>JAWWMO010000174.1:38642750-38653409 GCA_035047845.1 Dendrocincla fuliginosa | reverse complement strand
GAAAGAAAGAAAGAAAGAAAGAAAGAAAGAAAGAAAGAAAGAAAGAAAGAAAGAAAGAAAGAAAGAGAAAGAGAAAGCCCGTTGGCCTACTCTAGAAGGTTTGTGACCATTTTAAAATTTTACTTTCTGGGGAAAACTCTGTCTTTCCCTCCACGAGGGTTTCCTTTCGTTGAGAGAGTAAAACTGGAATAAAGGCGGGGGGGGGGGGGGCGGGAAAGGACGCGGAGAGCGGCTCGCTTTGCCTTTCTCCCTTCCTCATCCCCTCCTGCCTTGTGCCCATCCCCAGGGGGACGCCAGCATCGACCCTAGAGGGCCAGTGACTTTATTGATGCATGTAAAAACATTATTTGCGACATGACATAGCAAAAACTTGTTCGGGAGCGGAGTTCACCACCAGTTGTGAGGATTTTATAAAGTAAACGAAAAGTGAAACTCAGTGTTTTTTTACGCGGCGAATGCGGGGTCGAGCCCTGCCCCTCGACCACGCTTGGAAATGAAACCGTCATTTCACCACCGTCGCTGCGAACCAGACAGGTGCCGTACTACAGTTATCCCCAGCAGTCCGCGCCGCCGCTCTTCCTCCAGAAGCCCCTCGCCGGCACAGCCCCGCTCCCGCCGAACAGCCGCCGGCCCTGGGCGGGCAGGGCTCGGGGTCGGGTTCGCACGGGGCGGCATAAATTTCGTTTGCGAAATGGTTCTCTCCTGCAACTGCAGTATAATAACGAAGAGAGTAAAACGCACCGAGAGCATTTGCAACGTTGAGATGTCTCAAAAATTTAATGCAGAATAGTGCTGTAAATATACTTATTTTTTCCTTTCGACAAGAACAGCTGTTGCGAGGGGAGAACACTGCTGCCCGTGCCACTGTCACCAAAACGGAATGCCGCTCTCGGGAAGAGGCAGATGCCGCTCTAGGACGAGGGCTTTTTCCCTCAGGCTTTTGACGGAGTCAAAACCCGATATTTCAGAGTAGCTTCTCTGTTGGTTTCCTGCCAAAAGCAGCGACAACGAGCAATGCAGGGATGATGCGGGCTGAGGGGCATTTTAGCTTCCCTGCCATGCTCTGGTTTTGCACACACACCTCTTTCCCAGGAACTACGAGCGCTCAAGCCCCAGCCTCAGAGCCTGTAGGTATCCAACAAGGGGATCCCTGTCAGGACGGCCATCCAACCCCGAGGGTCGTGGCAGCCCAGAGGATGTGAAAGAGGGGCCGCCTACAGCCAGCAACCCAGCACACCTGGCTGATACTGTCCCCTCCCGCAGCTGGTCACCTCCAACCCCATGTCCTGGCTACCCCCCAGGAAGACGGTGCAGCTGGACCAGCACCTGGGCTGCAGAAGCACCCTGATCCTGGCAACGGAGCCCCCAAAGGGGCAGCTTACAGGCTGGATAGGCAGATATGGCCTTTACAGTCCAAGTCTTGCCCCAAAACGGGTTCTTCCAGCAAGTGTGCAAGAAACCAATCCACACACTGCTTTCCAGTGGAACTCGAGGGAGAAAGATGAGGAAATTTTGCTGCACACAGACCTGTGCTGAGCACTGAAGTATTGTCTCAAGAGCTATGGGCAGCTCCACACTGAAATCCAATGGGTATTGCTCTCCATTGGCGGTGGCTCAGGCTCCACTGGGAGACGCCAGTACCATCAACTTGGCCCAGGTGCAGGGCCCCATGTCATGGTGCCTGCTGCCCTCCACCTACTCCCACCACTGCCCTGGCCTTGCCAGTGTTTCTCTTCACAATTTTCCTCCTCACCAGCGAGGTATATCTGAGATATACCCATTTGGGACATTTTTCCTCGGAGTGGTTTAGGTCATTTCAGAGTGTCAAATATTCAGAAGGTGTTCAGCAATGAGGCAGAGGAACATAAAGGCTGTGGGAGAAGTGGGCTTTTCCTTTTGTTTGTAGGGCACCTTTATGCTTGCGACCTGTGTGCTTGTAGAAGACCTAAGTGATGGGGAAAAAAGTGATGTCAAGACCTTCAGAGAAAGTTTTCTGCCAAGAAGTCCAAGTATAGTTATTGCGAAAGTCCCCACTATGACCCTGCTGGAGATGCTGCATGACGACTTCCCATATCCCTGAACCAAGGCATCTGTCCATCACAAAGATCATTGCTTACCTTAAATCAGTGAAATCTTCGGTGCCCTCGGCGGAAGGCCGAGTTGGAAGCTCCCCACAGGTCAGGGCAGGTCAGTGCAGTGTAGCGCCACGCTGACTGAATCTCTCTGGCTTCCTGGGTTGAGATCTGGAACCAAAGCCTAACCCAGACAGCAGGTCTTTTGCTACAAAGACCTGCTGCTGGTCACTGGGCAGAGGCAGTGTGAAATGGCCGAGGAGCGGCTTGAGTACAGGTTCATCGATAAGTGTCCATATCTATGAAATCAGCAACTGCTCAGCAGTTTAGAACACTCATCTCAGCTGCTTCTGCTCATTGCTGAAACCTGCAGATTTCGTTCAACATCTCTCTTATATCATCCGGAATTTTGTGAACAGACTCTTGGTCTCTAGGTATCAGGGTATGAGCCCCACAGTATCTATCTCTCTCTTGACTTATTTGCAAACATCCTTCACTTATAATAAGACGTAGTAGATGAAATGTCACTTAGGAGAAAAAAGCCACAAACAGCATCCTGTTGTTCTGCACATTTGAAGGGTTTGTTTGTTCTTTGTATGCACGCAATTTAGGATGAAGGTTTTTCATGGGACTTGAATAGGGTGCCCTTTTCACCTAGTTTTTAACCTATGTCTTCCACTAGTAAATTGTGATTATCAAAAGAAAAATATAATTTATCTATTATAAATCTAACTCAAATATAGTTACAAGACCAAATGATTGTGATGTTCTGAATGAAAAAAAAATAATTTAAAAGAATCAAATAATAGAAGATGAATTATTAATGTACTGGTATTGCAAATTAACATTAATTTTATATTTGCACAGCTGCAACACTTTAGATGATACAAAATCCTATCAAGACCAGCTTTCTATATTACTAGCCATAGAATTTTCTTTAAAAAATTTGGTGGATGGTTTCTTCAGGTTTAAAACTTCTGAGCCTTTTACCTTCTGTATTTCTGTGTGTATACACATAAAATACAGTTTCTTATTTACAAACAAATCTGAGCATAGTCTTCTAAGAAAAAATACAAAAGAGGTAGAATTACACTGGGAATATGGTGCATATTATATAATCAAAATTTTTTTTTTTTTTTTTTTAGTTCTGCTTTCAGGAACGCTTTTATTAAAAGTCAGATAAAAGTTTGGTGCTTCTATTGCCCGGTTAGTATTTCCTTTGAATGTACAGGTGCACATTGAAATTCGTCTTCTTTTAGGTAGATGCATGCGAGTGCCCGCTCTTTTGCCTAAACGAAAGGTGTTAGGCTGTTAGGACATGCAAATTCATTGGCAGTGGGGAAAAGATTTTACAGGCTGTGGGCTCGAAAGGCCGACAGCAAGGAACAACTCTTGCTCCAAGCGCCCGACTGTGTGGTGAAGTCCGGCACCCGCCGTGACACCGGAGAACCCCACGGCCTTTACCCCGCAAGAGCATCATTTTCTAATCCTCCGTCCCCGGGTAACACCCGCCCGACGGCAGCTCAAGGCGACCACATGAAAACTGGGGAAAGCCACCAGGTGGGCCTGCCTCCAGCCGCTGCTCCTCCCCGTCTTCCAGCCCCGCAGGGGCTACCCGGCTACCGCGGGGCCGCAATCCGTGCTTTTTGTGGTCCGTACCACAGGGCAGGGGACGCTGTGAAGCGACATCGGCTGTGAACGGCGTGAAATCCGCGATCGCTCGATGTTTTATTTTTTCAGAGTATCCGGCTTTTTGAGAGAGAAACTGTACACCGGGCAGTCTCAGGTTGCCCACCGTATCCCTCTCCTCCAGCTGGGGAACCCCTCGGAAAGCGAGGAGAAGGGAGGGATGCGGCATCGGGCCCGTTCTGCCTTGACAGCACGAGGCTGAGCGCAGGGAATGCGGTCGTCCACGGATGCTGCGCGTAATGCCCCGCCCGGCTCCGCGGGAGAGGAGAACCCGGCCGCGGCTGCCGGGGAGCAGGGAGAGCCCCCAGGACGAGAAATGTCCCCTCTTCCTCTTCCGACGGTAAGGAGAGTTGTAAGAGCTAGCCCTTTTACATTGCACTATCCATAAATAGCTGTCCATATATATGTATATTTATATAGCTGTGTGTCTAAATACATATGTCTGTGTGTGTTTTCAGCGTAGTTGAGTCTTACAGGAATCGGGACGTTTGCTGGGAGCGGGACGTGGTTCCTGCCCCGGGAGATTCGGTGGAATAATCAGCGCAGCCTTTGCCGCGGCTCCCGCTCCCGTGCTCCCCGACTGCGTGCTTAAACTCAACGTGTTTTTTCCTGCTCGTTTGCTTTGCTCTTGGTGGGTTTTTCTACTCTCTAAATAAGCTGCCGGGAATATCCCTAAATCCCTTCTGGCGTCATAAGCAAACTCAGGCCTCTCTTTTTTCCGTCTCGTCTTGAACGTTGGAGCCGGATGGGAAAGGGGTTGGGGGTAAACACCACAGCGATATGGACAGAGCGGGAAAGAGAAACATAATTTCTTGAGTCTGGAGAGTGACATTTCTCCTGACCAGAGCCGGGCAGGAGTCCGGGCAGGAGTGGGCGGGGGCTGCCGATCTCTGCTGCGGGGAGCCCCCGGCCTTCCCACTCCGCTGTGCCCTGACTGGAGGGGTAGCTCCGCTCCGCCAGTTTGCCAAGGTGTTGTTTGCTTGGAGAGGCTATTGTGCTTTTTCTTGAATATTTCTACACACTGCAAGGTAGAAAAAAGGTCCTGCGTTTCATGAACACGATGAAATACCCGGCGAGAGAAATAGCTCTGCCTGCACCCGTGGTCTTCGGGGCTGCCTGAATTTGCCGGGAGCGGAGGCAGGAGCACCACGTCTTTGTTTCTTAGGGAAATCTGGTTTTACTCTCTTGCCAGGTTGATGTTAGGAGTGGTTAGCGATTTGGAGCAATACTTCTCTTGTCCTGTTTACCAAAGATCGCTCTGGGAGAAGTCGCCCCCTCCAAAACGTCCCGTGTGTAAGTCTGGCACTAAGGAGCCCGAAAAGGGCTCAGAGTCAGACCTGGGTGCCCCGCCCCGTCCGTCTCGGAGTGGAGGTGTGCCCTTCAGCTGCGGTGGATTTTTTTTCTCAGGTCTTGGGAAAGCACCCCTAGAAGAAAAGAAAAACAGACAGATAATGAAAGCTCCTTCTCCTGTCTTTGGATTTGTCAGTGCGTCTGCCCCATCAAAAACATGATGTTGCAGCCTTTGGCCCACCAGGCCTGGCCTAGAGCTGGGATGAAGGGTCATCCCATGTTATTTAGTGGTGACTGCAGTGGGGTCTGACCCCTACTGCTCCTGCAGTCACAGCAGTTGAATTTCCCTTCCTGTCTGCTAGCCATCCTCTTAAAGTGCATCTTCACATTTAAAACTGAGAAGTGGTTCTGCAGCCTTTCTCATGTTGCTGTGATGTGTGGTTAGAATAATCCTTGGTTGGTGAAAAGTTGGGATGGAAGAAAGTCTCTGAGCTTAACTGTGCTGGGAATTTTCCACTTCTGTTTCAGTTACAGAAATTCAGTTACAGAAATTTCCAATTCCCTTGGAAAGCACTTCAGGCCTCTGCATAGTTAAATTTATCTGCCGCATATGGGAGGGAACACTACAGAGACAGAGACTGAGAGTGAGACTTTCTGCTGGCTTACAAGACTGCAGGCATTGTAATTCAGAGTATTAATATAACAAAGGTTTATCTCTCATTCTCTCTCTCATTCTCTCTCTCTCTCTCTCTCTCTCCTTCCCTATCTCCCCTCTGACTTCAAAGGTAATAAGGGGCTAAGTGTTTATATCTAACATTCCCCTGTATATTTGAGTCAAATGCATAATTTTGGAGACTAACTAGTAAGTTAGAAAAGACAGATTCAAGCCTTCTTCATCCAGTGTATGGTGCCATCTGCTTGAAAGAAGGCAAATACTGTGTTGATAGTGGTGAGGATGATTCCCTTAGCTGCTGCAACATAAGATCAGAGGAAACAAGATCCGTACACTTCAGAGTTACAGTGAAGCTCTCACTGACAGCTGGTTTCTCTTTTTTCATCCTTCCCTCTGCCAATCCCAGGATTATTGTTTTAACTTTGCGATTTCTCTCCTTCTCTAGTATCAATATTACACTTGAATAAGATCAGTCACAACCAAACAAGGGCTTCTCTGCTAATAGTCTCTGTCCTTAACGGTATTTTTTAACTTACTAGCCCTTCAATACTATTGAAGTCCTGAAATTTCTGAGATCCAATGAGTCACCTGATCCCTCTTGAGGAATTTAAGAAATCTCTGATTATTTGTCCTCTTCCTTTGAGTCATTGCATTTGTCTGCCTGTGAGAATGCAAACCTGAAAACCTTTCCAGTGATCCATGGGGCAACAGTCCCTTCAAGCTGATCATAGCGCATGGAAAGAACAAATCATCTCAGACAAACTAGTGTGTTAAAGCCACCAAGATGATATGCTGTACCCAGCTGTGGGCAGAATGCAGCCTTCTCTGGGCTGCCAAGTGAGTGTAGAAACTGCCTGGTGCTGGCATGCCTGGCATCTCATACCTAGTGCCTGACATTTCCACAGTCAATCTCAGGTTTCCAGGTATTTACTTTCTGGACTTAATTCATGCACCAAAGCAGTACCTTATTCAGCAGCAAGTTTCATTCAGTCTTAGTCGTGAAAAAGGAATTGGCCCTACAACATCAACAATAATAGCTTTTTCTCCTAAGTCCTTTACAGCACTCCCTACATGGCCTTGTAAGACCCCAGGCTCTAAGTTCATGAAAGGAGTTTTACTTTAAAAATATACAAGTCTCCAAAGGTTCACCCAACTGAATTTTTTAAAAGGGACTTCAGTTCTTTTATACCTTGAGAGGGTGCAAGGGAGAAGATGTCAAACATGTTTTCTCAGGAGGCACTTTTGCTGGTGAACTGTAGAAAATAAAGGAATTTGTCAACAGTTTAAAGGGCAACATTCAACCAAAACAAAGCATTCCACAAAGTATTGGCTTAGCACATGCTAACCCATACAGCTTAGCAAAATCCAACCCATCAGGTTTTATGTTACCCAAAATATTAAGAATGGAGATTAGGAGGAGAAGAAGAAGTAAAGAAAGAGAGAGAAAAAAGAGAGAATTATAGACCATCCCTAGATCCAGTGTAGTTCCAGCTACCAGGGGTCCAGAAGACAGCAAGGTCTGAATGGAGGGAGGTCACATGTCTTTGCTTTTATTTGTTCTGTCCCCTTGTGGCCACCCCCTGCTGCGGCCAGGTGGGACTTTGGGTATGCCAGCCAACCTGGGCCTGGGTCATGGCTTCCAAGGTGTGGTGTGGGGTAGTGCTCACAGTGTACAGTGACTGACAGCAGCTCCAGGGCTGACCAAGGAGGAACCAAGGGGCTGGATTGGGGCAAGGCATCACCTCACCTTTGTGAAGTTTGAGCTGTGCCTTCTGTCTCTACGCACACACTCGAGTTGGTCTGAGCCAATAATTAATATAATAATTCAGTGTCTCACAAGCCTCCCCATCACAAAAGCAAACATAAGCTCACAGAAAGCAGCAGCATGTTCAGAGAGATCTGGCTCCTCACCACTTTGAATTTTTCCAGGTGGTCTTTGCTCCAAGAGCTGAAGCTATAATACAGCCTTCCTAGTATTGAACTTCTTGGAAAACATGAACTGTTTTATGCAATGGAATACTAACCACTTGTTAAATAAACTTATCTAGTAACCACTGACTTATTCATATGCTGCTTTGAACATTAACCTACCTAGGCTCTGTTTTCAGAGACCAAAGATTAAAGTTACTTCATCTTCTAGAGAAAAAGTCCCTATGTTTGATAAAAGGAATGGATTGCAGCTCTTGGTTCAATATTTCTCTCTCCCTCTCCCTCCTGCACTTCCTTCTGTTCCTGTAGTGAAGTTTGGATATATGTGGACCTTGTGGAAGAGGCCTTGTGCCTATTATGAGCTACAAATACTGGAGTACCTTGGCTTGGTGCACAGTGAGTCATGTCAGACCACATGTCAACAGCCAAATAACCAGGCACAGCACCTCAGTAGCAGCTTGTCGTGGGCACAATTATTCATTTCAGGTGTTTCTGAAATACTTTGGTGTTGTCTTCCATTTTGGTCACATCCAGCTCCATATTGCAAGGGGCTGAGTAACAGCATATGATCCCTATCAAGTATTGGCTCCAGGGTTTGTTTACCAACATCCACTGGAGACTCCAGCTTTTCTGTAGAAACAGAAACTGAGCCCAGGCTTATCCAGGTATCCAGCTGTCACATTCCTTGGGGCCTACAGAGCAAACTTGTCTTTGTGAAGAATGTTTACCATGACTGTAAGGCAGCTGTGTTTAGAGAGTCATTTCAGGAAAGTCTAGAAATAACCATCTGAGTTTCCATGACAGATTCGTACCTAATTGTAAGGGAAGAAAAAAATGTTCATCAATTGGAGCTTTGCATCCATCACAGGTAATAGAATGAAATAACAGTGACAAGACTGAGTCAGACAAAGACGCAGGGAAGTCTTTAGGATCAACTCTCGTATTCCCTCTCAGTGGGACTAACATTAACTTTGAATTCCTGCTGTTTAAGCATTGTGCCTTTTTTTTTTTTCTCTCCCCCCTCCCCCCACAACTTCCAGCTGTGGAAAGACATGCTGAAGATTTAGGATACAGGAGAGAGCTGGTTGTAAAAGCTTATCCCAGCTTCAGGACAAGAGTAAATTTTACTATAAACAACATCCTGCTACCTGATGGAACCAGGCATAGCACAATGAAGAGGATTGAGTGAACCATGAGGAAGCTTATGAAGGATGTGCCTATACTGAGCACTGACTGTGGAGTATATTTAACCCAGGCAGGACAGATCCTTTAATTGGACAGACTAATATACTAGTCATACTTTTGTTTTTCTTGGAGGATTCCTTTTTTCCTACAAATACTTTATGTTTTTCAATGGCTTTTACAGACTTTGAGGGGACATTTTAAAGCTTATTTCAATCACTTCCTTTCAAAGGCAAAACTTTTCTCATCTGAGGTAATGAACTCAGGATTTGAAAATTTTCCAGGCCAAAAAGGTGCTGAAAATGTTAAGGCATGAATTCTTAATAACTCTATCAAATCCTTTGCTTGTTTCCTTCAACTTTAACCTCATTGATAGTGAAGATTCTTGTCTCCCTGTGACTATAGTTTCTATTTTTGCTTCTGGCATTTATTTCTGACTAAAGCATGAAGTTATCATTACAGTAAAACTGGTTAAGCTAACTGCAAAATTGATATTTACTAACGAAATGAAATATTCAACTACAGTTATAAACAGAAGAAGTAACTCAGACAAAAGATTTATTTTCTCTGTATGAATGCAAAATGCAATATTTCAGAAGCCATATGACCAAGTTCCGCCTTATGATTCACCTGTTGTGTTTTCCAGAGGCGAGTAGGAGCTACCAAATGGTATGAAAGGGGCTTTATACTCTATAGCAGATGACAATTGTCTTGTTAGCTTGAACTCTAGCAAATTACGATTTTACTCTGAAATTCCTTGAGACAGTTCTTTGATTTATGATGGCCCAGTTGGTAAATGGCAAACATCTACATGCAGTAGCCAAACACAGACATCTGAAGATAGAAGTTTGTTTATGAAGTAAAACTGCCCACTTTTGTGGGCTTTTTGTTTGTTTTGGTTTTTATTTTCCCCCATTCCTTAAGTAAGTGCAGTTCAAGATGTAGTGGTGTCTTAGTTTAAAAAAGAAACTAAGATGTCTATCAAGGAAAGTGAGGAATCCTTCTGGACTAGGAAGGGGGCCTCTCTCTCCTCAAAACCATCACAGCCTTTAATCAGAAAATGTAGAGAAGAGGATAACAGTTCCTTACTAAAAATATATATATATATAACCAAATCCAGAACAGAACAAACAGCAACACCATAACCAAAACTTCAGACTCCTGTGTCCCTTGGGTGCAGTTCTATTTACGGACAGCAGGAGGCGATGCCGCGCCTACTCGCTCACGGCCACCAAGGGGCGCTGTCGGGATCAGGCGAGGCAAAGACACGGGCAGGGTGAGCCGCTGGTTCCGAAAGCTCAGTAAGAATGGTGGCCACCCGGACGGACTGGAACCTTTCCCGTGGGCACTGCAAGGACCCTCTCACCATCTTTTGTCCGAAAGCTTTGGGGGTTAACAACTACTTTGCAGACGGTGCCGGCCCCTCAACGAATATGTAGCGAATGCAGGTAATGGTAGTTTTCCTCTCAGAAGAATGGCACAGGATATGCGGAATCGGAGGCGGGGGGGGGCGGGGAGCCAGGACCCCCCTCCTAGTTCTGCCACCAGCCTAGCAAGCAGCGCCTGACACCCAAGTAGGCGGAGGACCAAGGTGTAGTGGCAAAAAAATCAGTACCATGAAACCTATCTCTCACTACCTCCCAAGCCAGGGAAAAAGTGAGGTCCTCCCCCAGCCTTCTCCCCAGCCATCGCGTTGGAATGCAAAGCTATTAGCTATCCCTTTGTTTAGGCTTTAGACAGTTAGCTGGCTCTGGGAGCAGCTGGTGAGAGAGCTGGGCTTCGACAAGCCGTCTCGTTCTGGCTTCCAATACCCCTCCCCGCCCC
>JAWWMO010000174.1:38626011-38636053 GCA_035047845.1 Dendrocincla fuliginosa | reverse complement strand
TTTTTCCCCTTTCACACCTATGCACTGAGAATAAAGGAAGCCATACTCTTTTTCCCACAGAAGATGTGTCAGCCTACGTTCAGTCCTGGTCCTGCTCAAGATAAGTCAGGATTGAGTAAGGAGATATGCTAAATTCCCTACTCATTTGTTTCAGATGGAATCGTGTGTTTTGAATACAGTTCAGGGACTGGGGAAAGCAATGATGACTATCTTGCTTAAAGCTATTGAATGCCAGTCTGTAGAACTCCCTGCTTGTGCCATATATCCCTTGTACGACATCAGTATGTTCTTACACCAAATTTTGCACACATGGTCAGTAATTGCATGTTCCCAGTTTTATGGGTACCTGACTCGAGACTCCAGGGTCTGGTTTGAAGAAGTGCTGAGCACTCAAAACTACAGCAGGACCCAATATGAGTTCTCCTCTGAATATCTGAAAAATTACATAATGGTAAGTACCATGACAAATTAGGTCCTGGAGTCTTAAACTGAGCACCCAAAATCGTTGCACTTCTCTGTTCTTCTATTTTCCAGCTGTAAAATGGGGATAATAATAATAGGTGTGATTTGAAATAAATACACATTTGTGAACTGCTTAGAGACTAGAGCCATCAAGATCATGGGAAACCTCCCAAATTAAATTAAAAACTCTTTCTTAAGTTCAAGATCTACTGGTCTGTGGTAAATAGGGATTTAGACCAAATGTTAAACACATGTAGAAAGCAAAATATCTAATGGGTTTTCGATAAATGAATGACACCCATCCTGAGCAGTGAATGAGTCAGGGATCCTGTCGGAAAGGCATGAAGTGGTCATGTCTGTAAAGATGGTATCACAAACATGCATCTAGAGCGATTATGTTTAGACTGTATGCTCCTAAGGCTAGTTATTCAAATTGTTGCACATTTAGTATCACAATAAAAATTGTTAATATGATTCCCATGTGTGAAGCGCTAGGGATAATAGATGCTTGAGAATTGTCTTTTCTTTTGGGAGATTTTCTGATTGAAATCAAGCTAAATATTGTATGTATGTGGTATTAGTCACCCTTATCCATCTCAAAAAACCCCACATCCTAGTATGTGTATATACTGCTACAAAAACCCAATAGGGACTGGGTAACTGCCATGTATTACCTGGCACACTGAAACTGTAAAATCTGCTTTCACCATCAGAGTGTGACTTGTCATCTGGAAGTGATTTAGTTGTGTGGTTACCTTTGGACGGCTGTTCTTTTGGCTCTTTACTAGCAAGCAAATAAGGATGGAGAATAAGACTTTAGCACTATCAAGTAAACAAATAATTGGGCTGGAGATTTCAAAACCAGAGGTGAGAAGTGATTTTGAAGCTAGTCAAAACTCTGCAGGTTTTATCCTCCGTGGTTGTTATTAAAAGTAGTTATAAAATCCAGATCTCTGCTCTCCCTTGCTCCCCAGCCTCCTTTTCCCTTTACTACGTGGTATGCAGGGAACATTGCCTGAAATATACTGTTGCTCAGTTCTGCACAGTCCATGTCCATAAACTGAGTTTGTTTTCTGAAGCAATTTGCACAATATAGATCTATATTCTCCTTTAAGTGCACACACCTGTAATTTCCATCAGCATCACTAGGAGCTACTTCTAAATAATGAAGGGAAAATATGTGGGCACTTTACAAGAGAATCTCCAAATGGGTTCGTTACCTCCTTTTGACTGAAAAAAACCCCATGAATAGAACCTCTGATGAATTTCTTCTGACTGGTTCGCATGGCAGGTGGCCCTCCATTAGAAATAGAATAGTTATACTTGACTTCTCCAATATTTCTTAACTGAGGACAGAAATTTTAAGAGTATATCAGCCCAAAGATATCATTCTGTGTGGGATCACAGCTTCCATACTTACTGCATCCCAAAATGCTTTTGCAGAGTTAACAGGCACTGTTAGTTTAGGAATAAGTAAAGGCAGATGAAAAGAGAAATTAGAAAGTGATGACAACTGAAACCATATTTACTCATAGTCAAGGTTGAATTAAGTTGAAACCAAGGAATATTGGAAAACAGTTTCAAATGCAGGAGCTCCAGGTATTTTACACAATACCTACTGAGGTGAGAGTAGGAAAGGATCAAAGGGAGTATCTCAGCTATATTCACAGGAAGAAGGGAATGAAGAGGGGAGATTGTGATGAAAACAAACAGGTGAAGTTAGAGAGTTGAACTGAATTTTTTACTATTTTTTATCAAAAATAGTGTGAGCTGCAGGACCAGGGAAGTGATTATCCATCTGTACTTGGCACGGGTGGGTCTACCCTTCTAGTGCTGTGTACAATTCTGGGCCCCTAGCTACAAGAAAGACACTGAGGTGCTGGAGCGTGTGAAGGGCAACAGAGATGGTGAAGGGTTTAGAGAATCATGTAAGGACTGGCTGAGGGAGCAGGGATTGTTTAGCCTGGAGAAAAGAACACTCAGGGGGAATCTTATTACTATCTACAACTACTTGGAAGGAGGTTCTATCAAGCAGGATGTTGGCCTCTTCTTCCAGGCAACTAGTGACAGGATGAAAGGACAATAGCCTCAAGATGAAAAATTTCTTCACAGAAAGGGTTCTTAAGCTTAGGAATGGACTGCTCAGGGAGGTGTTCAAGGATCAACAATCACCATCCCTGGAGGTGTTCAAGAAATCATTGGATGTGGCATTTCTTGCCATGATCTGGTTGACAAGGCGGTGTCCCATCCAAGGTTGGACCCAATGATCTTATAGGTATTTTCCAACCTAAATTATTCTGTGATTGTTTTATGTGTGACTTATCACACATTGTTCTTTAGTGCCCTCATAAAACCCCATTCTCATGTACTTAGTAGAAATTCTGTGGGAGAAACTTCTTAGACAATTCTGGGGGGAAATAAAACCCCAAAACAGTAAAACTTGAAAGATGTTACAGACACACCATGCTGCAATCACCTTTTTTGAAGGTATTTTCAATTATTCCATAGATGAAAAAATACATCTTTTGTTCAGATCATATTTGAAAAGAAAATTCTTTCTTAGGAGAGTAGCACAGTACTGAAGTCATTACTCAGAGCGGTTACAGATTCTCTAAGGACTTTTTCAAGGCTGAGCTAGAAACAGTGATGGCTGACCTGGTCTCCTGCTGGAGATGGTGCACAGACAAGGATGTGCAAAACTTTGCAGTCTATTTCCCATAACCAGCTATGCTGAGCAGAGCAGGCATTTTTCTCTGTGGAGCCCCCTCTCTGACTCTGATGCCAGCAGTCAACAGAAAAAATTACATTGAAATACAAGCTGTGAGAAAGTGTCACAGGTCAGAGGAGAAGGGTTTGATAAATTTTGACTAGTATGTTTCACATTTGCTTTGAAAGCTATGGCTTATGAGTGACATGAATAGCTTCAAAACCATCAAACTGGTTCTGTTTTGAAAAATATTTAAAATAGGTTTGGCCCTAATGAGGTGTGCCTGAGACTGGCAACCCCAGGAACAGTAATGCTGCCTCAGAGCCTTCCCATTTCTGAAAGAGGTCAGGGATGCCAGGCAAGACAGCTGAAAGGATACTTGTTCTGCGAATCCCATCATACTTACATGGGAGCTGCTTCCTTGCAGAAAAGATTTCACCTGCTCCTGACATGCCCAGCAAGAGAAGTGTGGGCATGCAAGGGATTTAGACTGCAAGTGCAAGGGTTAGGGTAGGTGACCTTCAGGGTCACCTACCAGCTGGGAGGGTATGGAGCAGCGGTGTTGTGAAAGTCAGTGGTATGGGCTGCTAGACTCAAGAGCTTAAAAGGGAAGAAATGCACTTACACAATTTCAGTCTTTTGTAAGTTCTCCCCCACATAGCTAGTATTTCTGTTCTGGGACAGTTTTATATAAGACACTCCCATCCTTATATGTGTTATTGCCTCTGTTATCCTGGGAAACAATCTTTTTTAGCTAGCTGCATCACTTCCTGTAGGAAGAATGGGTGTGCAACACAACAGCATGTTTTTCTCAGCAATTATGCTATTGATACTTGTTTCTTAACTAACAATAAGACAATAGCTGAGATTATGCCCAGAGTAACCAGATGGGGAGCAGACCCAGGATATGTGATGTGGTGTCCTGATAAATGTCATGCAGTTAGCAAAAGAATGAACCACAGAAATAATGCATTCAGAAACATTTCACAAAAGGACCAGGAGAATAAGTGGCCTGGGTTTCTGTTGCCTCTCTCTGGAGACATTCAGAAAGGTTACACTTTTTTATTTTCCTAAACAGCTGGTCCCACTCCAGTGGCCATGGGGCCCAGCATAGTGGCACAGCCCTGCAGCCAATTCCACCCTCTGACCTTTCTGCTCCAATACAGTCCAGAGGCAGGGAGGCATTATGGCATGATGAGCCCAGCATGTGGGGCAGCAGAGCTGAAGTGAACTGGTACAAGCCGAGCCTAATGAATTTCACCTCCAGAGCATGATCTTTATCTTGTGCATCTATGACTGTCAGGACAAACAGGCTTTTGCTTCCTTTTTTTTTCAGTCTCTCCAAAGCATGAAAGACAGTAAGTCAGATTTATGACTAGCTTTGGAGTCATAGGTAGTTTTAGGTAGTTGCACAGATTAAAGTACTGAGTAACAAGTGACATCCTACCAGCTGAGCTGCTGTAGCAGACTGTACCAGTGTTCTTAGCACACTCCAGATGCAGGGGATGATGTATGAGGTGTTAAAGCATCCTCATGGATATGTGCAGGGCTTCAGCAGCAAACAAAGAGCTGGAAATTCTTCCGTCCTTCTTCCCTGCCTTAGGGAGAGGAGATTTGCAAGTACAAGGAGATAGCTCATTTATGACTAATTAACGGATTGAATTTCAGTGTGATTTACTTTACCACACAGATCCAGAGAAGAGTAAGGTGGTATAACATATCACACCTGGTCCTCACCCACAGGTACAATTATTTTAATTTTTTTTTTAGTTATCGAGTAATAATTGACTCTTTGGTTAAGTGGATTAACAGAGTTATAGAACTAGTTGTGTTAGTTACTTCTCAAGAAAAAATTTCCAAGCTTGGAACAGTGCAGACACTTCTAACACAGTTATATTTTAGTGTTCCAACACCTGTGTAAAATACTTGGCCAACATACCAAGAGATATTTTTTGATGAAGACAACACATTGCAATATACAGAAAAAGACCAAGGAGGGTTTATGCCACAGATTCCCTTTGTCACATTAATATTTTACAGCAAAGTCTGATACTTACAATATTTGTCCTAATTTGCCTGAAGCACCACAATTACACGTAGCAGTGTGTAAAGCTGTGTCTAAAACACTTCTAACACTAAAACAGTTCCCTGCTGTAAGCAGGCACTGGCTGGTACCACAGGAACACCTGTGTGTCACCAGCTTCTGAACTTTTAGTGACCAGTGAAGCTTCCAGACATGTTCTTTCTGCACTTTTTTATTGGTTAAGTTCACAGAAAACCCACTTAATTATTGCATAATGCCTTCATGAATCAAATTTTTACTGTGCAATTGAAGTTGCAGTAAAATAAGTGTGCTTCATATGTTAACAATTACAAGCTAGATTTATAAAACATCACACAATGTTTGCATTGGCTTTCCTAACTATTTTATTCAGAGAACAGTGTTAATACACCTAAAATAAATTCACTTTCCTTCTGAAACTCATTAAACTCTTGTGTCTCTGCACAGATAACTCTTTAGTCACCATATACTCCAGGAATGCCTTGTGCAAAATAAAGATACTATGTTCCTGCTCACTCTCTTTTCCTGTATAACCAGGCAGATGTATTAGATATGGCTGGAGCCAGGTCTAAGATGCAATTCACAGGGTTTGAATTTACAGACAGATGATCCATGATGGACTCAGTCCTAAAGAACAAAACATCAATTACTGTAAGGATCTAGTCCACTATAAAAGGACACCAAGAAGAGTTTTGCTTTGAAATTCTAATCTATGCTGCAAGTACAAGTTTGCTCTGCTTCCACTGGCTTCAGTGAACGTCAGCTGTACTCACACAGCTGTAAAATGTTATTTATAAAAGTCTAGTGGGGTCAGAGCACCACAGAAATGGTGTAAGAGCATCACCCTCCTTAAGGGAGGATTGTCTGCAACACAAGACAGGCCCCAAGCAACAGAATTTTGGTTTTGCAAATTGTGTTTCATCTAGATGGCAACTCAAATTAGATTTATTTTGTAAAAAAATTTCTAAACATTTCTTTTCCTACTTAATGTATTCTGACCTTTGGAAAGCACTCTTCAGTTTTATATTGGTAAGACAAAAGAATTTAGTTTCTAACTCCTTTTTTTACAAATTTTGGGTTGTTTTTGTCATTTTGATGGGTTTTTGTTTGGTTTGGGGGTTTTTGTTTGTTTGTTTTTTAATAAGGATACACATATGTAAAGTTATTCAATGTTTTGTGGAACATGATTTGTAAAAGAGACAGCGAGGAAGACATTTTTGCTGGAGAGGACTCTGCATAAGCAGGACACCGCTGCTTTTTGATTTGGCCTTTTATCTGAAGATCCATAGAAGCCACAGCATTTTTTACCAAGAACCAAGTGAATTTCCTGACTGGAACATGTGATCAGCTTGGAAAAAGTGTGGTTTTGTGCAATACATTTCCTGCCCAAGTACAGCTATGCCTTTGGCTAAACTAGCACCTCGAGTCACAATCAATTAAAGATCTTATTTTTCCTTTTGGAAGCAAGCACTCAAGCTTTTCATGTGAAAGTCTTAATGATATATATGTGTAAGTGTGAATGTTTTTCTATGCCATTCATATTAATGAAGGCCTGCAGGTGTATTTGTAACATATTTTCTGAAGTAACTTGCAGAAATATTTTTTCTTTTCCTTCTCTTTCTGGAGAGCGCCCCCCAAGCATCTGCATATAAAATCAAATTTTGTAGCAAATCTGACATTCCACACCCCAAATCAAACCATGAACTTGTACCTAGTTTAATCTCTTCTCTGGAAAAATGCTCTAGGAAAAGACTCAAACAATTTATTCTCCATTATGGAAGAAATACACTACTAAATGAGGCATAGAAATACTCCTTCAGATTGACCTAATCAAAACAAATTTGTTTTATCTTCCATCACTTGAATAATAGATGTTGACAAAGTCACTGAATGGTTTGGCTCCAAGTCTAGCTGAAATTTCTCTTAATGGTGAGTATGAGATATATGTTACAGATGTGGCTAAGCCTTGAGCAGCAAAATGAGAATTCCCTTTTAACAGGTGATGCAGCAGTCACTCTTGTTACCCAGAGTTCTGAGTTTTTCTGAAATAAAAGTGCAGAAATCTGATAGGAAGGCACACAGTACTTGCCAGAATAAGTAACCCCAGAGAACTCACCAAGCCTACTGAAGTTAAATGAGAGATTTTTTTTCTTCTTTTCTCAGGGATTTGCATTAGTGTTCACATTTTCCCACAACCAGTGTGATTCAAAGCCTAGATGCATCTCTTTCTGGACTCTTGAGAAATCTTAGGCCAGGAGTTTGGAAGGAGTAACCCAAAAGTACTCACCTAGTGAGGTTCTTCTGCAGAACATTGACAAAAAAAGATTCATTGTGCTTAAAACCCAAAGATTAACAAGGAATTAAATTCCAGTCAGAAGCAAACCAGCAAAATGAACTTTCCTCAGGAAAGCTGAGATTTAATGGTGATTTAACATCATTTACAGGCTATAACCATGATCTCAGTGAGGTAGGCACTCTGCAAACACAACATTCCTAAAGCCATCGTAGAAAGACTCTTACTTCAGATGGTCCAGGCTGGAATACCACGTCTGCATGTATTCTTTTCTTCCTTCAGAGTTGACTTCGTTGGGACACCTGATGAACTCTTGCTTCACCACTTGATTCCAGTTTGCTGGAGCCTTAAAACCATAAGGAAGAACAATTCTGTGTCAGACCACAGGTCCAAACAACCTAAAGTATCATCTCTTCAGCAGTGGCCTGAAAGAGGTATGTGTGGAGGAACAAGGGAAGAAAGAGCTCATTAGGCAACATGTATCCAGAATACTCTCTAGATCTTGAGCAATCTCTGGGTTTGGAGGTCTCTTACCAGAGGTGATATCTTGTATTTAATAATGAGCATAATTTACCTCATAAGAAGCATTTTACAGAGTCAGACAGCAGCATTTACAGATAACTTGTGGGGAAACAGCAACATGAAGGACTCTTAACATATACAATGGACAATAACTTAACATATACAGCACTAGAACAGAAAACATAAACATGTGATGATATGTCAAATCTTCCTTTCCTCTGGAGAGATTGTTGTCCTTGCAGAATTTTGCCCCACAAAAGTATTGTAGAGGTAAAAGCAGCATCAGCATCCTCTGCTTCATCTTTACAGTGCAACAGTTGAAATGCAAGAAATTCCATTTAAACACAAAGAAAAAGAAATACTCTGGGTGTATTGAAAAATAGGAACAGGCTGTCTGAAGGCAGTATGGTTTCTTCATAATGGAGATATCCAAATCCCAAATAGGCGTGTCCCTGAGCAATTTGCTGCTCTTGATCCTGTTCTGAAGAGTGGGGTTGGCCTAGGTTTGGACTAGATGACCTCCATATGTGCTTTGCAAAATCAACTGGTTTGTAATTTGTGAATTGTGGCCTTTCAAAAAAAAAAAAAAAAAAAAAGTCAAATACCAGAAATTTAGCACCTTTTTCCAGCTCATTTTGAACTTTCTGACCACCATGAGAGCAGGGAGGGTATAGGCCTCTGACCCATGCTCACAGACCTACACATTTCGATTACACATCCATAATCAATTCCCGTATCATCAGGGCAATACGTAACTGAGCAGAATTCCACCAGAAGCTGTTCAAATGGATATTTGTACGTTTGTGATTGCATACTTGAACTTTGAGAATCAAATTTGAGTTGGAAGGGACCCATTAGGATCACCAAGTCCAGCTCTTAAGTGAATGGCCAATAGATGGTGCACCTTCTTTCAAAGCCTTTCTATCCTTCCAGTCACTATATCCTTGTCTGTGTCCTTCAAATTATTTTAGTGCCTTAACATTGTAACTGTGCTTATTTACTTTTTTCCATCCTACTCTGATCAGAAAGCAAAGATCACCTTAATTTCTAGGACTTAAAGGCTGCAGCAGGGAAACCTTCTGACAAAATAAAAATTCAAAAGCTTAAATTCAAGATTGTAGTATCTTCTTGCCGTATCAGTTTTAATGAAATAGTGTGATTTTTGCATTATTCCACATGTGTAAGGGATGGTACATTATGGGATAAAAGATTTATCACGATAAATTCTAGTTTCTTGCGCCTGTAATATTTTCCAGCCCATTATTGTCAGGTGAATCAGATGGGTTTGAAACAATCATACAACATGTTTCCACATCTGCACTGAGAAATATGACAAATCTGTGCATAGTAATTGTCATACCTGCAGGTTTTCTGCATCAGTCCAGGCTTCCTATGAGATGCTCATTCTGTTTGTAAGGGTGGAGCTGAGAGCAGCGCAGATATAGGGGCTCCGCATATATATACATGTACATATACATACATATATATGTATGTACATGCTACCTTTCTTATGCACTTGACAAAACTTTGTAGTCTTATGATCAACATGCAAAGCCCCCAAATACAATTATTCCCTTTAGACATGGACAGTGATTCTATGATTTTGACTGAATCAAAGAAGGCAAAATATTAAAAAATACTTAAAACCTCCACTATATGTTCTGGATTTTTTTTGTGCGTGTAAAGTGAACATTGAGTCAGAAAACCGGTTTCTTTGCTGTCTGTTACCTTTCATGGGTTTTTACACCTGAGGAGAGTTCTGTAATTTGCAATCACACTTGACCAGTGGTGGGTTCATAACTACTTTAGACAGGTGCACAGGGTTTCTATAGATGAGAAACGCCGAAGAGGTGAGCATTCAACCTCTGCAGCAAGAAATACAACTTGAGTCGTAAGTGTGTTAGTGGTGTGGCAGCCAGGAGAGTCGGAACTACTGCAGGAAGTTCCCATCAGCTTTTTTTGCTCGTGAAGGAGATGCTTCAGCCTGTTACCTCTA
>JAWWMO010000174.1:38585392-38625911 GCA_035047845.1 Dendrocincla fuliginosa | reverse complement strand
GTTACCTCTAGAGGGGGGTAGATACTTGTATACTGCTGCCAGCCGCGGCAAGCAGAGATCAGATGGATCTTCCCTGACACAGTGATTTTCTGTCAAATTCCCCGTAAATGTCACTGAATCACCTCGAAAACGTCATTGTTGCCGGAGTTGGAGGCGCTGGCTTGTGGGAAGCCTTTAACTATCCTTGCTGTAGTACCAGCTGGGCACTCATTGGCATCACTTGTCGTTATACTTAAAGGACAACCGCAGGCTGTGAAACTGGACAGAGCTGAACAGGGAGGGCAACGAGCTGTTCACATAACCTGATCACTTATAAACGCCTCTGTGCTGTCTTCAGAGCTCTTCTTCACTGTGACACTAGGAAGGCCTGAAGACTTCACATGCTCTCCCGTCGTGCCCTGAAAGACAAGGTGAAAAATTAAGACAGCACATTTACTGCATGTTATTTCCCTCATGGGTAATCTGGGAGTGAGGTATTCAGATAAGAAATGGGGTTATTGAAAGCAAGAGGGCATGTTACTCCTGTGGAAATGTCTGTTCTGTGGCTCTGCAGAAATCCTGAGTGTCAGTAACACAAAATACTTGGTTTATGCAGAATATAAGCAAAAATAATGAATACAAATAATGCCTTGCCTTCTTCACTCCAGCCTGTCAATCAAGGGATAAGGGAACAGCATGACAGCTAGCATGGATGTTGTATACAAATGATATCCAGAAAAGGAATGTTGCCACTTACTTGGAGTTTCCAGGTGTTTTGAAGCTCTGGACAACACATGTGTACGTTAACAGCACAGACCAAGCAAAAGCTGTCTGGAGGTGCTGTGCACCTCTGCTCTGCCTTTAGCTTATGTACATGTACTGAGCTGGATATATTTGCAATGTGCTGAACGTACTGTACACAGGCCAGTCATCTCTGCACCAGCTCTTTGGTCCTGGAAGTGCAGAACCCAGGAGCCCCTGATGCACTGCACAAGCATCCACATTTTGGACCCGGATTCCCCCAGAAGAAAAAAAGGTTCTCCTTTTGTAGGCAGTGGAACTAGCAGATTTTTGGGAGGCCTTTTGACCATGGCTTTGACCATGGGAAACATTTCCAGCTTGTATTTTCTTGAGATCCAAGCTGAACCACAGGTAATTGGTGGTACCAGTCAATATCTAAAACTAGGGAGATTTTCAGAAGCTGAAGATACTGAAAAAAAAAATCCACGTTTTTTTTTCTGTCCTGGAAAAAATAGAACTATTGAGAAAAATATATTTTTTAAAAAGAAAAATTGGATTTTTTTTTTTTCTCTCCAGGCACAGAAAGTGGATTATATATAATTTAGTTAGCATTTAGAAATTCCTGCAAGATAAAGTTTTCAAATAAATATTATACAAAGTAAAACATCTTGGGACCATGGAAAGAGATATACTGCATGTGAAAGTACAACACCACATACTTTTTCTATTGATACACCTCTACATTAAGAAAATCTTACATGGGAAAATAGAAAATTTAGTCTCAACCTCTCAGTCTACTGTACAAATACAGTATTACAAAAATGTATGTAATATTATTAAGTTCTGCATTACTATTTTATAGAACTGAATTGCAGCCAAAGTACCATCAACTTAATTTTAAATTTTAAAAAAATAGTATCTGGAGAAGTAGGGGGGAAAGTCCTTTCCTTTCTTCTTTTTTTTTTTTTTTTAAGAATTTCCAATGTTTGCTGTATGTTGGACAATTTTAATATTCAGGTGGACAGAGTGCTGGGCTGTCTTGTCTAGACGGTGCTTTTGACAAGAAGGGTTGGACCAAATGATGCTTGACTCCTCCTTCCAACCTGCTATTCTGTGGTTCTATGAACGTCTGTTTCCTTTCCATGTTCAAGGCAAGGTCCACTTGCTGGCAATGAGGGCTTTCTTCCCACTGTAGAGTGGGAAGCTAACATAATACATACGTCAGTTAGAGTTAATACTTCAAAATTCCTTCTGTGGGATATCTTTATGCTTTTACTGACCCTCTTCGCACCATATTTTTCCCTGCTGGATCTTTTGGCACTGATAAGGGATTTTTAAATCTTTACACTGGTTTCATTAAGACATGAGCAGTTACAAGGAACTCTTCATTATTTTTCTAGTGAGATTTTCGTATTTACTAGTTCTCTCACCTGTGCAGTACCTCTGGCTGATTTTGGACACAGTAACATTTCAAAACAATGATTTTTATCCACAACCAAAAGATTTGGACATGTGACAGTTCAGTTGATTACTCTTTTAGAGGTCATGAATTATCTTGCTGAAATGAGGACAGACCTTTGGCTACATTGATTCCCTTGATCCCAGTCTGCAGGTCTGAAAATCTCACTTACAGAGAATGTGATGGCTATTGAGATGCAAAAACTCACAATATCCCTTTGATATTTTCTTTTGTGATCTTGAGAGGCCAAGAAGCTACACTGTGGTCAACAACGGCAAGATTTCCTAGATTTGCTAAAATTCTTTCTAGGAAGAGAAATAATTATGGAATTTCTAAATTCTCTCAGATTTACTTTGGAATTGCTGCGTTTTGATCATATATATTCTTTTTTTTTATGTGAGAAGTGACTTGAGGTGAACAGAAATCAAATAAAGATAAATGTGGTACAATTTACAATAGTTATTGCTGATTGCATAAAAGCTATAAAGTTAATACTTTAAAGCATTTTATTTTTTTTATATAGTTTGTTAGATTGAATCATGATGAAATTAGAAGAGGGTGAACCAGCTGAGGAAAACCATACACTTCTATTCACTCATATGCAAAAGGGCTTTTCATCCTCTGATGAGCTGCAGTCAACCTCTTAGCTTCAGACAATAGATTGTCTTCAGTTTCTTGTTGAGTAATTTTATTTATTTCCAGAGAGAAAAATCTAGAAGGTACTGGGAATGTAAGTGCCTTTTCTGGGCTGTAAGACAAAGCTAGTGGCTTGCATGATTCATCTATGTAGCTTTTGTCATTTGAGGACAAAAAACAAATTAAATCTTTGCTTTGGTTTCGAAGTGGTTTAGGTAGTTTATGGAACACTGGGATGACATAAGTTACCTCACCATTCAGCTAGAAGATAATTTCACATCACTCGATTTCAACCTCTAGACCCTTCTGGAATAGAAGTTACATCACTGAATGATGCTGGTTTTGACTTCTGTACATGCTTTCAAGCTTTATATTTATCCTGGTAATTACAGAAACCTTTCAGGTGCCAGGCATGCACTTCGCAGCTTACCTAGTTACCCAACCTACCTCTGTGTGGCCCCACATAGGGTTTGCAAGGAAGTTGGTCTGGCAGGCTTACACCCCAGCCTTGTGGCACAGAGATAAGTGATGGGGAGCGGTCAATATGATAGGGACAAGACTAAACCAAAAGTGAAAGAATTTCCTCCTTGTTCTGGGAGGTTTCCTGTGGTTTGGGAATCCTGTGGCCAGCTGAGATGGGAGAGGAGCAGTAAGACTCAAATGTTTTAAACCCAAGAAGAGTGTAGTCAGCTAATGACAAATGCACATTTCTTTGATGTTTAAAATCAAAGATAAATTGACTATGGAGAACAGCTCTTCTGCAGAAGGCTGTCAACCTATGTAGCAACGATAATTAAAAGACTAAATTCTAGGGGAAGTAATCATATTTTTGGTATGAGCAATCAGTTGTTGGACAATAACTATTTTTATTAGAACAGAACATAATTAGCAATTTTTGTTTTGAACTTCTGGGGGAACTTCTTTTCCCTAAAAAACCCAAAAACAAAACCAAAAAAAACAACAAACAAACAAAACCAAAAAAACCAAACCAAACCAGGAAAAAAAAAAATAAATGTTTTTCTTGCTTAGAATAAAAAGATCAAAATTGCTCATGACACAAAATACTTCAATAAGACACCCACAACAAACTCTTTTTGCATTGACTTCAGTGCTTACAGTTTGGGCTATTTTTTATTTTGATAAAGTCAAAATTCTACAGCTGAATTGAAGTACTTCAACAGTAGAGAAGCAAAGTACTTCAAGATGATGAAATGAAATATTCTCATATTTTTCCACTGAGTAAAATGTTAGAAGCCTAGTGAGTAGTCAGGCAACAAAGAACCAGCAGCAGACTGCAGAAGGATGCAAGGAAGGAGACCACATTGTGCAGCCAGAGATAAAAATGGAGTGGAAGGTTGGCAAGAGCTTTTTACTTATCTTTATTAAAGGTCTTCATGTGGGAAGAAAAGACACTTTTAAAATAAGCATTGCTAGGATTTCCTTTCTGTGGTGTTGTCATTATGCTGCCATGAAATATTTCAGGTAGTTACAAAGAAAATGAAGGAACGGTTAAAAGATTGTTCTCAAGTCCAGGTCCCAACAGCTTCCTTGTCCCACATATGAGCCTCTGACATCTACATGCTATTTTACTGTCTATGCCAACTGGCCTACCCTACAGAAGGCAACATAATACCTACTCAAAGAACATGTACATAAAAACCTCCATGCATTTCCACAGGCTTCAATTCTCTGAACTCTTTACAGACTTCTAGTAAAGAGTATTAGTGGCATACAAGCTACTAGCTCCAGCATGCATTGGGCTATTAATCCTCTACTCACTGGGGAAAGAACTGTTTCTGTCCACTCATTTAACTGAAAATCTAAAAAATGTACTGTTTAGTTTGGAATCACTGTCAGACTGGATTGATCTCCTTCATCCCACCTGAAATGGAACAGAGTATCAGAGGATTGCTAGAGAGCTTCATTCCCTGAAGGATTTACTGCTGCTGCTGTAGGTTTAAGCCAACAGACTTAGCAAGGGTTGATATTTTCCTCAACACATGGCTTTAAAGGACTTAAAATCACCTGTCAACTCAGTTTGTCTTTCTATCTCTCTGAATAGGACCAAATGACTATGTTGCAGGAAAACCTCTGCCAAATTTTTTCTTCCTGAAGCCATATATTCCCATTAAAAAACACTGTTCCTCATGGCATTTAGGGCTCAACCATTATTTCTCATTCTCCATTGCCTTTTAATCTGAGCCCCCTGAACAACGTCTATTCATCAGGACTGCAACGTGATACAGTATTGCTGTAAAAGATAGAAGTGTAGATTGTTACTTAAACTAAGGGCCTCGCCCTCCCAATAAACATCAAAGTATGTTAAGGTGGATACAAACACAATGCAGATGCCCTCGAAATGCATTTTATATTGTCAGAGCAAAGGGATGAGGCCTTTGTAGGGCCAGTGAATCTCACAGTTTTATAGTAATCTAATTTTGTCCTTTAAATCCCCAGGTCCTGACATCATATGAACATAGAAGAAATAGCTTTCAAAAAAGGTTCATTTCTAGCTTTTGTGTTTGCAGGATATAATTTCTCAAATGGATCTTAGAAGCAGGTTGTCTATTACAATAGGATCATACTTAGCTCATTATTAGGGGTAACACTGAAGCATGTTTTTTCATATTATATCTGAAAAAAAAAAAAATGTTGAAAATACTGGAAAATATTTACTTACCTTAATAAATATTATGGTGAGAGTAATACATTGTTTCTGATGTTAAATATAACATTTTTGAAATGTGTAATTCCTCTAAAATATTGATGTTGAATGCTAATTATAGTGATTCTTTTTTTGATAAGCTAAAGTATATCTCATATAATGTCCCAGGAAATAAGCAGGAGAAGAAGAGCAATTCAAATCCAGGGACACAGAAACCATGCTGTTTACTATTCTTTACTGCTTTCTAGGAGAAAAGGGGTGACAAGCAATTTTGAAAGGCCAAAAAGATATTAGAAAAAAGCAGAAGCCCTGGCACTGTCCATTCCACTGGTTGAAGGGACATAACTTAATGGCAGTACACTCCAGAAGTAAACCCCTACAGGCTGTGGCAAGACTTCAGCCTTTAGTATGTTGTTATTCCCCATTTGATTCCCAAAATACCAATACAAATTTGTCCTTTGCCAGCTCAAGTTTATTTATACCTGTTTAATAACAAGTGTATCTTTAAACAGCTCTGTAGGATTGAACAAAGCAGGCAGATTTTCAATAAAAGTTTATGGACCTGTATTGTGGCAGAATACAGAAGCTGTAACCTGATGCTGTGTACCAGCTGCCATTCCATGGGATAGTTATATATGGCACTGAGTGGAAGAAGGTTAAAAAAAAAAAAAAGGAAGCGAGGGAATTTTCTGAAATGAGGATGAAAACTCTGTTTAATGCAATCCTTCCTCTAAGATTCTGTAGAGTTTGGATGCTGTGGTGCCTGATTCTGTTCTCTGTTTTTCCAGTTTGCATGATGTAATTTTCTGGCCAGACAAGCCTGACTTGGGCACCCAGCCGGGCTGAGAGTAGACAGTCCATGTTGGAGTGTTGCTGAATGCAGAGGAACGAGCATTAGGTCTTACCTTCCCAGTCCTTTCTTGGCACACAGCCTGTTCCCATGACATTATCTGAATCTGCTCATGGAGATTTATGGTTTATTTTTATAGCAATGTTTTCAAGCAATTGTCTGCCAATTTGTAGCTATATACCTTTTTACTCTCAGTCTAGCAAAGACTTGTTTCTGTAAATCCACTTGTTTAAGATTTCCCTCATGTGTGCACACTAAACACATTGTTAACCTTGACAAGCAGTTAAACACTTAACCAGCACTGCAAGATTTCAGCTCATTTTCGAGTGTTGTACTCCTTCATTTCTCCTGTCTGTTCTATAAGCCTGAAATGGTAAGGCAAAAAAGTAAGGAATAAAATAGCTAGAGCCAGCAACTTAGCTGGGTTAAATCTGGGTAGATCCAGAAAGTCAATGGGGCTATAGAGATATACGCACATTGCGAATCTGACTGTATATAAAAAAATCTCAATACTCGCTGATGTTTTTAGGTCTAACTGTATTTTATTTCTCTTTTACTGTTTTGGGAAGTGTATGTGTGTCTGTTCTGTTGTGAAGACACTAGCTTTATGTGAAAGAGTATTGAGAGCTTATTATTCAATATTGATTTGCATGTGTTTGAGTTGTCATAGATGCCTTGAGTAAATGTGAGTATCTCAGACTAATACTCATGACAGTGAGTGTTACATCTTTACAATGGACTGAAAATCCAGACTTTGATTCTGTATTACACTACTATATTTTACAGTTAGTGTAACTCAAATTGTTGGATTAGAGATGCAGAAGAATTACCCAAAGATGCACTGAGAGAGGCCCCCCTCACTGGGTGTGGTACCAAAAATGTAACACACATTTCACGTGGTAGTCATAGGCAAATTCTGTAGCCTGAGTTTCTGAATCTGGAAGAGGAAAAGAGAAAATGTTGCTGCAGTGGTTACTGCATAAGTTAAACAACAGACAGGGTATAGGAGGATCAAAAACGAGCAGGAAGAACACAAACTTAAACACTCTGTGCACAAAGATTAATTACATAATATAAAAGCTAGAAAGAATAAAAGTACCAAATAAGGCAGTACAGAAAATTTCTAAAAATGTTGCTGTTGACACTAAAGAAAGACAATATTTTGCTTGCAGCTGCAACACAGCTGTCACATTAAAACCCTCTGAGGACCAAAAACCACAAAGAACTTAACATTATTTAAGTGAAGCATTATCTTTTATATGCAACCCAAGCCAAACATTTAGAGTGCAAAAAGGCAACGTGGGAGCACCCAGTGATGCAAAACACCTTTCTAGGTACAGGGTAGCTTAAGATCTACTTTTGTGGGTGTTAAAATGCATCTTCTCACTGTCTTGCTGCTACTGTAAGAATGAGACTTCTGTTCTAGTTTTCTGTTTCCATTTCAAGACTCCTGATGGCAGATTCTTAGACTGCTGATTTTGGTGACCTAAGCAATCAGAAAGTAGAGACATACACTTTTAAACTGAGTACTGCAATACTACCTAGCAGCCTGTCTCATTTGCTGCATGGTGTTTTAGACAGTACTGTACAAAACCAGCAGCTGGGGCTCTGTGTGCTGCTAGAGGTTTGCAACTAGGAATGCCCCAGCTTCCCAATCTCATTTTAGTTGCACTTGGTTACTGAATAAGTTTTTGCATTTGTTATAAGGTGCTTATGCTGATTTACAAAGCCACTGAAAAGCAGAGCCCAAGTTACCTTTCTGAGTTAGTGACTCTTTACTCCACTGGTCACAGGCTGAGGTCAACTGATACAGGTCTCTGTTCATCTTCAATACTGAAATGCGTCACTTTGGGTGGTCGCTCTTTCAGCCATTGTGCACGTGGCCCCTCCAGTTCCTGACAGTGCCAGCACTGCTACCTTCCCTGTGGTCAGGACCCAGATGCAAGACACAGTTGGGCTCATCTGCCATTAGCTGGAGGATAATCATTGCCATTTCTGAAGAATCGTTTCTAACACTGTTTTTTCAATCATTTCTCTTTAGTGTTTTGAGACATGACTGCAAGACAGGCACTAAAAAGAATGTTTGCTTTTTCCCCTCTGTCATTCCATTTTTATTTTCTGTTTGCAAATGAAATTCCCCCCGTGGTACAGCAGGAAAGCATGCATAATGTAACTCTGTGAGCACAGCTGAACTTTTCCCTACCCTAAAGAAAACATTTATTATGGACCAGAGCACAGAATAGTTTTACAAAGCACTTCTTTGATTAAATACATAAAATAAACCAGCTGCTGCTGTAAAGAAATATAAAATATTTATCAAATTAAATATGGATCATACAATCTTATGCTGAATGTTTAATCTTAAATGCCTACTAAATCAATGCAACAGATCAGAATTCACAGAAGTCAGCCTTTTAAAACCGCCTTTATTAACGTTTACCTTAAGTTATGTAAATCTGTTTGATGTTGGGCATAATATATATGATTATGTGAGCTGGAATTTCAAGTGTATTGTTAATCAATAGATAGGGTTTTTTTCTGACTGGATGAGGAACAGGGAAAGAAAACACAGTAGAAAAAAATAAAAAATGTACTGGAATGTATCTGCTCCAGAAATGGTAAAGTATCTATTTTTCACTGATGCAACAAATTCCATAATATGTAAACTATTACGCAAAGGTTATTCATTGTTAAAGGTATACCCCAAAATGTCATGGCAATAGAGTGATGTCATGGGATAAATATATCTCACTTTAAACACTCTCCATAAATTCCTCAGTCACCACATCTTCCATTTAGCTACAGCGGGCTGGCAGGAATGCTTTGTTTTAAAATTAATCATCCACTGTTTTTTCTTCCTATCAGTAGGCTTAAGCAATGCAATATGGAGAAGAAAATCTTGAAAATATTTTTTTACATTTCTCCAGTGTCCCAGACCCGAGGCAGGTGGTGCCCAAAACCTGATTTTGGGAATATAATAATTTTGAGAATTTCAGTGACACTTCTCACTTAGATGCTCGACCCAAGAAGTAAAGTGCTCTAACTCTAGCAGAACTGACCACTAAGTGTATTAAGTTGTTAGTATTTGACCGGTAAAAATCCAAGTTATTACCACAAACAAGATGCCCAGAGTTATTAATTACAAGTATTTTAATTTAGGAACAATGTTAGCACACAATCAGCCAACAGAGAAGTTAGCAGATGATTCAGTTGAGTTTAAAATTGTATTTGTGGAGCTGACTGCACACTCCTAAAGAAAACAGATGATGTACAACCTTACTCTGGGATCAGATTGAAAAGGAGGGGAGAGATGGGGAGGGTCAGCAGTCATTTATTCACTATTAGTTACTGCGTGTTCTTTCAGCTCCTTGCCTTTCTGTACTCCCTTTTTCACTGAGCCTGTGTGTTCAGGATTTGTTTGATGCCTCAGCTGGCTCCTTCTCTGACAAGCCTGCTAAGGGATTTGCTGGCTGTTTGTGTAGGACATTCGGCAGACTCAGACTCTGCTCTGCCTCTCCATTTGCAGGGATTCAAACTGCTCTCCAGTGCACTCTACCCACAGTAACCTCAAGGAGAGTACATAACTCTGAATCATCAGGCAAGTCAATTCTAAGTAAAAGGAAAAAGAAAATGAAAAGTATGTCTGTGAGTATTCATAAAGATTAACTTCTCACAAGGCAGGAGGTTGTGTGCTTAGCAGTTGAACACTGCCATGAAGTTGTGCTGGGAGAGGAGAGTGATGACAAGTGGACTGAAGTGGAGTGAAAGCAAATTAGATTTACCTACATTGTTAATTGCTTCCCATAAGTAAAAATTACTCTTTCCTTTTTTAGCAGTATTGATGCCTTGCTGAAAACTTTACAAGAAATTGCTCCTGTTTTTTTTATGGGAGCTCCAGCAGTTACATTTTGGAAGCTGTTAGCTAATATGATGTCACTGGGTCTGCAGGTGAGTAAAACACCTAAATAACTTTTCTTTTGAAATGTTCTTGCAGCAGCTGTTTCAACATATGAATCATAACTTCTCTACCTTAAGAACTTCAGACATTTGAAAAGCTTCAGTGAACAAATGCATGGCACACACACAGGTCCAGAACAAAGCACAAATGCTACCATGAAATACCTGTCCCCACAATCTCATACAGGTGCTTATTTGGAATTTTTTACAGTATTTTATATAGTTAATGTACATTCTCAACAGTCACACCACATGCAAGTACAGCAATTGTATAAGATAGCCGATTTAATAGAATCTGACCTTATTTTAAAGGCAAGGAAATAGATGAAGGAAGCAAAGCCATATGGGATGAGAGTGACAGAACCAAATTACATTTCAGATCTTCCTCCATTCTCATTTAACATGTGCTCCTTTAGATTGTATAACTGTATTACTAAAGTTGGCCTTTGATAATTACTGTGCAAAAGAACCTTTGAAAAAATAACTTCGGGAGATATTTATAGTCTCACTACATATACAAGTGTCTGCAAGAACTGATTTTCTTTTGTTTCAAATAAATGGCTCAATTTCTGCATCTGACCCAAACAATATCTGCCTCATTAGAGTCTTATTACCCTTTAGGGCTACAAATACATGACAGTAAAATGAGGCCGAGATCTTTTAGAACTTTCCTGCTCAGTTTTGGTTATAGAATAATAGAATCATTTAAGTTGGAAAAGAACCCTAGGGTCATCAAGTCCAACCACTGACACAGCGCTGCCAAGTCCACCTTTAAACCATGTCACTAAGTGGTACATCAATATGCCTTTTAAATACCTCCAGGGATACTGACTCCAACACTTCTCTGGGCAGCCTGTCCCAGTGCTTGACAATCCTTTTGATGAAGAAATTCTTCCCAATATCCAATCTAAACCTCCTCTGGTGCAACTTGAGGCCACTTCCTCTTGTCTTTTTGCTTGTTACTTGCAAGAAGAGGCCAACCCCCACCTCACTACAATCTCCTTTCAGGTAGTCATAGAGAGTGATAAGGTTATTAGTTTCCTCAGCCATTCCTCATAAGACTTGAGCTCTAGACCCTTCACGAGCTTCCTTGCCCTTCTCTGGACTTGCTCCAGCACCTCAATCTCCCTCTTGTGTAGTGAGGAGCCCAAAACTGAACACAGGATTCAAGGCACCACCTCACCAGTGCCAAGTAAAAGGGGAGGATGAGCTCCCTAGTCCTGCTGACCATGCTGTTTCTGATACAAGCTGGGAAAATTATTAATGACTTTTTAGAAAATGCAGTAGAATAGAGAAGTTACCACAAGTTCTCCTGGCTTCTTAATGCAATCTCTGATAGTACAGTATGTTCAGAGCTTCATGTTACTGTCAGAAAATGACTGCAAATAAGCTTTAGAATGCAAACTGTGGAGAGGGAAAAATAAGGGAAAAAAAATCAAAGGTTGAGAGAAGAGAAAAAAACCAAGACAGCTGTGGAGACAGACACTGAGGAAGAAAGGATGAATCATCTACTGACCAATATTATATCAACTAATGAGCATCAAAAGTGTGTGTATGCACTTAAATATACAAAATATATGAAGTCATGTATGTGGAATTTGGTTTATGTTAAAATATACCTTATTGCAGTAGCTTTGTACTCTGCAAACCTTGAACAATCCTCTTTGCAACATACACTTCCAGTGCAAAAATGTAACTAAATATCAAGTCAGAAGAAAAAAATCAGATTCAGATTTTTAATTACTTGTGGAAGTGGAGACATCTGGATGTGGGCTTTGGCCCATGTACAGTCAAACATATAAGCCAGTTTTATTGCTCTGGACTAGAAGTAACTCTTTCCCCTGTAAACTCCCTCATGGGAACTTGTAAAGTCAAAACCTCTGTCACTTACTGTGTGGCATGCCCAAGCCACAATGGCTTCACCCATCTGAATGCTCTTGAAATCCATAGAGTTACTTTACTCAATATTTTAAGGGCTGCCGTGGTCAACAGTGTGTAAATAAAAGGAAAATTCAGCCTGAGAGTGGTAAGAAACTACAATTTTAAAGTTGAATTTCTGTGTTCATATCTTTTTACCTGCAGCATCAAGAAGAAATCTTTCAGTTCTGGAAACAATCACAAGACACTTTTCCCTTAACATTTTCAGTTAGGAGCTACAAGTGCTTTTTATCCTGATTTCACAAAGTGCAAGACTTGCAAAGTCTTATTTTCTGTCTGATATCTGAAAAAAAAGCCTCAACCAAATTTGATAGATGGCCAAAAGTCTCTAAACCAGTTATGATTCCAGGATGTCTGTGAAACCTAATGGCTAGAGGAAAAGCTCATCTTATTGCTCAGTAACAGAAAACATGCTCTTGACTTCGCAGTACCCTGCTCACAAATCAGTGTAAGTGATGGACAGTCTGTCAGTGTGTGCCTAGCCAAAACGCTGCTGTATTTTGGCACCTTGGCATGTCACAGAGGAAGAAAATAAAGCCATATGAAAGGAATAAAGGGATCTTTTAAAAGTTTATCATTTTGGCTGCCAGTTTTATTCTAATAATTCAATAGAATTTACCTGATAGAGAATATTTATCAGAACTTAATAACTACTTATGACTACTTAAAAATGGAAATGATATCTTACAGTCTAGGCCAAAGAATTATGTTAAAATCAAATGTCCAAAGAATAAAATACCTTTTGCCTCTGTGAAGGTCTGTTGAAGGTGATGGTGTTGGTCAACAGGACAGCTTCCCTCAGGGAAATCCTTGTTCTCTATTGCAGTTTCTCAACAACTGCTTAACAACTTTACTTTTGTCTTACTATTCACACTATTTTCCTAGAACCACTCACTTCCACTTCGGTGTCTGACAACCAAGGGGCTTTAGGCACCTAATTCCTGCTGAAATAAAGGGTGGTTAGATGCTTAAACACTCGGTGTATCTGGGTCAGGGTCATTGCCTCTGCCTGAGAGCAGCCCCTTTCAAGGTCCTCGGTGCTGCTGCCTGCCCTCTGGGCTCCAGACGTAGTACCTACAGCCTGGAGCCTGAGCATCTTGCACAGGTATGTTGTATAGGGAGGCCGCATGCTCCAGATACAGCAGCTGAATCTGGGTCCGAGAGTATGCCTTGTCTTGGGCACTCTTTCCCCCTCTGCTGGAACCTGCTCTTACCCTCTATAACGTCCCATGAAAGCTGAGAGTGTGGGACTATAACTGTGCAAGAAGGTGAAAGGGGATTGCAGTGACAGTAGGTACAGAGCTTGTACTCCAGACAGCTCTTTAGCAGAGCAACTGCTGCAGTTTCATGAGCCAAGTAGCCCAAGTGGGGAAAAAAATCCCATCCCCTCAGTGATTCCCAAGAGATGAGCTCCAAGGAGCCCAAGGGAAGGAAAGCACAAGCAGCTGGGCAGCCCTGCTCATATCCACACCAGTCTGGCTCTGCACAAGCTAATCCCAAATCAACTCAGAAAGTAGGGAGGACTTATCCCTTGCTGCTTTGCTTTTAGTGAATTTGCAAAATAATTCCTCCACAGAGCAAATGAAAAACCCAGGCCTGAATCCTTCCCTGTTGTGGGTGATCTCCGTTTCAAGGAGTAAGTCTCTTGTTTAAATGCAGAGTAGAAAATGGAGGGTCTTAGAGAAAGTGTAGGCCTTGGATAGCATGCTTTGTACAAATCAGATTTAATAATTAGTATTTATTTTTGATCAATGAGCTCTGAAGGAAAAAAATAAGTGATAGCAGAGGGAGTCAAGATTTGGATGGAATAGGATTAAGTGCACCAGAGAAAAAGGATCTTCAAAGCTGGCAATGAAACAAAGAATTTTTGTTTAAGTTTGTTCATTTAGTAGGTTAAAGTTAATGCATGTAGGTACTTACAATAAGAAATAGCTATACAAAAAAAAAAAATAAAGGAGCTGCAGAAGGTGCAGGTTGACAGGATACATTAGGAAACGGGCAAAGGTAATTGCATTATTCTACTGGTAAAGAGAAACAAATATAACATACAGAAATATGGCAAACCCAATTTTTCCTATAGGAAATATTCCACACCTTCCACAGTATTGTCCTAACTAAAAAATGTCTCATAATGAGTGTGAATTGCAGAGCAAAAAGACAAAAAAGAGCAAAATTCCAAATCTAAAGCTGGTTTGTGGTTGAGAGAGAAAGATATTATTTTCAGATGGTGTAGGAAGAGGGTGTAAAGTTCTGGAAATGTTCCTTATTGGAAAAATGGAGTAAAACATTCTTGGTTTTTATATATAGGGCGGCATCTTGCTTACTTAAAAATCAGTTCGTTCCTCCTTAAAGCCGGGACTATGCCAGTCAGAGCCGGACGGCCGCTGTACTGACAATACCTTTTTTCTTTCTCTCCTAATCTCTCGAAACTTAGGGACCATCAACTGTTTTAGGAAAATTTTCCAGTTCTGAATCTCATAAGCAACGATTTGGTCAATCTGCTTTGTAATCCTCCACTGAGCACAATAAATGAACCCATTCAAATAGCGAGGGAAAGAAAAAAAAAAAAAAGCCGCTGTTTTCTCAGGTGGTCGGAGGTGTTTTTACAGCGGGAGCCGGCGAGGAGGGGTGCCGGGAAAGGACACCGCGGGAACGACGTCGGGACGGGGTATCCTCAACGGGCTGGGCCGCCTCTCGGGCAGGAAACCCGAGGTCCCTCAGTGAGACTCCGGCCCGCCGCGGTGCCCGCAGCCCGGTCCGTCCTGCAGGGCCGCCTGGACGGGCGGCCGCGGGTGGCCGAGTCGTCGCGGCCGCGCAGACATGCGAAGAGCCACGTCCATCGCGCTCCCACTTCGCCCGGCTTCAGGGGCTGTGAGGACACGGGGTTCCCTGGATACTCACTTTCCTACCCCGTTTCACATGAGCTGCAACCAAGGACGGTAGGCGGCGAGTGAGCTGGAAAGCGCGCTGCGCGCAGTGTGGAAGCCAGCAAGAGATTTTTTTTTTTTTTCCTTCACCCACTTGGAAATTTCTTTAAATTTTTTAAATTTTTTTTAAGCGGGCGAGGGAAAGGGGGGAGGCCCCTAAGTGTTTTTGTGGATTTATTTGGAGGGACGAGATGGTCGGGCACACGCAGCCAATCCCCTTCAGGCCCACGGAAGCCAACACGGTCTCACCCCGTGCGCCCACAGAGACGGATTCGTCGCGGGGCGAAATCTGCTATAGGTCCCCACCACAACTGCAGGTGCAGCACGCACGTGGGCGCTGCCGAGTACTTTTAGCATCCCTAGAGAAATGCTTGCTCCTCTCGTCCCCGTCCCCTCGTGGACGCCGTCGGGGAAGAGTCGGCTGTCGGTGGGATGCCTGGGATACCGGTCCTGGCGGCCTCTGCAGAGGGGTGAGCGGCAAACCCACACCTCAGTCAATGGATACCGTCCCCTGAGGAACCGCAGGTCCAGGGTCCCGTGGGGGAAAGTGCTCCCCCAGCCCCACGCAGAAGTGTGGAGGGAGAGGGTGAAATCTGAACCGGCAAACCCCGAAAGGAGGCCGGACAGCCAGAGATGAAAAGTATCCAAGTCGGTCCCAAGCAAAACAAGAGATGAAACATTTCAGGTTATTACGTTCTCCCTTTGAAGCCAACCATTTCCCGCAGATAACAATGTGTAGGTATATTTAGACAGCTCGGCTCGTCCAACGGGAATGTGTTTTGCGCTATTTGAGAAAAACTCTAAGAGTAAGTGCAAATATTTGATGCTGAAGAGCTCTTAAGGTTTGAAGAGTACCATTTACTTATTCCTACACATCAGTGTGGGCTTAGGATGTTAAATAGATTAAAAGGCTAAGAGAGGTCACTGAAGTAGACTCTCTTTCTCTCATCCTGACTTTTTTCCTTGCAAAGTTTTTGTACTTTCTTTAGAATGTCCTTGGCAAACTCCTCTTAAGAGCCACCTCGGATACTGTATAAGTTTGTGGCGCTGTGAACCTCGGCCCCCTCCCCTCTTCAAGTCAACCCCCCCGAAACTCCGTTCCAGCGCAGGCATTCAGTAAATATTTGTCTGCGGGGTCAAGATATTAATAAGCACTTCTCGGTCGCCTTTAATACCCGGTGTGTTCGGGAGCGAGGGGCAGCGGCGGTGCTGCCGGCCGGGCCCAGGCAGGTGAGCGTGGCCGTACCTGGCGGGCGGGGGGGCCTGGCCGGCGCCCACTGCCTCCGCCCGCCGGCCGTGGGCTGCCCCCGCGGTGACACGGGCAGTCGGGGCCGGAGGGGACACAGGGGCGACGCGGGAGTAGCCTCTTCGCCGAGAACGGACATGTCGTTTCAATTTAATCTCATTTAAAAAGACGTAACTAATAAATTTGTATGGACGGGGCTGCCGGAGACGTACAGCAGAGTCGATAGTGGTTCAATCCCATTGAACCCTATTGAAAACCATGACAACAAGGAACAAGCTCCTATTTATCCCGGAGAGTTAAAGCACATTGTGGGAAGGCGTCAATCACCTATTATTCTAGATCTGAACAAATGCAAAATCTTGACTGGAACAAATGCTTCCAACAGGTCCGGGACATAGGGCTACATTTCCCTTTTGTTCACGGCCTAGCAGTTGGCATGTATTTGTGCTCCCCTCGCTCCGACCACCCAGGACGGCTGGGAGGCTGTGCTCGGAGAGGGGAGATAACTACTGTCACCAGGCACGCTTGATAGGTGGCTGCAGTAATCACGGCCTGGGAATCGTTTATATGGAGCCTGTCCAGTCTCGAAGAAATATGCGGGAAGGTGGCCAAATGGAGCCTTGTGCCCCGTTCATCTCGCCCACAAATCTGACGATATAAATCTCATCTCTCCCTTGTCGTCATTGGTCTATTGACATTTTTCCCTTGAAGTGTAACTGTCCCAGAAACGACACCCGAAGCAGGGCGGGGAAGGGTAGTGGCTCCCGGGAGGAGGCGAGCAGCGGGTCTGGGGAGCGAGAGAGGGGGATGGATAAATATAATCTATACACAATAGCTTATAGATGCCTGTTTGGGCAGGGAAATTCGAACCGACAAAGCGGCCGCATAGAAGAGTATCTCCGCGTATATCTGGGTTTCTGTTTCCAGGCGCTCAGCGTATCAATGCAGGGTTTCGCGACGTCCCCCCGTCGGGGATGAGCTGTGTGCACCTCGAACCTCATTCATAGTACAGCTGATATGCTGGGGAGAGGTTGGGTAGCTTCTTGGTTCCTTCCCTCTAGACTTTGCTTCATCCAGCCGGACTCGCCTCCGACTGGTTTTCTAGATGGGCCGCTCCCTCGAAAGCGGTGGGAAGCTATGGGAAAGGCCGCTGCGGCTGGTGGGTGGGGGAGTGTGTCGCACCTCTGCCCCCTGCGGCTTGACCCACGCTTCGCGACCCGCGTGGACATCACCCCCATTGGTCACTTCTGCCCCTGCCCTGCGGCTGGGGACCGAGCCTTGTAATTGCGGGTTTGCATTTGAACGGCACACCGGGCTGCTTGTTCCTGTATCGTATTTTCTTGTAAGTCCTCGGTGGCCACCGAGGCCTGGCAAAGCCCGACCGCAGCGGGGGGATGGGGCCAGCCGGTGAAAGGCTGAGAGAAGGCGAAGGCTGCGAGGAGGCGCTTGTCCCTGGGAGCTGCCGTCGGGCGTCCGCGGACCGTACCCCGCCGGTGTCAGCACCCTCCTCCCGGGGGAGGCCGGTCTCCGGGATCGTTTGCTGCCTCTTTTGGCAGATGAAGCGGCTGTCGTTAGGGACGGGAGACGCGCGAATAAATAGACGCTCCGCGCTTGATCTTTCCTCCCCCTCCCCAGCTGAAATCGTTTCAGTTACTCACACATCTCGCCCTATGGGATGAGTACAACGCGAGTACAACTCACCCCTGCGTGAGTACAACAATAAAAAATCTCCTCTACTCCTCCTCACGACCCTTTCTTATGGACCGAGTGCGCCAAGCTTCCACCATCACCCTTACCGAGAAAAAGGTGCACCTTCCATCTACCATGCCTAGGAGAGGCAAAAAAATCCCAAACCCCAACCCAGAGACTCCGTTCCTCAATGAACACACCCGCCAGCCTTCCTCGCCGAGCTCAGCCGAGGTGTGAAAAATGCCCTGTTGAGGGTAGGAAACCTGCCAACAAGAGGGAGGATTGGAGGTAGCACTGCAAACAGCCCGGGGAAATAAAACAAATAACTACTTAAATTCCTTCCAGGTTTAAAGAAAGAGGAGAGAGGGGGGAAATAAAGAGGGTGAAGCAGGGAGGGGGCTCTCGGCAGGCTCTGCGGATGTCCTGAGAGGATTCACTTTGTCTGCGGATAGAAGGGACGCTGGTGGCTTTGGTGGCGGATGGAGGGGGGTGGTTGTTGGTCATCCACATGCCACCCAAGATGTTATTCACTGCTAACAATTACCATTATCTGTCCCCACTTTTGGCTAATCAGACAGAATATGTAATGATGAAGCCTGTTTCCTGCTGTCTTTGGGAGGTAACGGGTTATTCTCTCATGGGGGTGGCAGGAGGGGGGGTTACACCTACTCCCATTAGGGCTTTAGCACTTGACTAATTCAGGTACTTAGCATCCTATAGACAGGGACGGTTTGAAAGCAGGCAGTGTTTGCAGTGGGGAGGACTGTTTATATAAACAGGACACCTCTGTAAACGACACTAATATTTGGGGTTAGGTGGCGATGGAAAGGAAGGTCCTTTTGAGCCGGGAGATTCCCCAGTAACTGGACGCAGTCCTTTCTTAGCAGCTTTTAAGGAAGGGAGTTCGGTTTGGGGTGATAATTTTTTTGAGCGTGTGCACAACCTACCATGGCCACATCTGGCAGGATCAGTTTTACAGTGAGGAGCATTTTGGATTTACCAGAGCAGGATGCCAATAGCATAAAGCAAGTCTCTGACCATCACCACTCAGCGGAGAACTACACCGGCTCGCCGTACCGAGGGTGGATAGAAACAGACAGAAATCACTATCCCTGTGAGTATGAAACGGACAGGAATTAGCCAGCTCCTCACAGTTATCTTTTATTTGTTTCCCCTCTTCCTCTGGGGAAGAGTCGAAGAAGCGAATTGCTACCGTATGTACCCTACAGGATCGGGGGGATCCAGGCTGTGGATATTACTGAATTGCACCAATGAGACAGGAGATACGTCCCGGCCAGGAGCTTAAGAGAGAAAAGATTTTTTTTTTTCTGTAAGTCTATGCAAGGCAGAAAGCAAAACCTCAGGCTGTGTTCATCCGTTTCTCTGCGTTTATCGCTTAAACCCACTTCATGGATTATTTTTTCCCCCGTTTCACTGCTGTAAGAAATCCTGCTTGTTTGTACTGGAGGGGCTTCAGGCCGCCCCACGCTCCGCAGATGAAAGCTGAGCACACACCCCGTTGCCTCGCCTCCCCGCACTGCCGCGGAGCGCCCTGGGCGCCACCGCCTAGATCCACGCACCTGCCATCGCAGAGGGCAGGCTCTCGTTCGCAAACCCAGCTGTATAGCATACTGGTCGCACACAAATTGTGCCGCAGATATATGGCGTTTATTGTATACCTGTATGTGCTCGGAGGGAGATGGTCCTTTGAATGGGTGCAGGTGTCCCATGACGATAAGTTAAATATTAAGGGAAACGAGCGGTGGGAGAAAAGCAGGGAGAAAGGACGGGCAACCTCATATTCCGCTTCAGCTAGGAGGCTAGCAGCCCGCAAGCCCCTGCGCTGTGGGCGGTGGATCGGCCGTACCCCTGCGGGGATTGCCGGCGGGGCAGAGTCGCTTCCCCGCAGTGAGACAGCACGGTCTGCACCGTGGGCTAGATTTAATGTATTTGGGGGGGTTAGCTAACATCTCCTGTTGACTGTTGGGATTAATCCGGCCCGGTAAACAGCTGAGGCTCTCCCTGCGGGAGGCGTTTCGGCAGCCCATCGCCTTCACGATGCCTGCTCCGCTCCCTGGTCGCGGCTGCCCCTTCTCTCTAACCCTCTCGCTGTCCCCAGCTTCCGACGAGAGCGGCCCGGAGATGAGCTTGCCCGACTCCACCCAAAGGTCGCTTCCAGTCCGCGGCTCGGAGGCCGAGGAGAAGAAGAAGAAGCGGCGAGTGCTCTTCTCTAAGGCGCAGACCCTGGAGCTGGAGCGGCGGTTCCGGCAGCAGCGGTACCTGTCGGCGCCGGAGCGGGAACAGCTGGCCCGGCTGCTCAGCCTCACCCCCACGCAGGTGAAGATCTGGTTCCAGAACCACCGCTACAAGATGAAGCGGGCCCGTAGCGAGGGTCCCGGTAGCCCCCAGCCGCGCCCGCCCGCCCTGCTGCGCCGGGTGGTGGTGCCGGTGCTGGTGCGGGACGGGGAGCCCTGCCACGGCTGCCCCGCCAGCCCACCGCCGCCCACCGCACGCCCCAAGATGGGCTGTGCCCTGGCGGGATGCAGCGCCCAGGCCGCCCTCGCCCTGCCGGGCTACGGAGCCTGCCCGCCCGCCACCACACTCGGCGTCTTCCCCGCGTACCAGCACTTAGCGCACCCCGCCGTCGTCTCCTGGGGTTGGTGACAGCGGCTCTTCGCCCTCTGGGGTCGGACTCATCCCACTGACTCGGGGCGGCCCGCCCCAGTCCCGGGCTCTAGCGCGGAGAAGGTGCCGGGACGCGCCGAGGCACCGCGGCGGCCGGGCTCGGGCGGGCCGGGCTCGGGCGGGCCGGGCGGCGGAGCTCGGCTCCGGGGCGGTGGCCAGCAGGCCGCAGCGAAGCTGGCTCTGGCCACGCTCCCCTCCTCTGGTCTCACCCGAGGGCGCGGATGCCACGCGAGGCGGGAATTTTGTAAAATCTCCGCTCCTCCTCCTCCTTTTCGAGAGATTGCTAGTTAAAAAATAATAATCCTCCTAGCGACCTAGAATATTTTAAAGTAGATGACTCTTCCAGTGACTAATAAAATGTTTTTTGGCAATTAATTTTTTCCCCAAGGGCAAGTGTAGTTTTGACCATTGGGACTGTTTCGTAGGATTGCCTCCTGTGCTATAAAAGTTTAAACACTTGTCTTGATCGCCCCAGCCGAATTTCACTTTCAAGTTCGTTTATTTTATCTACATGCGTCGATAAACGGCGAATAAAGTTTGCTGCAAACATCTCACTGTAAACGTGGTCGTAATTCCGAGGGGAAGCTTGAGTCCGGAGTCTCCCGCTCTGGAGGCTCCCACTCTCCTCGACTTTGCGTTTCAAGAGGCGTTGTCTTTTTTAGAGCCGCTAAAGCAGGATCTAGGAATAAGCCAATCTTTCCGATAGTTTGTAACCGTTCCAAATATCGGCTGGGGAACGGTAGCCAAGAGAATGACGTTTTGAAACTCTTTGATGAACTATCGATTTTACTACTTTGGGGTGAAAATAATCGTATAAATGTTCTGGCAACAGCCAACGGGGGGAAGAAAACTAAAAAAGCCCCACAAAGACAAACCCCGGTCCCTCAGAAGGGACCTGCGGATCAGGAATGCAGAGGGAAAAATCAGGGGTGAAGACCTCACGGGCACTGATGCAGACAAGCTGCCCGCCGGGGAAAGGCTGTCGAGGGAAAGGGACCCGTAGAAGATATTTTGGCGGGGATTATTTTATTTTATTTTATTTTATTTTATTTTATTTTATTTTATTTTATTTTATTCCCTGGAAGGAGGTTACTTCGGACGAGATGTGCCTCTGGGATGTACTGTGCTGTCTGCACATCCCGGGGAGTGCACGGGGAGAGAGGCTGCCAGTCGCCGCCGTCGTGAAGCGGGAGACGATCAAAAGCACACACGGGCACAGGGATTCCCGTGAGTGCTTTTGGTCGCCTCCCCCGTCACAAGGGCGCAAGCAGTATGACCACTTTCGCCACCCAGCCCTGCCTTCCCCAGGGCTGCGCCTCCTCCAGTGGGGCGCCACGGTGTAGTCTCTGGCCTCGGTGCGGGGGGATCAGATCCAGCTGCAGTGCAGGACGGGCTGGAGAGAATGGAAGGACGCCGGTCCTCCCACCTGGATCTCCTTCCCAGTTTGGCCGGGGGACCATTTGCGAAGAGGGAGGCCAGAGCTGACCAGGCCTCTGGGATGTGCAGGAAGGACCTGGGGAAACAGCTTCTGCATCACCTGGATTTGGTTTTATTGTTTGAGTTTTGATTTTTGTTGTTGTCTTTCCCTTTATGTTTCCTCCAGCCATCCGAAATCTTTTTTTTTTTCGTCTCAGCTGCTGGCCACCTTGCTTCCCATATGGATGGGGTTATCTTAGAAGAATCTCCCAGAGAATCACTCCTTAAACCTCCTTTTGTCTTGTGGATTGAAAAGGACATTGTTGTGCATGAAAAGGACCTAGACAAAATCTGCACTGTTTCAATTCAGGACTGTTTAATCAGTCCCTAGTGACAATTTTATGGGTTTTAGGCGGTACAATAGCATCTTTTAAAACCTTGTGGCCTTCATGAAAACAAAAGGCTTGAGTTTTATGGGCTTACAACTCCAATTAGAACAGTGCCAATGTGTATGGGAGATTATCAAATTTGTATCATAAAACCCCTTTATAATAAATGATTACTGGAGGCTGGGGAGGGGTGGGGGGAGAAGAGACCCGGATTTCAAGCAATGAACTTTGTTGCATGTACTTTTAAAAATACAGATGCTGCCCTCCATTTTAACTCTTTGCGATCCAACTTTGAGGCATGATGATCTGTGAAAATAGTGTGATATCGTCATTAGAAAGGCAGACAAAGACAACAGGAGAAGTATCCTGCCCCTCAGCACATATCTACCCTCAGTCAGTTTGCTGAGTGTTTGCAGCATCCCACTTAGAAGGGTCCCGTCCTAGCTCCTTGCTACACATATGGCCGTAGGAAGGCTCCATGAAATAGTAGTGCTTCATTGAATTACTGCTTTAATCAGTTACTCTTCGTCCAGACAATGACAGAGGATGTCCCTTCCCAGTCCCAAGCTCCAGTCATTTCCTCTGCTCACCAGCTGCAATGTCACCTGATGCAGGTTTCTTCATGAAAAATGTGCAGTTTGTGAATGTTACCTTTTAGCAACCCCAGGGAATGGGAAAGGTGAAATTTCTGGGCACTGCCAAAGGCTAAAGTGGTGCCCTTGCAGGTTGAGCAGAAGTCATCACAGCAGGGGTGAAGGGAACATGGTAGAGTCAGATTCCAGCATGGAGAAAAGCAGCCCCCTTAATTTGATGCATCCAAGTAGAATGAAGAATGTGTTAAATAATGAGACAGTTTGATAGAGTATGAAGATTTACAGTAAAGAAAAAGTCTTGTGAAAAAGATAGGATGGGACTGAAAGTATTGTTTTTTTCTGACAAAGCCAAATTAATCTGTCTAAAGTTTTAGTGCATTTAGCAAGGAAAATAGTTAACCTTACCAATGGTTAAGGTGCATCTGGGAGATACTTCTTTAAAAGTGTCATTGATAAAGGCTTTAGGCCAAAAGAATATTTCAGTATATTTTCTGTTACTTTGGCTTGCTTTTTAATCAAGCACAAAATCATCTCAGTTGTTTGGACTTTTTTTGTCTCTTCTTCAAAAGAATGAATGCACAGTCTCTGCCTTTTCTCTTCTTTTGCCCCAGTGGGTCTTGCTGTTACTTTCACCCTGCAAACAGGCCTGTGATTTCACTGAAACTAATGAATAAGCATGCCACGATCAAGATCTAAATGCCATCTTCAGCTAATGAAAAGCATTGCTAACATCTTCAAACATCTTCCCGGGTGCTTTATTCTTAGTCAGTAAATAAACTATTGACTTTACAAAGGCCCAGCCCTGTTTCAGTGGGAGCCCCTAGACACATATTTGTTGACTCAGAACTAAGACATTAAAACAAATCACTAGATCACCTCCAAAAAATGGACAATAGTTCTGAAAGAGCATATTATCAAGCTTCTTTGCAATACTTTACTAGTGAGTTGAGTGTGTCCCTGCTGATGCATGCCCATCACTATTCTTTGAATATACACACCATGCATTTTAAAATTACAACACATTAAAAACATCACCTCCCAGCCAGAACTTTTCCATGCACAAATTCTTTTATTGCTGACCTAGCAAAGGCTTCCGAGAGCCTTGCAGTATGCTTCTCCTGGTTAATGACCCATCTGGACTGTGTTGTTAACTAAGTGCAAGTCAGGTCTGTGGAAACTCTTTGAGCTTTTCAGCCCCTCCTACCTCCTCGTATTTGACAGGAGTAAGCCTTCCACTCTGGTTAGAGCCCAGCTGATGCTGGAGGGGGACAGGGAGCTTTCAGAAACAAACGGTGCCCAACACTAGCTGTGGAGAAGCACAGGCCTGACTTTCCCTGTACTCAGTGGCCTTCACATAGTGTCTTACTGGACTCAAATTCCTGATAACTGCTGCTTCTTGAGAAGATGAGAACAGTTAGGAATAGCAGTTTCTGAGCCTTAGTAATGGTACTCAGCCTTTTCATCAAAAGCCTAGACAGTGCATTTTCCTTTTCCTCAGCTGGTGCTGCCAACCCTTCCAACCCTTGAGCCCGACTGGACCAGTCCCATACATACTGGCCATCAGGTGGTAAGGTCTTTCCAGAATTCCTGCTATGACTAAACAATGGCAAAGCAAAGACTCCACTTCACTGACTGGACATTGAAAAAAAAATTAGATGAAAAATCAAGTACCTCCAGTATCAGCAAAATGGCAGCAGAATGCCAGCACCCCATATAACTTTCAGGAAGCTTCTGACTCATCGTGCTGGTTTTGGCTGGGATAGAGTTAATTTCCTCACAGTAGCTAGTATGGGGCTGTTTTTTGAATGTGTGCTGAAAATGGTGATGATAATATAGATTTTTTTTGTTGTTTTTTATTTTGGTTTGGTTTTTTTAATTGCTGAGCAGTACTTGTGCTGCATCAAGGCCTTTTGTGCTTTCATACTGCCCCATCAGCAAGAGGGCTGGGGGTGCACAACAATTTGAGAGGAGATACTCTTGGGATAGGTGACCTCAACTGACTAAAGGGAATGTCATATGGCATCATGCTCAGCATATAATGCTGTGGGAAGAAGGAGGAAGAGGGAGTGTTCCGAGTTCTGGAGTTTGTCTTCCCAAGTAACTGTTACACACCCTGGAGACCTGCTGAACACACATGGGCCCATGGGAAGTAGTGAATTAATTCCTTGTTTTGCTTTGTTTGTGTGTGTGGCTTTTGCTTTCCCTATCAAAGTGTCTTTATCTCAACCCAGGAGTTTTCTCACTTTTGCCCTTACGATTCATCTCCCCCATGCCACTGGTGGAGGAGTGAGCAAGTGTCTGAATGGTACTCAGTTACTAACTGGAGCTAAAGATTGGCATTTATCTTAGTTAAAAGGGGACTTCCTGTGGGAAAGGAGGCAATGGATGCAATTACCCATATCAGAGAAGTTGCCCAAGAAACAGTAGAGTAGCTCAGATCAGCTATATGTAATACTATTAATATGATTTTAAAAAATCATACATCTACGAGATGTAATCGGCATAAAAGATCTCTGCCTGTCACTAAGTACAGATCACTGAACTATGACATCAGGTTACTTTTCATCATATTCAGGCTTACAGTTGGATTCTAAATGGTGAAGCAAATCATCTCTCTAAATCAAGGATGTTGGCAGTTGTGCCCATTTTCATCCTATTTTCTCCAGTCCTTTCCCATTTAAAAGAGCTCATGAAGTATTTTGGAAAAATCTTTCTAGAACACAGCTATATATTTCTTAATATTTGGGACCAATATGGAGAACAAGTCCATTTCAGACTGTCGCAGGTCTCAGGCTGCCTTCCTGAAAAAAAGGAGAACAAATTGTTTTCTTCTTCTTTAGATGCTTTTGCTTTATCTAATTCTTAAAGTGAAGAGTTAGATATCATCTTCAGAATCTGACAGAATTTGGTTCTGTGTGAGGAATCCTTTAAAAGAGAAAAGAAACAGAGAAAAAAAAAAAGATGTAGACAAACCAGTAGTAACCACAAAAAGAACAAATCTCTTCATCAGTTCTGGTGCACAGAGGGTACATTTCCATAAGACTCCATGCTGCTTTTGAGTAGTCAGCCAAATTCCTCAGAGGCATCTGCCATGCAGAATAGTCCTGCTCACTAGTTTATAGTGAGGACAAAAATGATTTCTTCACATTTCCAATAGTCACAGTATTTTGATTTGCAGTATTTGTTGACAGGGACATCTGCTTTTGTACACTGGGAATCCAGTTTTCCTTTTACTTCCTTATTTTCCTGTTTGGGTTGATGGGGGAATTCCATGCTAAGTTGATGACTTTATGATATTCAACACTAATCATGATTTTACTAAATCATAAATATAGCCACTTAAAATATATAGGAAATATCAATCTAGAGAGAAAAAAAACCCTGTTGTTTGTTTGCATTCACATAGAGCTCCCAATTTGACACATTTGCTCTCTGGAAAGTGCAGTATCACCCATGATGATTGCTTTGCCATCACACTTCAAAAAATGCCTCTTCTCTGTTAGCTGGGCACCAGTTGGGAGGTCCTCCCCATCTCTTCCATTTCTCTGCTGCTTTCAGGGAACATCCTGTTATCAGACATCCTTCTGCAGTATTTGTACACACAGTTGAAATGTGAACATGACTGGTTTTACTCAGCTTTTCCCTTTACTTCCCCTACATTGGCCTCAGGATGCTGTTGTTGGTATTTTCAAAGATGAAGATCTGCCTTCATCACCGCAAGTATTTCTTCTCTGCCTGGTTTACCTGCCTTGTACTGGTGGTTGAGATTGTGTTAACATTCTTCCCTTTCTCATATTTTCTTTTTAAACCAGTAATTTGTCACTCTATTTTCTTCACTCATGTCTATTGGTCTTGAGGAACTAAAATTTTAACACTGAGTAACCTCCAGAACAAGTTATCCAAGCAGTTTTCATAGTACCAATGTGTATGTTTGAGAATACTTCAACATTATTCTATTAAAATTTGGCTACTCAAAACTACCTTTATCTATGCTTCAGAGAAACCTAGACTTTACTATTGTTTTTGGCTTTGAGTACTATAGTTTTAAATGTTCCTTTGGCAACGGAGAGTTGAATTTTGAGTGCACTGAAATTTCAAGCCACTACAGGAATACTGTTCTGGTATTTGCATTTTAAGAAATATGTTGAAGTACTCAAGAACTGTTGTGCAAGAACTGCAGGAAAGGTGAAGGCTTGGCAGTCATCCTGCGGAGTGAAGGTTGGGGTAGGTGTCCTGCCTATTCTAGCTTATCAAAGAGCCCAGTGAAGCAACCTAAGTTAAAGCACTCATACAGTAAACAAAATCTTGGGCATAAAAGGCCCTTCTGTTTATCTGGCAGAGTTTAATAAAGCCCAATACTTAGATAAAACTTAGTTTGAAATCTGCCCTGACTCCTAACCAGTGAGAATAAATCTTTTTAACCACAAGTTAGTGACAAAATCCCTCACTGTGAAAAACTTTAATGGCATATTTGAACAAAAATGTTCTCATTTAGTCACAGGTGTTGGCCCAGCATTGAGAATTAATTCTAGGGTTCCTCGTGGCTCATAAAGTATTAGAGATGACAGTGCTTGGTCAGAATAAATTCTTTTGCCCTTAAAACCTGAACATTTATGTTTTCTACCTGGTGGATTTGAGGTGTCAGAATAACCTCGGTCATCAACCCATGAGAACTATCCTCACCCTTGGGCTACTTTACTTTCAGATAATCATAAAAGAACCCAATCAATCAGTATCAAAAAGTTGGGTTTGCACCAGATGTAGCTAGAAAGCTCTTCAATACTATAGTTACATATGGGAGCTACCAGGTAAATGGCTTGTCTAGAAGAGTTGCTGAATTTTGGATAGATGCAGCTGTAAGAGTGGCGGTAAGCCTGAGCAGGAGTACAGGGTCGTCTTTGTTGCCTGGTGTAGCTCCACAGCACACAGTACTAATGGCAGGTGCTGGTTCTCCTGGGCTTCTTGAAAAATCTGTGCACAGCTGCACATGACACTTTATGTCTCTATTTCTAGCAGCACCCTACTGTCAGTTTGCATATATCCTAAAGTAGTGATGCTACCAAAAGGCCAGATTGCCACCCTTGCTCACAGAACATTTTCCCCTGTGGTGTAGCAGCATGAAAATCACCCAGGCTGTCCTAGGTCTCCTTTTGGTCACTGTCCTTACTCCCTCTTGCACTGACTTCAGAGAAAATGAGGGCTGCTAAGGATATCTTCAGACTAGGTTCCCAAGGGCACCTTGTAACAGCTGGGAAAAAAGCTGAAAAATCAGGAGACAGAGGAAATATGTGTGTGACTCTCTTGCTTTTCCTTTCCTCTTGCTCTCTCTCTCCACCATCAGGCTATGCCTGTTATGGAATCAAGCCAGTAGCTGCTCCTAACTGCCTCACTTTGCATTTTTTCCTATTGTCACTGTAGCAGCCAATCATGTGAAAAATGATATATTGACTTGGCAGGTGCTTCTGTTTTGAACATGATTAAATAACTTTTTATTGTCATCTTCAAAGCATTTTTATGGTCGTTTACTGAGTGAAAGGGGCTCTGATTTTGTGAGCATCTGCCAGAATATGTTTGATCCTGTCATCATTTCTACAGAAAATCACACGCCTGTAGCTAGAGCGCAAGATACAGTAAGTGCATGAATTGTCCATTGCAGTCTGCTCTTACAACAGTGCCTTCATTGTCTATGATAACAACAGCAGGGGAGAGATCTTGGGAGTTAAGCTACCTGCTGTTTTCTCCTTGATGTTTGAACTCTTGGATACTGCATGAATCTCAGAGATGTAAAGAGTCTCTTCTTTGTTGATGCACTATTTTATTGGTTATTTAAACATGGTATGCTGTTTGTAATTAGAGCTGACTAGAAAGGAAGATTTCCATTTCACAGGAGATGTTGAGTGTTTTGTTGTGCATCAGCATGGTAAAATTACAGCCCTGGTGGAGACCTGGGCCATGCTTTGCTGCTGCTCATGGAGTTGCTCTGCAGACCTCCACTGGACACTCAATTTTAAGTTCCCTTCATAGTCCCACGGAATTCATATGTACCCCTCAAATGTCCTGATTCCACTGAATCAGCACTTTCCTGCACAAAATCAGATAGAGCACACCCTGTCAGCATTATCTATCTATGCAACAGCCTTCACTGACCTTCATCTGGGCTTACAGTTCCTGTGCACATCAAAATAGAAGTACTTCTTGCTAGCTGAGTTAGACTAGTAATATTGTGTGCATGAAGCAAAGAGAGTTACAAGTAGCACATCTTTGTTTAAATTTAGCAGTAACCAGCTGGCCACATTCTGTAGGAAGCAGGAAGGGAGGAATCACAGGGAGGGAGGGAGGGATCTGATAGAAAATCAAGCAGAAGCTATAAAAACATTTCTCTAAAATGGCAGCATAATGAAAAAGGGATGCCAAGCAAAGAACTTACTGATCATCTGTGTATCACACTTATAACATACTCCGGCAAGCTCAGCCTCAGTTTAGGGTGGGGCATGCAGGTGTTGGGAAGGATCGCTTCCCACACATGGTATTTTCTGCAGGATTCTTATCCACAAACAAAACTTACTTGTACTTCATTACCACCCTTTGAGACAAGCTGTTAAAGTGCAAGGTGAAAAAGGCAGAAAGTTGAAGAATATGAGGATGTCAGCATTCCTGAGAACAACCAAAATGATACTGAAAGTGGAGGTTTGACTCTCTGATAAAACCTATGGACTGAATGATTATGCCTGTCCTTCATTTTCCTACCCAGGAACTGCTGTTCCTTAACCATTGCTCTGCCATCTGTGTTTCTTTCAATGTTGGCTATGCCAAACCCAGCCTTGACAGCCATTACTTTCCCCCTCACAAAATTACTAATAGAAAAAATGAAGCACATAAAAATCACTTCTCATAGAACAGCTTGAAAGACAAAAGAGGCAGTTAATAAGACGGACCTTTGATGTTGCAGCAAAACAGCTTCTCACATCATGAAGGCAAAACCATTTGCTTTCAGGACTTCTTTCTTTTGGTTGTGAATGTCAATGTCAAAGGAAGGAGACTGTAGATGTCTAACACTCAGGTGAATATATCTGGCTGTATTGCTGTGTTTATGCTTATGAGCCTATGCTTACATGTTCAAGACCATGCTACACAAGTATTAAAAATCAGTGAGTCAGACCTTCAAAATCATGAGGCCAAGGTAAAGAATCATGAGATTTAAAGAGAAAGGGATAACTTTTTTCCTCCCAGTTTCTGTTTGAAGAACCATTTTGTTACATTTTACATGTTGTTTGATCTGTTTTGCCTTTTCAGAAGAGATCTTAAAGCTCAGTGAGAACTAAAATGGCATATATTTACATGTGTTGTCACTTCATCATTCCAACTCAAGGCCTGGGCCACTGAAACAATTACAGTGGCAGATCTGTGAAAATCATAAGGGTTGATGAATTCAGCAGTTTTAAAATTTTTAAATTTTAATCTGCTGTAAAGTAATTTGTCTCTTATGTGGTTAGCTGTGGCAGAAATGTCCCGTCAGCCTTAGCCCTACTTTTAAGAGCATCATGAGCCAGCTCTTCAGATGGCATCCATCACTGTACCTCTAGGGACATCTCTATCATCCCCTTGAGGGTTTGACCTGATTAATTTAATCAACTGGCATTGCTTTATGAGTATCATATGTTCTCTCACTTTCACATTTACAGAGCTCTAATCTGTAGTCTTTGACTAATGTGCTACTTTTATTCCTCAAAATAGTCCCTTGACAGTATATGAATTCCAAATTAGCAACAGAGCTTTTGAAACAGTGACTCCCATCCACATATTTCCCTTCAAAACCCAATTTAAGGCTATTGACCCTCTGGGTCAATCAGAACAACCTCCATGAAGTTGCAGACAGCCATGCCACAAATGTGGAAAGATTCACAGGACTTCCACTGTTGCATCTTTCAAAGGCCAAAAACCACAAGGCATTCTTCAGACCCTGTAACACCTAGTCCCCTTGGACACTTGTACATTATTACAAGCATTAGACTTCTTACATTAACAGTTAATGGCCTATTGTAAAAAAGAAGGAGACCAAGGCACAAGAAAAAGAAAATGAAAGAGAGAAAAAAGATAACATGAATACAAAAAGTGAGAAAGCAAGAGTGCGTTGCCATGGAGTATCCATATACAGCCCTTGGGAGATCTGGAGTCTCAGATATGACAAATGATGTGCAGATGAGATGGCTGAAGTAGCTCAAGAAATGTAGTCGTTGACTGTGATTTTTGTGTGCCCTTTAACTGTGAGGCAGTGCCGTGGTACCAGCATTCTTCAAACCCATCTCCTCAACCTGCTTCTCTGCTGCACTGCTGAGAAGTGCAGTCTGGACAGCACATCCACAGCTGACCAATCAGGTCTGGTTGGGAAGCCAACCTTCACTTTATGAAAGATGAAGGGGATAGAGAGATTCACCCTGGCCTCCCAGCGTATGATGCTTCCCATGCTTGCTAGCTCACAGGACTATTTGAAACAGGTTTCTTCTTACTTTTCTGGTCACCTTCTGGTCACCTTTGCTATTTGATCAGACTTTGGGAAGTCAGAGCAGCATATATAGGTAAGGTCACATGGAGGAAGAGTCTGATATTATATTTGCTGGAACTTTTTTCTTAACTGCTAAATATTATACAGAGTGAATGTGTAGTAAAAGCGTTAGGTTTTTTTCCACCTTCCTAATCAGGAAAGAGGTAGATCTTAGCAAAGAGACAATTATGAAAATCAGGAAGCAATTTAATTGTCTGAAAACAGCTTAATTAGGAAGAATATGATTTTCTTAAATGATAGTAATTATTTTCCTGGGGATTAAAGAACAGCAGATCTTAACTTCAAAGAAAATACCTTTTGCTATCAGAAAAAAAAAAAGTGATAGAAAGAATAATGGAAATAAATAAATCCATCTCACCTCAGGTCCTCTTAAGCCTTATTCATATTGGAATATTTTTCTTTCTTTTTGTTTAATATGTAAATATGGACCCAGTATTTATCTATAGTGCAATAGCTTCTAAGTCCATTACCAGAAGAAGGGCTCCACATCGTAGTAGGAGCTGTCTAAATATATGGAATACACTGTCAGAAACACTCTCACAGGCCAAGAGAGAGGAAAAAGTCCTACACTAAGCATGTAAATGCATTGAGAATGCAGTGTTGCTGGGCATTACACATTCCAGAAAACTAGCACTTGACACCATTAGGGGGTGTACTTGGAAGCCTAAGTATATAGTCTAAAAGCTCCTACATTGACCGGTAGTATTTGAGTGATAGTTAAGGCCTGTCTCATTCAAGGAAACACTCAATCACCTGCTTAACTTTAATTTAAAGTTCATGGTCTACCTCATACTTATTCAGATGCTGTTTCCTAGGGGAAATAAATAACAAGTGTTACATAAAGTGTCTTTTTATTTGCCAAGTCCACTCTTAAAAGCCAGGACAGTCCACAATTTAGGTAGCTCCTTGGGTTTATTTACTCTGACATAGTCTTTAATCAACTGATCACACTGAATTTCTCCTATGAGATGTCTGCCTCATTCAGTGCACAGCATGACTGGAATGCCTTAAGAAGACAATTGCACAATTCTTGTCAGTGTAAATCAGTGCACAAACAGTACTAGTGACAGGTTTGGAGGGTACACCACAGCTCCAAGTCCAGTTTTGCAAACTGAATCCTTGGAGAAGGCAAGCAGGAAAGCTTTGAGGAAAACTGCAGAAAAGAGGATCTAACCCTGCTTTCCAAGGCAAATTCTAACATAAGCATTGTATTTTAAATCTTAACCTTTCCACTCAACCATTGTGATTGGAGAAACTGTTGTTTTGGCTTGTATTTCTTGTTGTAAATCAGATTCTTTTTCATAATGAGTAGTGCCTTTCTCCAGCAGTGCTCAGGCTGAGACTAAAAATCCTACTTGTGGACTAAGTCACTACTTAATGCAAGAATGGCTGTGGCAGAATCTGGCTGCAGTGCTGCTCTTATGTTGAGGAGCTCTTTAGTCACCATCAGCCCTTGTTTGTTTTCATCAGAGAATCACTTATAGAGTCAAGAAGTTCTTCATGCAGGCATACAAGATCTAAGAAAATATATTATGTAAAAAGTGTCTTCAATTACGTTTAAAGGAGACTTTTTAAGCCACACAGATTTTCTACTGGCTATGTGAATGATGAAGCTTACTTTCTATCCCCCCAGCCTTCTTCCTGTCTGGGGGCAGCACACTGTGCTCAGCAGCACAGAGTATGGAAAGCTCCTCTGACACCCACTCAGCCTCTCTGATTTCTTTTTAAGACACCAGTGCAAAACCACTGCTTTGTTTTTTCAAACTGTAGTTGTGAGGTTACCATCTTTGTTGTTTGTTTGTTTTGTGTGTTTTTTTATCTTGGTTTTGTTTTGGGTTTTTTTCTCCCCATGGCATTTGTACTTGTTTAACTCCCTTGCTGAAGCAGAGCAGAGTTTTCATTGTTATTTCGGATTTTCTTACAAAATATGAATCCGCAAGTACAACCACTCCTTGCAAAGAGGCTGCCTATATGGAAACGAGGAACAAGCACAGATAGAACAAGAGAACAAGAGAAGAGAAGTGTGGTTCAACTCTGGTTGCCTATATCTCAAACAGCAGCTGAGAATCTATCATCTCAAAAAGCAAGCTTCTCCCTTAGGGAGCAAGTGCAGCTCCATTCTTGCCTCACATAGGCTCAAAAAGCATTGCTGGGACAGATCTGCCAGTGGGACCCATAGGGATGAAGAGGCTTTAGTTGACAGACAAGACAACCTGAGGGCATCTCTAGGGCTGTTAAGCTTACACAAATAATTTGCAGGAGCAAACCCTGGCCATCTCTGCTCTGCTGGCACAGGTACAGCCAAGAACGGGGGACATATGTTTCCTGAGAGCACTAGTGTCATCACCTCCAGATCTGCAAGGTCCCAGTTCATGACTGGGGAAAAAGACAGCTATTTTAGCAGGGCTTGAACTGTGTAGTCAGACAATGTAATTTCCACCAAACCATAGAGTTTCCCAGTCTATAATCCCAGCAAGAAAAGCAAAATGCTGTTAATCTGCAGAGAAGTGAGTAGGAACAGTTCATATGATGTGAGTATGGAAACTACAGTGAGATAAGTGTGAGGTGAAAGCAATGGCTATACCTACAGAGCAATAATAGAAATTAATAATAGAAAGAGAAATTTGGTGGATGACAAGTTGACTATGAACTGCCAGTGTGCCCTTGCAGCCAGGAGGGCCAATGCTGTCCTGAGGTGCATCAGGAAGAGTGTGGCCAGCAGGTCGAGAGAGGTGATCCTCCCCCTCTGCTCAGTCCTAGTTAGACCACATCTGGAGTATTGCGTTCAGTTCTGGTCTCCACAGCTAGAGAAAGACAAGGAGCTCCTGGAGAGAGTCCAGCAGAGGGCCACAAAGATTATTGGGTCTGGAGCATCTCTCTTATGAGAAGAGACTGCAGGAGCTAGGCCTGTTTAGTCTATTTCATAAACATGAAGTTGAATATGATGCTATACACACTTTTGAGATTTTGAAATGATGAGGTGACAATCAGCAGAGACTCAGAAAACCAGCTGTTGTGGAGCCTCTGAGCATAGCACAACTCAGCTGGGCCGCTGGAAGTGGAAGCATGCACCATCAGCATGTCACAGGCTACGATACAGGTTGTACAAGCCTAAATAAAGTAAATCACATGATAGGGCTGTCTTGATCAAATAAAAAAATTGTTTCTGAGATGAATCCCCACTGCTAGGAAAGGAAGCGTGTAAGACAGATTTTGTCAAAGAAGTCTCACCTGTTTATCCTTTCAGGTATAAGAACAAATTTTATATAGTGGATTACTAATTAGAATTACTAAAAGTCTGTGGAGAAAGAAACATGACTGAGTGAAGCTAGATAATGGGTAGGTGAACATCTAATGAACCATTAGCCTGGAACAGTATTAAGTATGCTAAGATTGAAATGAGAAGCCTGATCATGTTAATCTGAAAGTTTTAAAATCTCATAAAAGCCCAATGTGATGCTGGGAAGAGGCCAGAACAGACTGATTTTTTTTGTAATTGTACATGGTCACAGCAGATGATTGCTCCACTGCAGGGAGGATAACAAAGAAATTGGAGCATTATTGCAGTGTTAAGACCACTCACTTCATAGTACACTTAAAATTAGCCAGGACAAAATGAGAACTTCCCACAATATCTGCCTTGAAATACTGGCAACAGGATGAGGACAGCATCAGCAAAATCTCTTGCAGTCAAGGGAAAACCTAGACAAAGGACTTGTCCTCAGTACATCAGAAATCAGTGATTTGTGAGCTCCCACTCCAAGATCATTTTTCCAAAACAAGGTCTATGTTGCTACATGACCTGGCTGCTTCATGACAAAAATCCAAGCAGTAAAGTAGATTTGGCTTCATTTATAAAAGCACAAAATGCAATGGTGACCTTGTGAGGCAGCCCCAGTTCTGAGCCTTGTTACATAACTCAAATTGGCTAGCCATGATTATGCTGCTGTTTTAGAATTAAAATGGGATAAGAAGTCAGTGGCAGGAATGCATCATCAGTAAGGAAAAATGAAGATTTTGCCTTATGGAGATAATTAGGCATCTTTATGTCTAGTCTTTTAGCCATTTACAGAACACTACTTTCCTTCCTTAGCAGGTGTTGACATGACTGAAAAAACCTGTGGGTTTCTTAGCCCATCTAACAGCCAATCTTCTTAATGATTTTCTTTCTCTTTTCCAAACTTCAATTTTTCTCTTTATTTTCCAGCTTTTTACTTTTATTATGCATCAAAAACCAGTCACAATTGTTGATATGGTCCTTGTGTTCTATGTTCTTTGTGCCATGTGTTCTATTTTAAACAGATGCAGCTTTTTTTTTTTTTCTAGAAACGTTGAATGAGAGTTTACGTTTGATGTACAAATGTATTTGTTCTTTACACAGGGTATCTAAGTATGTAAGTTTTCTCATAATTTGAATGCAGTACCACCTGAAAGCAGGGGGGAAGTTCCCCAGATTTAGCTGTATCAACTGGACCCTATATAAAATTCCCGATGTAAAAGGATGAATAGCCTGTTCATGGGAGGTCAAAACCACATCCATACAGCAGAGATTCAGTGCTAATTATGAAAGATACTTCACAAGAAAATAAATGCACATGACACCTAAAATGATAAATTATGAGCTCTATATGTGGATTATTACATTCTACTGCAGTACAAAGGAAGAGATGTGTTTTCCTGTGAATTAAAAAAATGATTGTATTATGCAAAAGTCACTCGCTATCTGCCTAATCCTCTAGAGGGCAGTATGACATAAAAATAAATTAAGCTGAGCCAGGCAATTAGGATTTTTCAAAGGCTAGTTATGTTAAATAAGATTACGTTTCCTCCTTCCTCTGGTAAATTGCCACAAAGGTGCAATATATAGGGAGATACTTAGAGTTTCCAAATTACATGAGAAAACTAATGTGGAGATTTGCAATTTAATCCTATATTAATTTCCTTAGTTCACATGATAGATATTTAATCTTGCAAGCTGTCAAAGCCAAATATGCTGTACTTAAGCATCCTCTCAGGTGGTTTTCTAAGAGAGGTTTTAGAGTTTTCGTTTTGGATGGTCTCAGTTCCCTGCACTAGCCTTAGGATTTTGCCTATCTCTACCATTGATCCAGAGGCTTGATCCAAAGGAATTAAATTGAGTATCCAAGCATAAGGGAGGTAGGGAGCATTGACTCCTTAATCAAGCATTGCCAGAATTTGGTGCTCTAAGGTAGCCCAAATGGTTATCAAACTACTACAAGCTCCCAGATCTTCAGGTACTTTCATTGTCCAAATAAGGGAGGAATGTGCATCTCCATCAGAATGAGGAAGTCAGCCTCCTGTAGACATAGCTTCGTATTGCATAGTATATGAGGATCACAAAACACCTCTACTTTTGCAAGCATGAGTGTTCTGTTTCATGTTAACAGAAGTAATGAGGAGCAGATTTAAACCATGGTGCCTGTTTGTCTAATATAAATGCAGCTCCCATTTCTTTCCAGGTCCCCATTCATTTCCCATCCAGAGATCCCCATTTTGGTTAACCAAGGTTTAATTTCCTTAATTGTCTGAGCAGAAAGAATGCACACAGTCACTCACATGCAGACAGAGCACGTTTGGTACGCACAGTTCAGCTATAATTTCATTTAACAATCATAGAATGATGGAATATGCTGAGTTGGAAGGGAGTCATCAAGATCATGGAGTCCAACTCCTGGCCCAGTACAGGACTCCCCCAGAATCACACCATGTACCTGAGAGTGTTGTCCAAATGCTTCTTGAACCCAGATAGGCTTGGGGCCATGACCACTTCCCTGGGGAGCCTGTTCCAGTTCTCAGCCACCCTTCAGGTGAAAAACCTGTTCCTGATATCTAATCTAAACCTCCCCTGACTCAGTTTCCACTTCCCCTCATGAGAATGTTGAAGACCACAATGAGGTCTCCCCTCAGTCTCCTCTTCTCCAGGCTTAACAGACCAAATGACTTAAGCTTCTCCTCATACAGCTTCCCCTCTGGACTTTTCATCATCCTCGTGGCCCTCCTTTGGACACTCTCTAAGAGCTTAAGGTCCTTTTTATACTGTGGTGCCCAAAACTGCACACAATATTCAAAGTTAGGCCATGTCAGTGCAGAGCAGAGAAAGACAATCCCCTCCCTTGACTGGCTGGCAATGCTTTGTCTGATGCCCCCCAGGACAGGGTTGGTTCTCCTGGCTGCCAGGGCACTGCTAACTCATATTCAACTTGCTGTCGACCAGGACCCCCAGGTCTCTTTCTGCCCCTCAGCCTCTTTTTCCTTAGTCTATAAACACAACCAGGGTTGCCCCATCTCAGGTGTAGAATCTGGCACTTGCCCTTATTAAACTTCATGCACTTGGTGATTGCCCATCTCTTCAATTTTTTGTGGTGTCTCTGCAGGGCCTATCTGCCCTTAATGGAGTAGACAACTCCTCCAAAATTAGTGTCTTCAGCAAACTTACTTAGTATTCATTTATGTTCTGCATCCAAGACATTAATAATGTTGAAGAGAACTGAGCCTAGGATGGCCCTGCAGAACCCCACTAGCGGCAGGACACCAGACTGCTGCTACCTTCTTCACTATTTCTCTTTGTGAAGTAAGATAACACACAGGCACACCTGAAATGCCATGCAGTAGAAGGATCACAGGAAAACTTATTTCTGAAGTTGAGAACACTAGATTTACAAGAAAATTCCCAATGGTGCTTCAAAACACCAGGCCTGAGAAAGACATGCTCCCTGTTCTCCTCAGGGATTTGTCATGGCTGGCTGTCCCTGGCCCTCAGCATGGAGGCTCATAACAGGTCTGTGAGTTTTTATCTTTCTCCTCATATACCAGAGAGAAAGCCTGAGAGGCTCTCTAGAATGCAGGGGGAGAAAACATTTAAACTGCCGTTGAGAAAGATGCTTCTTTTAGGCAGGAAATCTTTCTTAAGAGAATAATTCTAATACCCTAGTAGTGAAATCTTCTGGAATAATATTCTATTGTTACAGTCTTCGTGCCTAATCTGTGAGCCAGTTGCTCACCCCTCGTGGAACACGGTTATTCAGCTGTGTGCTGGACATTTTGTCCAGAAAGATACTGTGAGAGACACTATCAAAATCTTTGATGAGGTCCAAAAAGACTACATCTACTGAATGTCCTAGATCTGCTTACCTTGGGTTACCCTGCCTTTGAAGGAAATCAAGTTCAATAAGCAGGACAGTGGAAGGAAAAACACTCCAAATGGACATGAGGATGTAAGCAGTCCCCAGAAACCATCATCATCCTGCCAGAAACTACAATCTCTTGGTCTGCATGGGCACCTTGATGTCTTTTTCCCAGTGTTGTGGTTGACAGTGGGTTTTCAAGTTCTAAAGGCTGTTGTCTGGACATGATACCTCTGTTTGACTGTTTCAAGAAATTGCAAAAAGTGAAGCCAGAGGACTAGTAACAGCCATGAATTTATAAAGCAGCAGATTCCATTCAGTTAAAAAGCTCCATAGAGTCTTTACCAGGTGGCAGAAAACAAACTGAAGAAGGAAGGATAATAGTCCAGGTTGATTTGATTTGAAACTAAATTGATGGAAAAGGAGACAAAGAGGACTTCTAACATAAAAGTGCCATCTCGGTGTACACATTTTTATGTTGGTGTCATTGTAGAAACTATTTTTTTGTACTGACCCCAGACACGCTTAAAGACAATTACAGAGCTTCTTTGAATGGGGAAGAACAAAATAAATATATATATGGGTAACTGAATTAAGCCCCCCAGACTTTGGCTATGATTACCAAGGACAGGATGGATTAACTCAGTACATTCAGAACTACTTCACTCTCTCCCCTAAATCCAACAGCAAAGTATGTTTTGAAACCTGTTATACTGCATACAGGAACACTGATATAGTAACTGTTAGGTCCTGGAATATCCTTTTCATGAGAAAAAGCATTTCTGAAGAAGTGGCTGGCAGGTACATAAAAAATTACTTACATTGCTAAGTATGAGTGTTGGATCTGATGACACGTTTTAGGTTAACTAGTTTACATTTCTTTTGAAGTGAATTTCCTAGTGACAATGTTTGCACTACTCACCTGCCTCATCAAGGCCTGTTTAGAATACAGTGCTTAATACAGTTTTTAACCCATTATAAAGCCATGCACAGATAATTTAAAATGATCATAACAACTAACAAACACGTAATCAAGGAGCTCTTAAAATGTATTAAAATTCAGGTCTCTCGCTATTAGCAAAACCGCTTCATTAACATACTAAGACAATGTTCATTTGATAATTAGCTTCTGTTTCCTTTGCGTCCTGGCAGTTAAATCCTCCTATGAAGCCAGAGGGGAAAAGTTTATGCTTCTACAAGGTGTCTGATGAATTCTAGGTTACCTCCTTTTAATTTTTAATCAGCTTCCATGTTTTCTTCTTGTACTTTGTTTTGGAAATGCTGCAGATTAAAGCCCACTTCATGGTGAATATGCAAGTTTAAGCTCAGAACAAGGAAAATGATGGGCACCTTTCCTCTCTTGTACTCATGCAACTCCAGTAACACAGGAAGAACTTGGGAAAGGACATCCCTTGTGTATGCCCTCTGTGGCATGCTAGAGCTCAGAGCCTGGTAGAGAAGAAAAACAATGGGTCAAAATCCACAGACTGCGAGTAGGATCAATGCACTCCACCCTTTTCTATCACTAATTTCTCATTCCAAACAGTATTTTTCAAGGGAATTAAAAAAAAAAAAAAAAAAAAAAAACAACACAAAAAAAAAACAACAAAAAAGAACAAAACAAACAAAAAAAACAAAAAA
>JAWWMO010000174.1:38561466-38585292 GCA_035047845.1 Dendrocincla fuliginosa | reverse complement strand
CAGAAAAAAACCAAAAACAACAAAAAAAAAATGAAAAAAAAAAAAACAACCACCACCACCACCACCACCCCCCCCCCCCCCGATATTCAATCCCAAGAATAAAGTATTTGATTCCAGACTTTTTCTGGAAAAATGTCAGCTACATCTGCTGAGACACTTCTGACCTGCACATGCAATGTTGCATGTGGGCAGCCTGTTCCCACTGTAGCAACAACCAAAGAAAGTAGCTTTTTTACAGTGAAGGAAGAGGAAAGCATGAATTATTTACATGAGATGCTCTAGTTCGTGCCTGGATGCCTTATCCATCACATCACCAGCCATTTCCACAGAAAAGTTCTCATCCTCTCTCAGACTTGCAATATACAGGTAGCCTGGGAATACTGAATATACAAACTAGACTGGGCAGTCATAACTCTGCTATGTATTTAATTTGAATATATTCTTAAACCTAAATGCTAATTAAATACATGTTTTTCTCTATAAACTAACAGTTACTGAATGCTTCAAGTACAAGCAGGAGGGTGGCAGAACTGTTAAGAAGTATCTTGCAAAGTGTAGTGGCTGTGTACTAAATAGAGACGAAATTTAGTGTAGATGAATATTAAGTGATGCACATTTAAAAATATAATCCTATCAGAACTTCACATATAATATTATGGGTTCAGAAATTATTACTCAGAAATGAAAGTTTAAAACAAGGGCTCCTATAAAAATGCCATCTCAGTGCTTAGTAAAAGAAACAATGTTAAAAATGCCAAGGAAAGGAATAGAGGATAAGTAGGAAAAGGTAATACCGTTGTATAAAATCATCTGTATCCTGAACACTTTCACTTCTGTTTGGCCTTCTCAAAAAGGACACAGCAGAATTGGAAAAGGCTCAGAGAAGATTGGCATAGATATGATTTTTTTTCCCATAAGAGGAGGTATCTTCAGCCTGAAAAGAAATAACAGAGGGATAATATTCTGGAGGTGAATAAAGTCCTGAGTGCCAAGAAGAGGACAAATAGAAAGTGATGATTGTCCCTCTCCCAGTACAAGAACAAGGGAGCATCCCCATGACATTGGAAGATATCAGATTATAAACAAACAAAAAGGAGATGGTTCTCCACACAATGTTGTTAAGCAACAGAATTTGTAATCAAGACATCGTGTGTACTAAAACTGTGCATGAATTCAGGAAAAGACTGCAAAAATTCAAGTAGCAGAAAGTTTTAAAAAACTAAATATCCTGTCTAGCTCAGGTGACTTCTGAGGCACAACTTGCTGGAGATTAAGGGTTATTTTGTAGAAACATCACTACACCTTTATTTCTACCCTCTTGTTCTCCTTCATATATCTACTGTTGACTATTACACGATAGTGGCTAGGTGGACCTTTGATCTGACATAGCACTGGAGTTCTTATATTCTCACAATCTTATATCAGATGAGATTCTGCTCCAGGAAAGCCCTTGCAGTAGGAATTTTGTCACAGATGCCCTCAGATGAATTACTATGTCTGTCCAGCCTAACAGAAATGAAGTGGAGACATCAGAGAGAAGAAAATGCACCAACCACCATTCAATGATTTTCATCTTACTTTGTTCAGACCATTTTGAGTTACTGTTTTGGATATATGTTGTAATAATGAAGAGATAGGGTGTTGTCATTGATGTCTTCACCCTATTAGTGATTTTTTGACTATATTTTGGTTCAATTTTTTGCTGTTAAATTACACGCACTGAATTTCAGAAAACCTCACAAAATTACTTTCACAGCACAGACACTGATTGAAATGAACAGGGAAGAGGTTGTATCTTTTCGTATACATGGACAAAGAAGCTAGATGTCAAGCAGAGATATTAGATAATCAGTCTTTGTATCTTTTATCTTAGAAAGTACTCTGCCTTGGTATCAAGGGCAGCTGGAGAAGAATATCCTTTCCACCTATCCTTTTGTTTCTGAAATGTGTGGTAACTGCACTCACAGATGACAAGCACCAAGAAAACAGCATAAAAATAAATTTAAAAAGGGAAAACAAAAGCTTTAAGCTCATGATGTGTTCCCTTCCTTGCTCCTGTAGAAGTTCTAAGATGAGATTTTCTTCTCTTTCACAAGGTTTTCTCAAAGCCTTCCTCTGGGACTGTCACAATTCCTGGGGCATGAAAACAACCTTCCCTAGTCTGCTGTGAGCTCTGCTTGTAAATCCCTGCAGGGATCAGCCTGGTTTCCCACTGTTTTCCACAGCCAAGGCTGTTAAAGAAGGACTCAAATCATCAGGGAAAATCCTCTTACAAGAATGCCCATGAGAGCTCACTCTCTTCTTTCTCCACATCTTGAGCAGCTATTGCATAGTAGTTTCTGTTTCTGAAGGAACATGGATCTTGGATGGGAGATATCTTCGGACCCACTGCTATTGCCTTTGGCAGACCAATTCAAATCCATCAGGTAGCACCCATTAGCCTCACAGTGTGTTACTGACACAGCAATTTTCAGGTAACTCGTGGTAATTTCAGATGGCATTCAGAATGCAGTAGGAGAACAAAGACTTTCCTCCATCTAAAAATGCAACACACTTGACCTTGGCACTAACAGAGCTTTGCCAGATGCTGTGATATATTTAACCTTCAGTTTCAGAGTTTCAAAAACTAAGTCTTGAGGTGTTGAAAGCCCTAGATTTTTTTTAATGGAAAGTGAGAGAAAATGGCAAATCAGTCTCAGAGAAGGCTCTGCCGAAAACTGCAGCTGCATGAGTATGACTGGGTAAAAAAAAAAAAACGTTTTCAAAACAGAAACTGCTGATATGGATTTTGGTGAAGCCTCTGCAGCAGCTGTGATGGCTTTTAACTTTGAATTTTCAGTGGGGAAAACATAGTATTTCTTGCATTGTCATTATTATGAATAACACAGGCGTGTTTCAAAATGTGAGACCAGGTTGTGGAGCAGATGTAAGGACTTGGACTGTTCCAAATGGCCTGGGCTGAGCAGTTTGCTGCACTTGATAAGCACAGGGAACATGGAAGTTGTCAGTCCTTCAGCTCAGGTTAATTTCAACATAAGCTGATGTCAGTGCTGAGCAGCAGGGGTAAGACTCAGGATAATGCCTCTGAGTAGCTGCCTCCAAGGAAGCCAAAGTACCACATGGTGAGAACAAAACACAGAAGTACAAATCAAATGTGAGAACACAACCTATCTCAGATTATGTACATCTCTTCCTGGTGTGTAAGAGCATGTTCACGGTATCTCCGGTGCTTTTCCATGCATGGCAGAACTGCTCAGCTGATCCACACACTCCACACAGTAGAGGGTGATACTGGGGCAGAGTATCCTATGAAATCTCTGAAAGAAGGATATTACATCTTCCAAATCAGAGTGTCTTTTCTGTGAAAGAGAGACAGCAAAGCAGTTGGTTTCAAGCACCATGTCTATGGAATAAAATCTGCTCCTGGGAGAACAGAGGGCTGAGAAATGTTTCTGACAAAAGCTGACTGAAGACAAAATATCTTTGTAAAAAGTGCTGGTTTTGAGGAATGAGCATTTTCAAAAAGAAATAAAGCATTTCTGGTTTTTTTACTAGTCTTTCTTGAATTTCTTCTAAGCAGAAGGAAAGGATCCTGCAACGCCTTGGTGGTTTATATTGATCTCTCAAAACGACCCTGAATTTTCATTCTAGGAGTAGAAACATTCCCAAGAGGGGACACTTCTATGCTTGAGTAGAATTGTCTGTCCAAGAGAGCTGGCAGTAATCTTTCCTTTCTTTGAATATGTAAGTTAGCAAAAATTGCAATATAGGTATACTAATGGAAAATGCAATTCAGTTTTTCAGAGATGGTAACCTTGAACCTGTTCTGACTCCCTGCTAGGATTTATTGTAAGTATGGTTTGGGATTTGCTCATGCATGAACCAGAGACTATTCCCCAAGTAACATTTAATTTTTCTCCCATCCCTTTCAAATTTCCTTCCTTGCTCCCCATGAAGGGTTCCTAGCCCGGCAGGCAGCTGATGGATGGAAGTAAGGGTGTGGCCATGCTAATAGCTGCATGCTGATAGCTAAAGGAAAAGATTTGCCAGAGATTGGCAAATGCCAAGGACACACAACACCTATTGAAAAGTAGCAAAGGCTGCAAGCTTCCTTTGTCAATTGTTGTGGGAATAGATGTTAATGCTCTTTATTGGTAGCTTGTTGAAATAAGGAAATAGGTCTACTTGAGTTGGAGTTTATCCCTGATGGGAGGAAAATGAGACATGGGTACTGGGTCTCTTTCCTGTTTGGAGGACTCTGGAGGTAATTTCAAACATTCTTGTAGTTTCTAATTGTTCATAGGAATGGGGAAATCAGTGCACCACTGAAGATCAATGGATATGATATGAGACCACCAACTGACCAAAGCCATGACCCAGTGCTGAATCTTTGATGCCAAATTAAGCATTATGCTGTGTAAGATGCTTGAATTTATTGCCTTTAGCCAGTATCTTTGTTTAGACCATTTTTTCAGAGTCACTGAAGTCACCTCACCAGTGTCATGATTTTACCATGCTAGGCAGCTAGGCACCAATAGAGGTTGCCAAATACTACCCAGACTGCCTGGTCTAATGCTTGCCTCTGAACTTTCAACCAATGTATGCCTTGGAAACACAGGTAAAGGAAAAGGGAAAGGGTCAGAAGAAAAAGTGCCCCTTTTTTTATCCTTCCTCACTGAACAGGGTAGGAATTGGGTCATAAGGTTTTGGGAGCTTTAGTTTCCAGTGCAGTGTTTAGACAAGTGCATTTTTAGACATGAACCTGAATAAAATTCCACTCATTACTGCTTTTCCCAGTACAGTTGGGAACAATATAAGACCAGGACAATGGCATTCATCACAGCTTCATGAGCACTACAGCCCCACGAATGTGTTGTGATCCTCTCCCCTACAAAGGGCTTTAGTTCAGGCAGAATGCAGCCCTAGATGAAGGAAATGCTGCAAAAATATTTTAAAACTGGTAATCTTATTTAACAATTTCACATAAAGCTGACGATTATGTGGTAGAACAAAAAAAAAAAAATCATATAGGACAGTATCTTTCTAGTGTGGATTATCTTAGCCTGACTATGAAATCCTAAACTTAGCAGAAGACAAAGAAATTAGAAGTGTTTGTGCACACTAATGTTCATTAACATGTAGCAGATTTTGAGTTTTACAATCCAAAATTGAGATGACAATGCATGCACACAGAATGATAAAAAATGGCAGCGGTAACCCCAAACCAGCCATTTTTTATCAAAAGAGCCCTAAAGTGGCATCTAAGTGAGGTCAGGATTTGTTTACTGAAATGTAAGGATTGCATAATTAAACACAAAAAAAGGTGCTTCAGATCTCCATCTGACAAGAAAGCAATGACCTCTGCATACTGATGTATATCAAGAAATAGTAGGTACATTAGTGTGTTTTCTTTTATTGTAAACCTGTTTGAATCATTTTGTAAAGCTGATATCATGAACTAAATATACAGAGAAATAAAGATTTTTCTTTTGAAGATAAACTTTCTATTCCTTCATATTAATACAAAAGATTTGAAAAACAACATGTTCTGGCCTTAAGTATCAGGCTTACATTTTGTCTTTTGTTATCACTCACAATAGCACTGCTGCTTGAATACTCAGTCATATCAAATGTAAGTTATTTGTATATTTCTATCCTCTCAGGAAATCTTGACCTTGAAATTGAATAAATATGTAACATGTGTATTGGGTTTACGTGTTCATAGCTAACACCACCAGTGCTAAAAACCATAGACATTGAACAAAAACATGTAGAAGATAAGCTTGTGCAATGCTATTTGACTCATTGTTACAAAATGAGAAATTACAGTTTAAATGTTTTGCTGTCTTTGAATGACCCTCCATTTGTAATTGATTCAGCTCAACAGACTACAACTCTCAAGCCATTGAGATACGGAACTTATTTGTCCCATGTTTAAAGTATGCTTCAGTCACTCTACTGAAGTCAAACTGCACAGGATGGGACTTTCTCTATTTGAGTGTTTTGACAATATGCCGCGTTGACTTAAAGTCTGAGAGGACTGGTTATTCAGACTGAGACTTTTAGAAGTCCATCAGGAATAAAAAAATTATATTTAGCATTTTTTTTCCCAGCTCCATTAAAGGAAGTGGATTACACATAAAACAAAACCTATAAAGAAGTTCACAATGTGTAAGATAAATGGGAATTCTTTGAATAACTGCCTGTGGCAACTTTGAAAATTCCCTGTGTGTAGCCATACTTACAGACCAATAAGAAAGCAATCCTTGAGATATGTACATTGAAAACCAAGGACATGATCAGCTACACTCAAAGTGGTAAATCTTGAGGAATGTGATTTCTGCTTAAAAACTTCAGTGCCTGTGCTTCAGTAAGGCCACAGCACAGACCTCTGATGGCAGGAGAGTCAGGTAAAAAAACTATGGTACATGACAAGGGTCCTCCCTTTTGCTGCTATCTCAGTATGAAGCTGGACTGGAGCCTTAAAGATACCCAAAGAATATAGATATCAACTTTAGACTTATGAAAGATGAAATAAGCAAAGTTTGGAGTCAGGGGATCATATCGCAATAAGTTTGACTCCTAAAAGTGATAAAAAGTCTATAAAAAATGCTACCTGTTGTCACCCATGAAGAGAAACCCAAGAGATGTAGTGAGGACTCAATAGCTAGCATTTTCTCTTCCCAATCACATGCAGTTGATTTTATTTAATAGATTTTATTTAATATCTGTAGTGTGATTAGGAAAAAAAAATATTATAAACATACAGATGACATTTGCAGAGGATTTTTCCCTGGGAAATATTCCCATCATTCGCTGGGAAATCATGTTATACCGATGTATAATATGAATGGATTAAAGGCGTCTCAGGAGATAGAAATAAAAATACAAGCTTGATCTAGAAAAAACAGAAGATGCAGAATGCAGAGGAAAGGAGGAAAGCCCACAACAAGGCTATTCAAGGATATTCAGTTGCTCTCTATTGATGACACACACACATTAACAGTACTCACTGAAACTGGCCATCAACAGATACTTCTTATTCTATGACTAATGAAATACTGTAACTGTCTTATTGGTGTTATGAACAGCAGGTGAGCCATCCAATCTAGAAGAAAAATATGCTAATTAAGAAGTACAAACTCAGAAAAGGAAACTTATTTGTTAGTTTTGTGGTTTTATTTCAAAGAACGGGCAAGACAAGGGCAGGGAGGATGGCTGTGAATTTTCACAGCAATTTATCATAGAAGCATAGAATCAGCTAGGTTGGAAAAGACCTCTGAGATCATCAGGTACAAGCTTTGACCTCACCACCCTGCCTACTAGACCATGACACTGAGTGCCACTTCCAATCTCTTCTTAAATACCTTCAGGGACGGTGACTCGACAACCTCCTTGGGCAGTCCATTCCAATGCCCAATCCCTCTTTCTGTGAAGAACTTCTTCCTAATGTCCAACCTAAACTACCCCTGGTACAGATTAAGACTGTGCCCTCTTGTCCTACTGCTGGTTGCCTGGGAGAAGAGACCTTACCTCACTACAACTTCCTTTCAGGTAGTTGTAGAGAATGATAGGGTATCCCCTGAGCCTCCTCTTCTCCAGGCTGAACAACTCCAAGTCCCTCAGTTTCTCCTCATAGGACTTGTGTTCAAGTCCCTTCACCAGCCCTGTTGCCCTTCTCCACCCATTCCAACACCTTAATATCCTTCCTAAATTGAGGGTCCTGGAACTGGACACAGTATTCAAGGTGCAGCCTCACCAGTGCCAAGTATAGAGGAAGAACCACTTCCCTGGTTCTGCTGGCTACACTATTTCTGATATAGGCCACGATGCCATTGGCCTTCTTGACCACTTGGGCACACTGCTGGCTCATGTTCAGTTTCCTGTCAATCAGTACCCCCAGGTCCCTTTCTGCCTGGCCACCAGTCACTCTGTCTCCAGCCTATAGATCTGCATGGGGTTGTTGAGGCCAAAATGCAGGATCCAGCACTTGGTCTTGTTAAACCTCACCTTGTTGGATTTGGCCCATCTATCCAGCTTGTCCAGGTCCCTCTGCAGAGCCCTGTTACCCTCCAGGAGACTGATACTCCCCCCCAGCTTGGTGTCATCTGCAGATTTGCTAATCGAGGACTCAATCCCCTCATCCAGATCATCACTAAAGGTATTAAACAGGACTGGGCTCAACATTGATCCCTGGGGGACACATGAATGCCCATGAATGTAATTTCAAAGGCTACATTTCTACTAGATAGGGGGGGAGGGGGGAGAAAAAAGGATACAGAAAGTTACAAAGTGTTTAATAAAGGCATATGAAAAAAGGCAGTGAGATTCAATCTTGGGTAAAGACACAGAGATGAGCAAGAAGAAAGGACCAAGGAGCTAGCACTCAACTCCCTGGACAGTTCCACTATGACAGTGCCTGAACAGTGGCTGTGCCCTCCAGCAATCATTGTGGGAGGATGCTGATGTTGATCAAAAGAACTAAATTCAAAGTACTAGACTGAGATATCAATGTGCAGATTTTTACTCAGAGACAACTATATAAACTGCATTTCATAGGCAATACAAGGAAGCAAGTTTTTCTATGGTGAGTCAACTCCTCACGGTGTAGGTGTGTACAACAGGGCAAACCAGGGCATCTGTAGCACAAAAATATGAAACAGAGTATGCATGGCTAAAAGTGATGGAATAATAAATGTGTGAATAAAAGTAGGATCTTACAATAGAATTAAAAAATAGGTTTGACACTGGAGAACTTAGAGGAGGGAGAAGAACCCTCAGGGAAAGCAAAGAAAAACCCATCCCAGATAAGACATAGCATTAGAAAAGGAATAATCAATTCTCTGCTTTTGAAACTATGCTACTGTGTGTAAACCACACAACTAAGCCAGACAATTGGGTGACCATGACTGTGCTGTTCAGTGGAGGGTCTGCTGTGCTGGGCTCTGGTTATCCCTGCTCCAGCCAGCCTATCATCTTCAGCAGAGCAACAGTGTCAGAAGTGGCCAAGGAAGAAGAGAACTGCTGTGTAACAGGCACAGCAGGGTGAAGGTACTAACTTTAGGGACTAGCGATCTCATTCATATTTCCTCAGGAATCTTGGTCCTCTAATTAAAAAGAAGACAACCCAGCCATGTTGTCCACCAAGTTCTGCTATTTTATGCGATTCACACATGGATAATATAGTGAAAACTGGTACTGTACTTTCCAACTAGTTTACTGCTCATTAAAACTGCATATTTGAGGAGTGGAAATGAAGGAGTTCATGTTTGTTTTCTCTTACTCATGATTCATCTGTAAGTACACAAATAAAGCAGGCAGTCACAGGACACCATCAAAGCTACCAGAAGAAGTGATTCAGGAGAATTTCTTAGTCTGGGCTAGTGGAGAAAAAAATTGCAAAACAGGGTGATGAGAGGGAGAAATCCCACAAAATATCAATGTTCTCAGCTAGCAGGAGATTGCAAATGATAAAAGAGTGCTCTCTAAAAATTAACATTGTCTGACAGATCCTATATTTTGTCACAAAGCTTGAAAAAATTGTGACAATAGGCTTTGCTTTGTTAAAAATAACTTGTCCCTGACATTTTTCTCAAGCATTCCTGGAGTAACTACTGAAGTCAATACAGTTATATTCCAGGCACCTACCCTTCAGACTCCACCCTTTTGACCCTTCTAAGCACAAGGATAGAAAGTAAGGAAACCTGATGTTTTCTGAAGAGAAAAATGAAGAATGTGATATGGCAAATAAATGAGATGTGGCAAGAAGGAAACTTAAAGAAAGGATTACTTGAAAGAAACTAACCTTGAAACAAACATGTGAATATAGATTATTTAAAAGTAGGAATCTTCCGTCTTCCTCTCTCACACAATCACTTTGAGAGGGATTTTATCATGTAGATGGATAGTGGAGGTGATATTTTTTTCTTGATGTTGGGTCCAATCACTTAAGGAAAGCTTCAGTCACATAGAGTCATGTCCTAGGCATTGGAAAAGGCACATTTTCTCTCAGTCCCCCACAGAAATCTTGTCTTGACTCACAACCAAAAGGAGCATACACCCCTAAGTCTCCATGGAAGCCTCCTTGCTACAAGTTGTACTTCATTAGGCTGCTGGCTGAGAGTCAGCCGTAGCATCTCTTCATCTGCTCCCATGCTTCTCAGGAGCTGTGAGGGGGAGAATGAGCTGTTTATGACCAGCTTTACAGGCTGTCTGAGGACAGTTGCATTTGAGTAAAGATGAAGGGGCACTGGTAGCAGCTCAGGTCCCTCACCTGGACTCAGTCCAAAACCTGTACATCAGATGTATACCTTGGGGATACATAGAGGACACATTGAGGAAGAGCTGATGCCATGGAAACACACGGCAATGCTTCCTCCCTTCTCTAGCATGTCTCAGCACATGAAGCCTTCCTAGCATGTCCCTTACACTGCACAAATGGTTGGAGAGAAATGTCCGTAATTTCTATTTTCAAGACCATTTAGAGGCCCTTTGAGGAACTCATGCATTCACTGATGAGCCAAAATAAATCCATCCCTCTAAAAAGGCTTTTATTCATATATGCCATTTGCTCTTTTACTCCTTTTCTGTCTGGTTCATCACTTCTGTGTGTTTCTAACAAGTAGACATGCAACTGGATTTGGAATAGAAACATACTTTGCAACTATATGCCCTTTGTGGTCACAAGACTGTTTTCTCCTGGACTATTACTTGGTCTCCTCAGTTCTCTAGGAAAAAAACAAACAAAAAAATAACAAGAGAGAGAACACTTGTGCATGCAGATGACAAAGAGGCTTAGGAACAGAAAGCAACAGATAAAAGAAGAGGAAAGCAGAGAGAAAAGAAATTTTAAATTGATTCACTGAGTTGCATTTAAAGTTAAAGAACAAAGTAAAAAGAATGATCATATTGTCAGTTGCAATCACGGTCACTACCAGATCTCTACCCTTTCTCTATGTGTACACAAACTTGTGAAATCAGTAGAAATTATGTTTGCATATAAAGAGAGGAAGGTTTGAAAGTGAGGAGGTTTACTTAGCACTCATGGAAATAACTAATCCAAAGAGAGACATAGTATACAACTAATAATATTCATTGTAAAAGTTGGTGGAAAAAAATTCCTGAGGGGGGGGGGGGGGAAAAGAGAGGTGTTTACCTATGCATGTCTGGAGCTGTTGGCTTGAAAATGAGAAACAAAGGAGCTTCATAATGTAATAGTAAATGGAAGCTGTCAGACATTTTATGACAGTTTACATTGTGTCTATGGGCTGTCCTATCCATAGTATTCCACAATGCTCTGTTTAAAAGTGATGGTACAGAATCCAGTTCACTAAATAAAAAGATAATGAGACACTGGATTTTTGTCTTTCAATAAAACACCAAAATGATAGAGGAATTCTGATTCCCTTTTGAAGACTAAGCATTTTGGAAGAGCATCTTTTACTGTAAAATTCAACAATACTATCAAAAAGACTGAAGGACACAAATATACATTGGCTAAAAAGAAAATGCTACCTCTTTCTTATTCAATTATTTTTAAACCAATAGAGATAGAATGATATGTTCTAGAAGTCCTGAGATCCACATCCTTGGGTCTGCTAGATTTTCTGTGCTGAGCCCTAGAATGCCATGACAGTCTCTGGCATTGTATCACTGGTGGCTTCACAAGACTCAGAAACATTCCTCTGGGGAACAAGAGCTATTGCCCAGACAGGAGAAGCAGGATTCCTGCCTTTGGTGATGCCTCAATATTGCCACAGCAGTGATGAATAACGTAGTCAGCTCAGCATAATGATTATCTGAAGACTTTCTAGTGCAATTAAACAATATGGCTTGATCACACTGTACTGCTCAAAAGAGTTCTGCAGTCTATATTATTAGGGTGTCTATAAACACAGATGGGTGGTACATAACATCTATAGCCATTGCCTAAAATTTGATTCTAGCTGTTTCCCAGTCCAGCCTTATGTCTCCCAGTGTAAGAATCTAAGCCATGTTAGGCTTTCGATACAAAACCCCCTTATAGCTAAGAATGAAACCATTCTCTGACAGATAACAAATGTGGACATTGATCGGCAAAGGCCGATCAGACACCTTTCAGCACACGGAAAACAGGCATATCATTCCTGATGCTAATAAGACTCAGTAAGTTCTGCTGTTGTGATAACATAATTGATTTCCCATTCTCACACTAATAAACTACTTAAATGAGCACCAGTTATTCATACAAGAGGAAAATATTTGTATCAACTACTTAGCTTGTCTGAGGGAGCAGACTTCTGTCAAATATTTCGTGTTCAGATAAACAGTTTGAGAGGATTTTTCTGCAGCTTTCTGCTTCCAGAAGGAAGCAGACTAATACATTTTCACATAGGCTTTTAGTTACTCAAAACAATTTTAATAGTTCAGATCAATTGGGGGGCTTTATTAAATTTGAAATGATTGTAAACTGAAATTCCTCACAGAAGAATTTGATCCTTCTCCTGAATTCAGCCCATTTATCTAAACAACAGGAGTTCTGATAAAATTTCTCTCTCTGAAAAAAACCCTTGACATCTGAGGCTTGCTTCTCTTCTATACTGAAATGGAGAAAAGAAGATTTGCAGGACAGAAAATTCAATTTTTGATAACATCAGATTATAATCATGAATACAGCTAGGCAATGATATCCACCAAAAAAGCTGGAGAACAGATGAAAATGTGGGCAAGCGACACCCCTAAGGAGTTTAAATTAGATTTACTCAAGAGAAAAATAAGCCAATTCAGAAAAAAAGGAAAAATCTGCTAACAATTATACTGTTTAATCCAGTTTTAAACTTGCCATGTTTAATTATACTGTAATATCTACTGATGACTCTTTATCTGGTTAAATGTATGCAACTTTTATTGGGTTTGCATGGTAAGGTTTTGGTTGCAGGGGGAGGCTACACAGGGAGCTTCTGTGAGAAATTGCTAGCAGCTCAGCCTGTGTTTGACAGAGCCAATGCCAGCCAGCTCCAAGAGAGACCCACCACTGGCCAAGGTCAAGCTCAGTTGTCTCACTGTGGAAAATTTTGTGAAGAACTGTGACCCATGGTCAGAACCCCACTCTGGAGCAGGGGAAGAGTGTGAAGAATCCTTCCCCTGAAGAGGAAGCCGCAGCAGAAACAACATGTGATGAACTGACTCTAACCCCCATTCCCATCATCCTGCACTATTGGAGGGAAGAAGGTAGAGAACTCAGAAATAAAGTTAAGCCTGTAAAGGAGGAAGGGGTTAGGTGTTTTTAAGATTTGGGTTTGATTCTCATTATCCTACTCTGATTTGCTTGCTAATAAATTCAATTAATTCCTTCAAGTTGAGACTGTTTTATCCATGACAATAATTGTTGAGTAATCCTACCCTGTCCTTGTCTCAACCCATGAGCCTTTCATGGTATTTTTTCTCTCCTGTGTGTGTCTAAAGAGGACAGTGATGGAGCAGCTTTGGGAGGTACCTGGCCTCCAGTCAGGGTCAGCCCACCGCATAACAGTAGGAAATGTAATTTACAATCAAAACATAGAAAGATCAACAAAACTAGATGAAATAAATCCATCTGCTGATTGAAATTCACCCCAGTTATGATGCTTATTTATAGCTTTGACTATATGAGCAATAATTCTGATTTTCCAGTAACAGTCACTGCATGTTCAAAATTTTTCCTCCAAACTTGTGAGCCATAGATTCCCCTGAAATGCTAGGCCTAATTTGTCTCCAAACACACTTCCACAAAAGTTTATTCTAGGTCCTTGATGGTGAAGTAAAGAGCCATTTCTCTTCAGCTTCTCTCAAGAAGCCCTACCATGGGCCTCAAGTAAAGTGTCAATGTAAATCTACTGTATAATACTAACTTTAAGGGAATAGCCACTCTTGTAAGATGAAGAGCAACAAGGTAATACACATGTCAGAATTTCATGATGAGAAAAACAGCACCACTACAGTGAACAAAAGAATACAAACTTTCAAATGACCCCTCACTGAGGAAAGAATGGGAACCTGCTGTGTTTGGTTTGTCATCCCCTCTCTTCCCTCAAAGTACATTGGATGTTGAGTCATGTTTGATTTAACGAAGTTTACATCTACTGAACAGACTGCATCATTTATTATGGTGCTTAGCCATTTACTCATCTACAGAAAACATTTTGAGCTCCACAGGAGGAGGTATTTTTTGCTTTCCAACTGCATTTCACGTAGATGTGTCTAGAGCATTTTTGTGGTCTTCTTAATAGACGTGCATGGATGCACATGTTATGTTCTGCCCTGTGATTTCTTCTTCCTTTTATAATAATTTTTATAAAAATAATATTGCATGCTGATATAAAAAAAAAAAAAATCATGCACAAAAGTATACTTCTTGTTTTAAAATCACAGGTAAGAGGCACTGTATTATTAGGAAAGGAAGAAATATCAAAAATTAAGTATGTCTAGTTAGAAGCAGGTTCAGAACCAAACCTTATCTTCTAAATAGCCAAGAAAACAAACCGTATAATAATTCAGACCTCTGACCACCTCTGAAGGGGAAAGCTAATAGAAACAGCACCTCACTGGGGACATTACTGCATATCATCACCTAACAGTGATGCTGAGGGAAATGAAACTGAAGAGAAATGAGAAATGTGAGGGAGGTGGAACTGTTCTCATTTCTGAATCTGCAGCAGTATAGTCTAATTTGGTATACTACACAGCAAAATGCATAAATACCAGATGAAAAATATTTTCAAGCTTTGTAAAGGAATGACATTCAGAATGAAAGAAAGGCAAAGTCCTGTATTTCCAGCTATTTTTGATAAATGCGGGATGCATAATGACTTAGAAAAGGAAAATTTAGAGAAGCCTGGCAATTAAAGGGGCTGCACATTCAGCAAAGTGTTATGTCTTGCAAAGAACAGGCCATGGAGAGCTGAGCATCCAAAATTCATTGACAAGTTTCTACAGAACCCAAAATTTCAGATGTACAAACATTTCACACCTTTTTTTCTTTTTTTCTGAAGTGTTTGGTCTCTGTAATTCACAATTTTCCTAGGCACAAAGATTCTGCAATCTGCGTAATACTGCTTGTACTCAAACTGCTCTGTGTTATGAAGAAAGGTTTTCAGGTGCTCAGTGAGGCTGGTACAGGTTTGCAAGCTGTCCCAGAGTCTCTACCACCAAAGCCAGCTCTTTCCAATCTGCTGCCAGTGCTGGTCAACTGCTGAAAGTGGTAGGAGGAAGAGGAGGAAATACAGTATGGCTGCGGAAAGATTAGGAAGCTTATGATTGTCATTGTTGTGATAGAAAAGGTTGATGAGAGGCTGAGGAGCCGGAGGTAGGATGGGCAGAGGCATATGTCTGGTACAAAGTCAGTGTTGGCAGCCACCATTGTTGTCAGGAGCCCTGGTCACAGCTAATGTCAAGAGCTCCATCTGCCATCCCTGCCAGCAGCAAGGTCTGCTGGAGTGAGCAGTATCCAAAGCAAGATCTGTTTGGAAACCCCTGTTTCATGTAATATGTATTTCCATTTGATGTTTCCAGGCTGCATTCAGGACCAAGTTTTTTCATTGAAAAGGCACCAAAATGCAATAATGAAAAGCAAGTGCTCTTTGATAGGTTTTGCAGTGCAAGCTTTAAATGCTGTAACTACCAGAAACTCTTCCCACTGAATTTAAATGCAATCCTTATTTCTCACTCTGGGAGAGTCCTGTACCACAGGGGGCCAAATGGCAGGGCAGACTCCTGCCTGCAGGTGATAGCAATATACATTTCTGAGGCACAGCCTGCAGCCCTGCTTGCAATCACACAAGGAGGGACTGTGGAGCTGCTGGGTCACCAGTGTTTTTCCTCTCAACCTTTTTTTATCTACCATGTAGCTTGTGTAGACACAAGGACCACTGAGGGCTTCATTTGTCTGCAGCATCAAATTCCTCTGACTGTACCTGTACTTTTAACCAGAAATTCTGCCTCTCAGTCTCACAGCAAACTGCACTATCTATGCTGCCAGTGAGGTCAGTGTGGCCAAATAGGCAGCAGGTGGATTTGCATCCATTCATTAGTCAGAACACATTTCTAGAAGAGCACACTTATGATTTGGATCAATCTATTTCCCATATGACCATGAACTACATCTTTGCCTTTTATAACATGTCAAATTAGGCTCTTACCCTAAAACTGTTGATATTCACAGAGTGTTTTGAGCTCACACAAACAAGATGGGATGGAAGCATCAATTTTGTTCACCTGTAAAGTTTGTATCTCACAACTGGAGAAATCTGTGATGTTCTCCCTGCTTTCTGGGACACTAGTTTTGTATGTAGGTGTTAAAATTGCTTCCTCCTTAGTCCTGTGCTAAGTGCTTGCTGACTGAGTTTGACTCCACAGATTCAAGGACAGCCAGCTGAGGTCGCTTCCTCCAACACTAATATGTAAACAAGCTACTCACTTTGGGGTTTTTTTCAGTTGGTGCTATTCAGAGACAGTAAAATGCTGTAGAGCATTCATTTTGGTTGCAGTTGTGGAAATGGAGCATGTATAATTACCAATGTGGGTAGTAGTTCATCTCATAGCCTTACTTATGCCAGTGAAGGATATTATCTCATTATATGAGCTTAGCAGTCTTCTTTCTCTGGAATTCAAAATAAGCAAGGCACATAAAGGAATGATAAAGCAACTAATTATAAGGGACATTATTTTAAAAACCAAAGAGTAGTCAAAATCCATTAATGGACTGGTTTACATTATTAAACTACTTCCAAGAAAATATCTAGTGTTTTTTCAGCATAAATATTTCTACATTGAAAATGTAACTTGAACCTAACTCTATGGTCAGCTATTTTTTGAATAAGTATATTATGTGCTTTCATTTATGACAGGGTAAAGATAAGTGAAATTTTTAACTACATTATGTCTATCATCCAAAGTAATTTAGAAGATAGTCCTGCTACATGGAGTGTCTTCTTTACTACATTGCTAATAATGACTAATATTTGGGAAAATATAAAATAGAGCTGCTAGCAAGGACTTGTTTTAGCATATATTTTAGAATTTTTATTTGAATAGAAAGTGCTGTTCTAATTCAACAATAAAGTACTTCCAGACCTTCAGAAACTTGTTGGATGCATTTTTCAGATTGCAATAAAATGAAGCTTTGACTTCATTTTATTCTTCTCAACTCTGAGTCCTTCAACACAACTGAACCTCAAGCTGAACTTCATTCTTTCCTTCTTGCTGACTGATCAGCTCCAGGAAGAAAGGTTCTGCAAGGCTGAGCCCATGTCTTGTTATATCTGTGAAAGCTTTCACTCAGCACTCGGTTGCGAGCGGAACCGTGCTACCCATCACCTAGAGATATGAGGGCCAAAGAATCCTGCACAACAGATCAATAACATGTCAAAAGGGAAGAGAGGTTGCTACTGGAACAGAACAGATTGTGCAATCAACTGATTACAATAAGACCAGCCAATTTAGGAGCAGCTCTGTATTTCCCATAGCTGCAAGAGTGGGCAGTAACTCCTTTAAGAGCTGTGTCATTTCTTTGCCACTTCTTCTTGGAAGAAGAAAAAGGTGAAACATTTTGATGAACCCTTTACTTCACCTTCCTTGGCAAGAAGCACATCCTGGGAGATCCTATATTTTACACTGTGCAGTTCATACAAGCAAACATATTTGTCAGAGTGAATGCCAGAGAGAGAAAATGGCAAAGTTTGAGCAAAGATATGGGGTACACGTAGTAACAGAAAAGCACAGACACCCTTTCTTCCCAGTAGTAATTCAGTATTGCAAGCAGTTGTAACTCACTCTCCCCCATCTCTATATCTAGTATAAAATAGAGGAACTCTGCTTCCATAGCTATGTATGATAGCCACATATGATGAGTTTGAAACACTCATTGAAAGACAGAGTATTGCAGCGTAGTCCAGTTGGTGGAACCTGTTCTGGCCTTCAGGATTCCTACCCCATAGACTTAGAGGCAATGAGAGCTGTTATCAGAGTTGTCAAATTTCTTCTATGGCACACAGGTTTCATGGCTCAAGCAGACCTTCCCTGACATGTATGCCAATAAACTTTTGAGACCCTGTTTACAGCAGGAAACTCTTGAAAGACTGGTATTTGAAACTGAACTAGCTGAAACTGGTAACTGAACGAAACCCTTTCCTGGCAAGAGGAATGCACCTGTTACATCAGCACCCTGGGCCATATATATGTCAGTAGCTGGTTAACAAAACCCAGCCCTGGAAACAATGCTGCAGAGTGTGTAGCTTTGTTAATGGGTTTGGTAGCAGGACCAATAAAGTTCATTGTTGAGTTTCCCTACAAATGGCTTCCTTTGTGCTGCAGCTTTTTACATCAGCTTTTAACTAGACCTACCAGTTGTACTAGCCAGACTGAGGGCATGATCTTCCCAGAGACTCTGGTTCCCATGAAGTGAAAAGGGGGCTTCTGAAACATCCCTAGAATTGCCCTTGGGCTTCTGAAATGGACCTCTTTGCGCAGGAGACTTCTGTGTCCTCTCTTCCAGGAAAGGAACAGAAGAAAATCAAGGCAGATTGCTTTGATTGCTTTTTTTCCTTTTATTTTCTTTTCTTTTTTCTTTTTTTTTTACAAGAATCAGGGGCAATGCTGATTTCTAAGGCTCACATGACAAATAAACAAATCCACCTGCCACTCACAGCTGGTGGTTGGGTCAGTGTGGCCCTACCAGGCCAGCTCACTGATTCATCGTATCTCTACCTTTCTGAGCTTTAGCCTTAGATGGCACTTGCACATTAACTTCCCACACTCAGAGAATGGAGGGCAATCAGGCTGTCCCTGCAGAGCAGGAACTGAAGCAAGCCCTCATGGGATGGATTCATGTGCTACAGGCTCAGGACGTAGGAAGCAAGTGGGGAAGAGGAAGAGTCATTCCCAACAGGCAGTTTTTGAGTGAAAATCTTTTGTGTATGTGACCGTGATCTGTCAAGAGAACAATTTGAAATTGTTTGACTGTGTTGCTTAAAAGCGAGCACCTGGAATGGGCACAAATTATTAAACAGTTCCTCTTGATCCAGCAACAGGCAAATTGCACTGCTCAGAGGCAGAGCTATTTCTATGGGAGGGTGTTGAGGAGGAGCTGCAGCAACATTAAAAGAAGCTAATCCTTTCCTCTATATTTGGAGCAACGCACAGTGAAGAGGGACGAATATCCACGTAATTAGACTGGTCTCCTACGAGGACGACTGAGCAAAATCCCAATTTGTTTCCTCATTTATTTGGTTTTGTCTTGGCTAGGGTGACATTTCAACAGCAAGTCAGAAAGGCCAGGTGAGCGCCGGCCAGCGAGTCCCGGGCCCGACGCTGCGCTTTCCCCGGCGGCCAGCGGAGGGAGGCTGCCGCGGTCCCTCCGTCCTGGGGGCCGCGGGGTCCGGCCCCTGTGCGTCCCTCCCGGGCCATGGCTGACAACGAGTGCAGCGCCCCTCCTTGCGGTGAAGGCCTCCGCCGAGGGGCACGGTGAAACAGGTGGTTGTTTCCTTCCGAATTAAAGCCTCTGGGGGAGCTCAGACCAAGCCGCAAAGTGGGAAGCAGAGGTGAGGCAGAGAAGGATTTAGGCGCAGATACCGGAGCACTCCATCACTCTGAAGTCAGTGACAGCAGGGCATCCGCGGGCAGATCCGCCTTAACCACGCCATTTGCTCGGTTTCCCGGGCTGCCCTGGGCACGCACCGGATACATCGGCCCTTAGCTGGGTGGCCCTGCAAGGCCCGGCAGCCCCAGACTGGGGCAACGAGGCCCAATCTGGATAGGATCGGGGCTCCTATCAGCCCTTATGTAACTTGCTCTCGAGTTTTGCTATGAAAACAAAAGCAGAACAAATAGTTCCATTCCTCCCGGCACGAAAATAAAGCTCGGCCACTACCCGGGCTGGTCGAAAGGACTCCATTGTCATTTGTAAATGACATATCTTTGCAACCGCTCGCCCCTCCTCGAGCCAGCGGGGAGCCGCCCGTATCCCTGGAAGCGAGAGGTAACAGGGAACAAAAGACAAACTCCGAACTGACATTGAAAATAAAAGGGAGCTTTCGTTACCCCCAGGGTAAGGTCGAGGGGGAAAGGTCGTCTTTCCCCAGCGTACATACTGCCGGCGGGCGAGGGAGAGCGCCCCCCGGGCTCGGCCAGTGCGCCATCCTCGCAGCCCCGAGGGCGCGGGAGGGAGCGAGAAGGCGCAGAGCCTTCGCCCCGCAGCACGCACAGGGCAGGCTGCAGCTCCCCAGGCTCCTCGGTGGCGCGGCTCGGGGGCAGGGGGAAGGCTTCGGGATCAAACTAGTCGGCAGTAGGCAACAGTCCTCTACGCCGCCGACGAAACAGAAAACGGCTGCTGTAAAACAAACGCCGGGGGACGACTCCCGGCCCGCCCCTCCGCTCTGCACCCACAGGCACGTCTTGTCCGTCGCCTCCGCGATCAACTCCACCCGGGAGCCGAGAGCCCTTTTCCCCGGCGCCGGAGCGGCCGCGGGCCTGGGCGAGGGAAGGGGAAGGGAGAGCGGCTAGGTGACCCACTTAAAAGCTGAGTTCCTTTTTGAAACACTTAAGAGACGACAGGGTGGAGAACTGTGAATGTATGCGTAAATATATACTCATGCATACCCACTGCCGGAGGTATGCGCCCCCACGCTTGTATGTGTGTGTAGGCATGTCTGGGAACACACAGAAAACTCCTAAGCTACCTATAGTACTATGCTCATAGCTATACCTAAAAGCAGATAAGTAGATCTCAGCGGGATTCTGTTTGTAGGCATATACCAACAAAAAGTACTTTTGCATGAGTTTGTATCTGTGTAAACTATGCCTACATTTTTAACTATCTCTACAAATTAACTTTTTGTAAATTGCCTCAACACCTACCTTACAGAAATCCTCCGCATAAATCACCTCTTATTTGGATGTATCAAAAATGCTTTGGGACAATGATAAGTCTTGTGTGTGTGTGTGTACTGACAGTGTTGCGGCGGTGAGTCTGCTGACACTAAGGAACCCAAATGTGGAGGGATTGTATTAACTGCTGCCAATATCTGTGCCAGGATGAGGGGGTCAGACAGCAGTTCACAACACCGGCGTGAGTGCTGCTGCTATCCGCCCCAGACTACTGGGGCACCCGTACCTACAAACAGTCCTTTCCCCCGGGTCCCCACGCTGGACAGCCACAGAGGGGCGCGGTGGGGCTGGCGGGCCGAGGCGTGCTCCCGGGCCCCTCCGCCCCCGCCCTGGCACGGCGGCCCTCCGCCCGCCGCCGCGGCTCCGGCAGCCCTGCCCTGGCACCCCGCACCTGGCCCCACCCTGGCCCTCTTGGCCGGGAACGGCCTGGCGAAGGAAAGGACGAGGAGGGTGTCGAAGGATTAGGGCAGGAGGGCTTAGCCGTCCGCCAGGAATCGGGGAAGGAGGGAAAAGAGCTGCGCAGAGGCAGCGCTGCCCTCGCTCGCACAGAGCCTTTTGAGTGGGGTCGCCAGGGACCCGTGGCGAAGGGGCCCCGAGAACCCCCATCTGAGAGATGCTCCACGCCTTGGGCAACTGGAGGAGCAACTGTGCGTGCGCTGCGGAGGGGTGAGGATTTGCGCTTTAGCCTTTGGTGGTCTCGCTGATTGCCTTGGGTTCCCACGTCAGGGGAAGCGGTTTCAGCCGGTATTTTTAGGGGTTTCTCCCACCCGAACAAGATAACCAGGGCAGGGGTGGTTTTCCCACGGCTAGGAATTGTCCCCATGAGCCACAGCAGGCGTTTCCCCCCCACGTTCTAACCCCCACATACACACAGCGCTCTGTGCCTAGGGAGTGCTCACAAGGTGCGTCTCTGGGAGGACTCCTGCCTTACACGCCCAAGCATGTGCTTTCCAGGCAGGGAGCGGCTCTCAGAGCCCAGCCCGCGGCCGGGAGTGACACAAGTCCGCCCTACCCGATCACTGAGGAAACCTCCGCTCCCGGCGTAGGTGTGCCGGGAGCATCTTCCCTTGTGGGGTGGGCATAGGGGGTAAAGAGTGTCTTACATCGACATGCACAAGCAATCAGATGAAGTTCCTATGAGCTCGCTGGGGGTAGGTGTAGAGGGAAGAGTTGCGGCCAGCTGCTTCAGTGGTATCCTTTTTCAAGGTACAGGGCTTCGGGACGGTCCTTTACTTCTCTCTGTGGATGTGTTAAGAGTTGTACTGATGACCAGGGAAAAGAAAGAGTTCTGCTTTTGCCGTCTCTAACTTGGGCCTCTCCTGGAGCGGTTGGCCCCATCGCAGAGCCCTGCTCCCGCGGCAGAGCGGGCTGTACAGCTGCAGGCAGGGCCGACTCCTCAGCACTGAGACAGGGGGTGGCAGGAGTGAACAGGAGGTGTCCCGTTGTGCCGGTGGCTTGGTGGAACCAGGCACGCACCCGAGTACTGACCCATAGGGTGCTCGGAGTACCTAAGTCTTTGTACTAAAAAGTTATGCCTAGAAAGCGTCTTTCTTGTTGAGAAAGAATTTGCCTGCAGGTTGCGTGGGACCCTTCCCCTCTGCCCTCCGAGGCCTTCGACAGCTCTGGCTGGCCGAGCACATTTGATTCCCCTTGGGGAGGCACAGCAGCTCGTATAAAAAAGACATTGTTGCCTTTGGAGAGCCCTGTGCGCACTTTCAAAAGCTGATCCTTGAGTTCCCAGCCCCCGCAATCCAGTTGATGAGGAAACGCGCTGCGGTCTTGGTGGCACCGTTTCCTTTGGGATTGGCACCATTTGATTGACAAACTCTCCCATTCTTCCACCTCTCGAGTGTTATCAAAAGGATTGTGTGGGGTCAGAAGCTATTGAAGGGACGCCCGTGTAGCCGCATTTCTGCAAACACGGGGTGAAAACTGTGCCTTTCTCATGAAAATGCTTCCACCAGGCAAAACGCATCTCATCTTCCTTGTTCCCCTCCTTAGCATTTCTTTTTAATTCGAGTGTTTTACTAAGCAGCATCACCAGGTAAACGGACATATCACTAAAGGCACCCTAGGCAAAGAACCTGTCGGGGCAGCCACCCTCCCCGTGGTCTGGGGGCAGTCATCTCTGCCGGACGAAACTCGGGTGGAGGGTTTTAAAGAAAAGGGTGAGCGACGGGACTCGGTAGCAACGAAGAAGTTTTCTTGCCCCTGGTCCGCGGTGTGTTTCTCATTTGAAGCGGGAAAGAATGTGCAGAGGCTGATCTGCTTCCGTTTTACCGAATCGATCTAGCAGGACTAAAAAGTATGTCTGGACCCGGCGGGGCATAGCTGTGCCTGTACGCGCCCTGGTGTATTCCTAATTCAGAAGTCACCCGCTCCCCAGCAAAGCTGACCGAAGCGCTCTCTCATTAACTTTTCTCTACCAGACCCCGCGCAGAGTCAAGGCCGGACTCACTCTGGATAACCTAACAGAGCAATGTTTAGGAGGCAATCTAACCTGTGCTCATTCGAGCGGGAATGAGCCGCAGCCGGCGGCAAAAGGAGTCGTTCCCGCGGCGCTCCGGGGACGGCGCAGTGTGGCCGGGCGTCTCGCCCACCCCCGCGCCCAGCGCTTCGCGCCCCGTTTCGGCCGCCGGAGCTGATGCTGGGGTCCCTTCAGCTGCCCCACCTCGCACTCCTTGGGTGGAAAAGGAGTCGCTGCTCCTGCCACACAAATTGCGTGGCTACTTGCCATCGTTCGTCTCTGATTAAAGGCGACCACAGCGTCATTTTGGTGGATCCTGTGGTATTTATTTTTTTTTTCCCTTCCATCCACCCTCTTCTTTTTAACGCTCATGACACAGGCACGAAACTGATGTGTTTGAGAAAATCGGGGGGGGGGGGGGGGAACAAAAAACCACAAACCCAAAAAAAACAAAACACCAA
>JAWWMO010000174.1:38455387-38561461 GCA_035047845.1 Dendrocincla fuliginosa | reverse complement strand
GGGGGGGGGGGGGGGAACACAAACACACAAATCCAAAACAACCAAACCACCAAGGCAAAGTAGAATGTCTCTGTGGAGGAACAAAACCAAAGACCGTACTGAAAAACAAGCGCAGAAAGGGTAAAAAGAAGGGGCAGGGGGAAAAGAAATGTTCCAGAGATCTAGAAAGACAAGATTGTAAGATTGTGAAAGAAAAGAGGAAAGAGAAGTAGTAAAAGCAAAGTCGCCTTTCCCTGCCTTTAGTGACCCAGCAGACTCACAACTAGCCCACTTCGGGATATTCAACCTTGAGGGAGCTGGTGCCGAAAGAAGAAGCTGAGATGATGTAAGAGAGCTGGAGACCTGATTGAAGGAAAGTTGCCCCGATTATATTTGTGTGGAAAAGCTCACCTCTTGCAGAGCTCTAAAGTGTAATCAAGACTGAGGCTTACACTTGAAGGATGTTAACTCTCATACGGGAACCTACTTTCTTCTAAACGGTTTCTTGCCTAGTGAATGAGAGCCTCCCAATTGAAGCAAAATGATCCTTATGTACTAATATCAAGCACAGTCACAAAGCGACCGGCTATTTATGCTGCCACTTTAGACAAAGATATTTAGTTATTCCCGGGTAGCAAGTGCACTTTTGCATTTTTAAGCACGAACCAGCCGAGCACAAACATATTTACAAGTGCAATTACTAAATAGTTACTTGACACTTCAAAGTCCCAGGGTTAACTGTACCTTCGCTGTAATTTTCTTAATACTCAGGTAATTGCCGTATTAAACTGGGTTTGCCTGGGCTGTAGGCCGAAATGTGAAACACTCGGGGGATGTTTCTCTCCTCCGCCCAGATCACCCCGAAATATAAGCTTTGGAGACATTAGGCATCGGGAGATTTCTTCAAAGACCCGAGTGACATTAACTACTGGCTGCCTGTACATGTGTGTGTGGCTGTGAATGGATCGCTTTTGTTTTCACACCGGATCCGAGAACAGATCTGAAAGTGCCAGAAATTGCAGTTTATTGGAAACTACGGGGAATTCATTGGCAAGGTCGTGTAGCAGATGACCTGAGAGGTCTTCTCCATCCAGCTCCCGTGCTGTATAAATAACCTTAGAAAGCAGCTTCAGATTCAGCAGGACCACGAGTGACTGTGAGAGTCATTGCCTTTGAGAATAACAAGCGACATTTTTCACTAACCTATTTTTCATCGGTCTCTTGCCCCAGGAAATTAAATTACTGTTTAATTTAATTTTTTTTGCAAATTTTGCAAATTTGCATCTTCCACCTGTCCCTGAGATACAGGAAAAAATGCCTAGGTGGAAGGAACTTTTGGGTTTAGGGAGAGAAACGATTCTTGCACTGGATGTCTTAGCAGACAGACATAGTGCTCCCGAGATGCTAAACTCCAAGTGCTTGTTCAGCCACAGCCGGCCGGGGCATCTGACAATCCAGTGCGGGGAGTTCGGGGCGCAGGGAGCTGTGGCCCGGCGGGAAAGGTCTGCTCTCCGGAAAGTTGCCCTCCCGGCGCCGGAGCTCCTTCCGGACCAAACTTAGTGGGGGAAGAGGGAGACTCGGTCCTTTAGCTCACCGGCATTCCACCCCTTTTCCGCAGCTCTCACAAAGGCTGGGCTGACAGCCTTGCCACCCGGGAGCTGTTTTTAAATCCTTTTATCCAGTCAAATGGTGGTCTTTCTGCCTTGCCTTCCATTTCCCGTCCACGATATTGCCACCTCCGAGAAAAATAAAATGAGTTGTGCTCACGGGGTCTCTTTCTCTTTTTCCCTCTCTCTCCCGTCCTCTTTCTCTCTTTTTTCTTTTTTTTTCTTTCTTTTTAAGACATAAAAAAAAAAAATCCTGACAAGTAAAACTTAAAGGTGTTTACCTTGTCATCAGCATGTAAGCTAATTATCTTGGGCAAGATGTAGGCTTCTATTGTCTTGTTGCTTTAGTGCCTATGCCCCGCCTCTGGTGGCAGCCTAAAACCTGGCGTCTGGCTAAAACAAACGAAAGGCAGCCCTGAGCCTCCACTCAATCCAATTAAGGCGGACTTCGTCCACTCGGTTACGTGTACATCCAACAAGATCGGCGTTAAGGCAACACCAGAATATTTGGCAAAAAAAAAAAAAAAAAAAAAAAAAAAAAAAAAAAAGATTTGCCTCCCCTTCCTTTTTTTTTTTTTTTCCCCAGCCGCCGAATCATGTCGATGAGCCCAAAGCATACGACTCCTTTCTCAGTGTCTGACATCTTGAGTCCTTTGGAGGAAAGCTACAAGAAAGTGGGCATGGAGGGCAGTAACTTGGGGGCTCCCTTGTCAGCCTACAGACAGTCTCAGGTTTCTCAGCCGGCCATGCAGCAGCACCCCATGGGCCACAACGGAACAGTGACTGCCGCCTACCATATGACAGCGGCAGGGGTCCCCCAGCTCTCCCATGCTACGATGGGGGGCTATTGCAATGGGAACCTGGGCAACATGAGCGAGCTGCCGCCTTACCAGGACACCATGAGGAACAGTGCTTCAGCGACAGGATGGTACGGCACTAACCCGGACCCCCGCTTCTCCTCAAGTAAGTCATACCGGGCTTGGGTGGCCGGCGGGGGGTGGCCGCGCACCTGCCCCGCCAAACCGCGGGCAGCGGGCGCCGGGGGCTCCGCGCCAGGGCAGAAGTCGGTCCAAATCTCAGACGCAACCCCCCCACCTCCAAATTCTTCTTCCTCCCTGAGGATCGTGCCCGGTTCCTTCACCCCAGCTGGTTGCATGTCAGCCTCCCGCGGCTGCTTTTGCGGGGTAAGGGGGTTGGAAGCCCGCCGGTGGCGGGGAGCGGGAGCCCGGGGCTCGCCGTCCAGCGGGGCGGGAGTGGCGCAGCCCGGGGGCCCAAAGGGAGCCGGCGGTGTCCGTTCGCCTGCGCACCGCCCGGCACCGGGCAGGCGAGGGGGGAAGCCGAAGCCGCCGGGACCGCGTCCCGGGAAGCGGCAGGGGCGCGGCAGAGGAGCGGGCGAGTCCGCCCCGGCCGGCTCCGGCAGAGCCGCTGTTCGTGGCCGCTGCTCGTGGCCGCTGCCGCCACGCTGTCACATCAGGGACTTGCTTGGCTATCCCCTACCGGGCAGGACGAGGGGCGACTGGCCGCCTTTATTCACCGGGGCTGGGAGAGAAGGGGGTCCCGCTGGCCGCTGCTTGCTCCGGGAACGCATAGTCGTTGTTTAGAAGCGCGGGCGCCCTGAGGCCGGGATGGGCTGCCAGGGGGGCTGCGGAGCTCCGCTGGGGGCCGGCGGAGGCGGGGGCTGCCCGGAGCTCGGGGCCCAGCTCGGGCCGGGCCGGGCCAAGCCAAGCCGCCTAAAACGTGCCGCCTTCTCCCTTGCAGTCTCCCGCTTCATGGCGCCGTCCTCGGGCATGAACATGGGCGGCATGGGCAGCCTCGGGTCCCTGGGAGACGTGAGCAAGAGCATGGCCCCGCTCCAGAGCACGCCACGGAGGAAACGGAGGGTCCTCTTTTCCCAGGCCCAAGTCTACGAGCTGGAGAGACGTTTCAAGCAGCAAAAATACCTCTCTGCCCCGGAGAGGGAACATTTAGCCAGCATGATACATCTCACCCCGACTCAGGTCAAAATCTGGTTCCAGAACCACCGCTACAAGATGAAACGCCAGGCCAAAGACAAGGCTGCGCAGCAGCAGATGCAACAGGAGAATGGCTCCTGCCAGCAGCAGCAGTCTCCCAGAAGGGTGGCGGTGCCAGTGCTTGTGAAGGATGGCAAGCCCTGCCAGGCAGGCTCCAACACACCCACAGCAGCTATCCAGAGCCATCAGCAGCAGGCAGCTACAACGATCACAGTGGCTACCAATGGCAACAGCCTCGGACAGCATCAGAACCACCAGACAAACAGTGCGGGGCAGTCTCCAGACATGGGACAGCACTCGGCCAGCCCTTCCTCTCTGCAGAGTCAAGTCTCCAGTTTGTCTCACCTAAACTCTTCTACTTCTGACTATGGCACTGCCATGTCTTGCTCCACCTTGCTATACGGTAGGACCTGGTGAAAAGACTAAACAAAGAAAAAAAAAAAAGGCAAAAAAAAAAAAAAGGCAGATTTTCCCAGTTACACAAATCTCTGTCCTCTCCAAATTATTGTGTGCTTTTATTTTTTCTCTTTTTGTTTTATTTTTTTTTTAATGCTTTTCTCCCTTCCCCTCGTTTTACTGAGTGGTAGTCTGCGGACCTCTAAGAGAGAGAGAGAGACTTTTTTTGTTTGGTTTTGTTGTTACTCTTGGTGGTTTTGGGTCTTGCTCCCCCCCCCCCAAAGTTGTTGTATGGGGTGTAAAAAGTATTCTGACTAATAACCGTGGAGCAGTCTGCAGAAACGGGACCGTCATTAGGCATGGTCCGAAGGCTTGGATTTCAGATGTACACTTTGCCAGCGTCTAGGACTTGCATGTAAATACAGAGATTTTGGGGGATGGGGTGGCTTTCCCCCCAAAAAAAAACGCATTCGCGTCACCCAGACACAAGAAGCAGCTTCCCCCTCCCAGGTCTCTCCTAGCCCACCGCCAGGGCCAGCGGATGGAGACGTAGAGTCATCAAAGGCTTGGCTTTTATTTTCCTCCTTACGTTTGATGTGAACCTGTAGCTGTATAATGCTGTCAAAAGTTGGACTAAACCCATAGTTTTTAGTAGCCTGTATATTTTGTTGTAAAAAGAAAAGGAAAAAAATACAATCAACCAAACCAATCCCATCTTTTTTATGGACACTGATAGCCCCGTCGTAAATCCTCTGGCAGTTTGTTATTTGCGCACGCCGCCTTTTCCTGTTGTAACTTATGTAGATATTTGGCTTAAATATAGATCCTAAGAAGCTTCTAATAAATTATACATATTACGAATATTCTTTTTTATTTCCCTTTGGTTCCTTCTCCAGACCCTCCTTTGCTTGCACTTTTTTTTTTCCTTTTTTTTTTTTTCGCTTGATGGAGAAACAACTCGGGGTGTTGCCAGACCCCGGCAGGCCACTGCCCCTCCCAGGCCCCGGACCCTGTTCCCAGAGGGGAGCTGCGTCAGTGAGTTAACAGGATACAGGATCAGTCCTCAACGTGCAAACGAGATAAGCAAACGTGTGAGATTCACGAATTCGAATGCGAAGGGATTGAGCCCAAATTCATTAGCCTGAATATTGAGGGGAGGGCGGTGTGAGGGGGGCAGGGGGCACCTCAGCGCCTTCTTGCTAGAGAAAGCAAAGTATTCCGGGACTAAAAATTCAAATGCCAAAGGTACGGAGGAGAAAGAAAGCAAAAGTGTCATGCCACTAGAAAAAAAATAACGCAGAACTTGCTGTCAGTATAGAATATGGGGCCGATTTAAAAAGAGCATCCAGTTTTAATACCTTGTAAAAAATAATTTCTACCAGGTTTTCCTATGTACTTGTATTTCAAGGGAAGTACAGTCACCTTATTTATAATCAAAATAAAAAGATAGTTTATTGTGTACGACATGTAGTTTGAATTAATTTTTTTTTTATCAGGCTATGTTTAATTTTCTACACGTACCCAACCCTCGCAAGTACACACACGCACACGGCCACGCAGGTTCCGCTGCGCAGCCCACCCCATTACCCAGGCGGAGGTTAGCGGCAGCCTGCGGCTCGGTGGAACACAGATTTTGATGTTTCGGGTGCTCTTTTTCTTGTGGGTTTTGAAGGGGTTATGTTTGTTTGTTTGTTGGGGGGGGAGGGGGGTGCGTAGCTATCTGGGAAGTTTGTAAAGAAGGAGATGAGGAGAAAGTGCGTGTGCGCGCACGTGGGTGGGTGTGGGTGGGTGCGCGCCTGGCCGAGACACCGAGGAGCTGTTGGTAGGAAGGTAAATATTATCGGTAATGCAAGACAGCTAGGTATTAAGTTTTCTGTAAATATATAATGCATATGAAGCCAAACAGCTCGTATCTGACGAGTCTGAAATCCCTGTAATTCACTACCTTTAAGGTCTCAAATATCCCTTTTGTGAGTGTAACAAAATAGGAAGTCCCTCATCCTATAAGACCTCGTAACGTGCTTTCCTTTGCATCTGCTGCTCGGTTTCATGTTTTTTTCCAAATCCTCTCAGTTAAACCACGGAAGAGGATCACAGTCATTGGAACACCTAATATTTTTGAAGTGAAAGGAAGCTACTTGCCTGGGATGGAAAGAACCCAACCTCCAATTTAAGTAGCAGATTTTGAAAACTGCAGTCTTTTATTTATACAAGATAGCCGATGTTAGTGGGACACCAAGTGTTAGTCTGGATGGAGAAGAAGGGAAATACAAGGAAGAAAAAACATTATCGGATTCTTTCTGACCACCTCCCTCTTACTTCTAGTTGGAAGACATCACGTGTGTCAACAGGAATTTCGAGACCTTTCATTCTTTATATTGTGTCCTGCTTTATACAGCGACATTCTCAACTAATCCAAAGAATATTCCATATTTTTTTTCTTTTTATATGGAAAATATTGTTTCCAGATCTATAGCATTATGTTAAGCATGGCGGGGGATGGGTGAGGGTGTGGGGGAGGGCGCGGTGGAGTGTCCGGAGCTTAGTGCTGTTATTTCTGCTAAAAGAAAAAAGTGTTGGGGATTCCTGGTCCGTGGTGCAGAGCTGCCAGCTCCCGCGGAGGGAAGGAGAGCAGTGTTAACTCTACGGATTTTTAAAAACTAGGGTTAGTTTCTCCCGGAGTTTATGTACAAGACTGAGAGAAAAGTGCTGTAGTTAAGTCGATATTTCCCATTCAGATGTAATGAATGTTTGCATTCTTTCAAACCCAGGAACGTTCAAAAGTGAGTAGCATTGGAAGGCATTAATACAGCCGATAAATATTATACCCCCGCCTCCCAATATTAGAGTTAGCATGTTTGATAGAGTTCCAACCAGTAACTTTTCATTACAGACTTCGGGGGAAATAAATTATTTTATTGTGTCTCGGCAACCTCATAAACACATATTTGGTGGTGGGTGTAATTACTGTAATGGATTATTATGTACACTGACTTATCTTTCTTAAACTAGATTTAGTTTCGATTAAATAAACTCGTTTCCACTTTGTCTGATGTCGGCTTAGTTTAAAGTCTGTTTACTTGTTCCACAGAAAGGTGAATTCATCTCTTTATTAAGCACTAGAGACGGAGCAAACACAGTTCAAACTGTATTTACATATCAATCAGGAGAAATGCAAACAAACTGTTCTTTAACATTTTTATAGAGTTTTTTTAATCACATTGTGATATTGTTTTTTATAATTTTTTTTTTTAAATAAACCAGTTATGCCTTGATTAGAATGAAGATATTTGGGGGGGGCGGGTGGGGGAGTGTAAACACATTTTAGTCTCCAGTCTCTGTTGAGAACACTCACGGGAGCTTAGTTACTGTATAGGCTTTTAATTAATATATGTGCCTCCGTCTAAACTTCTGTTTTTTCCAATGCGCTGATTTTCAGTCTCTCGGTAATCAATGCAGAACTTGGATAATGAGGTGGTGAAGGGGAGGGGCAGCATGATTCAAATCTGAAACGATGGAAGAGATGCATATTTCTCAATATAACTGCTTTATCAACGCTAGACCATAGGCACCCTGTATTTTGAGAGATAAAAGGATCTAGTGAAGAATGGCTATTCCCTCCCACTGCCTCACTGCCTGGCACTGTGTAGGAGAATGGCGGAGGGCAATTTTTTTCTGCTGGAAATAGGAGTTCATGCCTAAGTGCCATGAAGAGTGCATGTAGTGGCACAGCAGGCTGGGGGTGGGGGGGAGGGGGGAATCCAAAAAAAAAAAAAAGAAAAAGAAAAAAAAAAGAAACTAAAACCCAAACCAAACCCAAACCCAAGACAAAACAAAAATCCCCAAACCTCACAAAATTACATCACTACTTCGGTCACAACAGCAACAATAGCAAAAGACTTCTTCATGTTTGCTCCTTCATATCAAACCGAACTGTGGGTTGTTGGCTTTTTTGTTTGTTTCACAGCAGACTGTTAGCAAGAGGGATGCAAGGGAGAATGGGCTCAGGGGAGCCGTCGGCGGTGGGGCTTGCCCTGAGCACTCCTGCGGCCCCAGTAGTAGCGGACGGGCGCAGCGTGGCGGTGTCACTGTACGTACGGGAGAGAAAGGGATAAGAAGCTATCTCAAAATATACTGCCATCTCGTTCAAAAGGCAGTGCAGGGTCTTAAGACAAAGTGCAGATCCCAAACAATGTAATCTGAGACAGCTCTGAGATGACACCAAGAGAAGTTGCAACGGCATGGAGGGGAGGGAAAAAAAAATAGTATTTTAGGGGTTTTGTATCGCAGAGCAGGTAGAGGGGCCTCGCCGGGGAAGCAGCCCCGGTCCAACTTGTCGTGACGGCTGCCTTTAGCCTTTACAAAGAGTGTCTAGAGGAAAGACTGAGTGACTTCAGGAGAATTTAAGTCCTTTCATGGCCGTGTCGGGAGGAAAGCTGAGAAATATTTTTTTTTCCTGTCTGACCCGCTGTTCCTCTCATGATCCCCTTCAGGGAGAAAAAACCCCTCCAAACTCTGAGTTAATGGTAATACTGTTTATATGTATCAAACGAGCAAAGATCCGATCCAGTGCGGTTGTTCCTATGAGGTAGAGAGATGACTGTCCCTGGCAAATCGCTGAACAACACGAAATTACTTTTTTTTTACCCCCTCCCTTTTCTGGCTGCAAGCACATTAGGGAGCAGGTAAGGTCAAAGTTTTCTATATCCTATGTGTTTCTCTCGAAGGCTTCTGGTCAGCTTTATAAATAAGATGGTGAATAAGATATAGTGATGTAAAAAGAAACTGAAATCCTTTTTGAAGCTTAACACAATTTACTATGCAGAAAATTTCTTGGTAAACCTATAGATGAAAACGTAAAATACGACATTTAATCTTCGATGTGAAGATTTTTGTTAGGGGGAAGGCGAAGAGTGAAATTGGTACTTTTATTTTAACGGCACAGAGATTGAGAAAAAAATTATAAATGGCATATTGCATTATCTCTGAAAGACGGTATAAATCTACAGTCCTGATCCGGGGTATAGAAATGGAAAAAGGTTAAAAATGTGTGGTGTAAAAATATTTACCAAGATATTTAGGTCTGTTTTTGCTGGCTAGCTCCATACCTCATGCTAGTAATTATATCTGAATGAGATGACAACTTTTTTCTGAGATAAATATCTATTCGCTAAACACAGGAGGACTTTCTGAGTAATTTTAAATTACTTTATAACTTATGCTTCTTTATCAAGTGAATTTACATGGCAGGTTTTAGTGAACGTATACGACTTAATGAATTGGTTCAATGAGAACTCCACATACCATTATGACTAGCTCTTCATCGATACAGGGGCGCCTTAAAGTGTGCAGGAAAAGAATAAAGCGCCTTTACACGAGGTGGGTTGTTGGGGTTTGTTGGGGTTTTGGTTGTCTGTTTTTTTGGATGGGGAGGGGGGCTTTGTTTGTTTGGGTTTGTGATTTGGTTTTGGTTGGTTTTTTTTTTGTTTGTTTGTTTTGTTTTGTTTTTTATTAAAGGATAGCTGCATTGCTTAGAAAACTAAGCAGGGTATGAGATCTTCACTTCCATCTCTTCTGGTGGATTTCGCTAGGGTTCCTTTTCTCGATCAAGCATATTCGGGCAAGTAATAACGTGGGAGAAAGTGACAAACTTACAGACACCTGGGATCTTGAGGGGAACAGACTTTTTTCCTTCATATCAAAGGTGTTGCTGAAGTGACTGAGTAATTTCAGCGTGTTACTGACCTAATAATGTGGCTCTAGGAAACTTTTTTCCAGAGTTCCTTTCAGTGCATTTGTTCCTTTAAACTTTTTGTTTTCCGTGCTACTGTTTCTCAGCGAAGCTCTTAAAAATAATATCTTTTACTTCAGCACCTTCTAGGTCTTGGCTTTTGCTTTTTAACTGGGTATTACCTAAGAAACGCACTGCTTTTGCTGCGAAATGGTGTGCTCGAAGCTCCCGTCCCTTGCACCTCTATCTGCATTAGCTCACTGAAGAGAGAAAAAAGCAAATGAATGACATATGTGCGTCTATATAGGCATGGTATCTATAGACGTGTGCATCTGATGGTGTATCTAGCAGCTGATGCGTTCAGCGAGTACTATGGAGACTGGGGAGCAGAGGCGGGCAGGAACGGGAAAACTCTTACTTTGAAAGTAGCGCTGCCCGCCGGCCTGTGTCTCTGCTCCGCTCCTTATTCTACCCTGCAGAAACCCTCCCGCGACTTTCCGCCTTAGCCCAGTGAAGCTGCCCCGCTGGGGCCGGTCCGGTGGCCCCGCAGCGCCTGGGCGAGGCCGGCTCCCCCGGAGCTCCGTTGCCTCCCAAAAATAGCCGGCAGGGCCAGGGTTGCATCCGGCGGTATTAAGGTGTCGGTTTCCCGTCGAGGGGAATGGCTCCGATCCTGCCCATTGCCAGCGGGCTCTGCACCCCGGCCGCGGGGTCCTTTGCCTGCCGAGGACGGGCTCTCGCTCAGCTCCGGAGGCTGCGCCGTCCACGGGAGCCGGCAGCAGCCCAGCGGGGTTCCTCGCCCGGGGACTGCAGGCAGTCGAGAGCAGCGACTGTCTCCCTGTGTATTCTCTGAACGCCAGCTATGCTAGGCTCTGACTGCGCTGCCAGGCTGCCAGACTGCAGGTGCTCCCGGGCAGATCCAGCTGTGCGCACCCACCGCCTCTCTCGTCCTTGGCACTGAGGAGATGCCCAGGAGGGAGGGCTGCAAACGTCGGGCCAGGAACCCTTTGGCTTTTGTCCAAGCGCTGCTCCCAAACGCCCTGACAAGGTGTTGTCCGCCGGTAGCGCCTTGCCATAGCTAGGGCGAGTGGCGTGGGTCTCGGGGACCCAGTACTGCCCCGTCACTGCAACACACACCACATTTGCCTAGTGGGGTAATGGCAGGGAAGTGTATGGCACCTCTGTGGTAACCCTAACATGATCGAGACGGGATGTGGTGGACGAATTTGCGTCTTCGCAAAGGTACTGTGCGAGTGCGGAGAAGGACGACGGATAGGTTCCGATACTGGCATCTTCTGCGCTGCCAGGGGTTTCCTGTGCAGCCACTTTCGCGGGACTCTGCTGGGTGGTACCGGGCCGCCGCTGCCGTCGCGGTTCGCGACGGATAGGCGGCCTCAACCCGTGTCTGCCCTGTCAGCCCGGCCCGCGGGGATTGCTCACGCTCCACCAGGCAGGATTGGGCACCCCGCCCCATCCCAGCTCGAATTTCGTTTGTTTGGTTGGGAAATTGATGGAGGAAAGCAATGCCAGAGGAAGCACCTCAGAAATTTGGGCGAGCAGGGGCGGTAGAGGGTGGGAGGGGGGTAGTCCGGGCTTGCGGGGCCGGGCTGCTCCCCTCCGCCGCGGGGGGCGCAGCGAGGAAGCCCCGCGTCCTACCACCGATTTCTCTCGTCCCCGGGAGAGCGGGGCTGTCCACTTTCTGCCCGCTTCAGATCCCGCTTTTCTGTCCTAGCTTTTAAATTACTTTTGCGGATTTGAATGCATTATTCTTTTGAAGATATGAGTTTAAAGCTCTCATTACGTATCAATAGGCAGAACCTTTGCATGGAGGTTGCCCCCATTCTTCACAGTGTGAGCAATAGCTATTACTCCCTGTCTTTGGCTTTTCCATGGACACACACACATACACAGTCTGCCTGTCTTTAAATAGTGGCTTACGAAGTGGAACACAGGCGTGGGAGTTGTGTGGTCCCGTGGAGCTAGGGTGGATGGTGTATTTTGTGCTCGGTGTCATGGGGAGGCTGTGCGTGGCGGTCGTGGGACGTTGGGTCACGCCGTGCTTGTGTGGTAGTGGTGAGAAGCTGAAGCTGTGCTGCCATGAGGAGGCTGGGCGTGTTCTTGTCGTGAAAGTCTGGGTACAGCTTGGGCTGCGCACGGAATAGGCTCCGCGGTGGTGGCTGTGTGTGTGTGTGTGTGCAGCGGTGTGTGTGTGCGTGTGTGTTTGTGTCAGTGCATCACCTTTCCACAATGGTAGCGCAATTATCTAGCTGAAACATTCACAAATGGCAAAAAGTTGCAAAATAGATCGACCTCCCTGAGATGAGAAGGAGCCAGTTTCAGAGCTGTGCAACCATCATGCTTTTTTCAATACATTTTATACAAGAGGATCTAGAGAGTGATTCCGATTCAATACACATAATCAGTTTGGAAGTCTTATTTCCATTTGAAAACAGGCCTATTTGCAATCATGTGGGCCGGACACGCTGGAAGATACAGGACGCATTCAGAGTAGGTAGTAGGTGAGAGAATCTACAGACAAACACCAAATATTTTCTTCCTGCTGCAGGTCTTTTACAAGATGGTATTAATCACGACGTATCAAATACTATTTTTAAAAATATCACTTAATTGCTTTAGAAAGCAAGCTTTTGACCTACTCCGAGAGTACCCACTGAGAAACAACAAAGCAAGCAAAAAATCCACAAGGAAAAAAAACAAACCTCACTACGTAAAGAATGGTGATTGGAAAAGCCTGTTGATTGTCCTATCATTTGCTTAAGGCTAGCAGTCATTTAATCAAAAATACACCCGGTAAACGACCCCTAGAAAATGGTAACGTTTTTCTAAAGTAAGGCCCGGAGAAGGGACACATGCCTGGGATCTTAAGAGGAGCTAGCACCAGCCGAGCTCAGAGCCCGGCACCGAAGCCGACTCTACTCCGGAGAAGGCCCATCCGTCGGAGCTGGGGCCCGGGGCAGCACACACTCCCCGCCCAGGGGTACCGAAGTAAACCGAGACTCTCCGCGGGCCTGTCCCCCGAGAACCGCGTCCTGTCCTGCTGAGAGGGTGGGGGAAAGGATGCACAAAAGCAAAAGCCGGACGGCAAAGCTTGGGAGGTGATATGACACCAGGGAGGGCAGACTCCCTCTCTTCTCTCCCCGCCCCCCCCGACCACCCCTGCTCCAAGCAGCCACCGCACTTCCCCGCCTCTGCTTGCTTTAGAGCATTTTTTTTCTTGTTCCTCAAGTGCCCGAAGCCAGAAGAAAGCCAGGAGGCCTGCGCGTCCTCCACCATAATTGTCCAGCCGGAGAGAAGCGGGAACGGAAGCCGAGGATCGCCTGCGGGCACCCAAAGGCGGAATACAGGTTCTCCCAACCCCGAGCACAGCGAATTAATTGGCATTTCCCATTTCCCTCATTTATGTGTTTATGCGGCGCTGCGCGCCGCTGACAGCGCGCCGGGGCTGCAGGCAGCGGCCCGGCCCGGCCCGGCCCTCCGCACTGTTCTCTGTTTGGATTTTGAAGACAGACATTTGTTTCTCATAGCTAAATAGCGTGCCCGTCCCGGTCACAGCAGTCCTGCTCCCACCCTCCGCCACACTGTTTTATTCTCTTCCACTTTAAAAGACCAAATCAGCTGTCGGGAAGGGAGGGAGGCGGATATGATAAATAAATAAATATTTGAATAAATAAGGCAATGTCGTAGAAATCTGAATTAGCTCTACAAGAATAAACTGTTATTACTGACTTGAAAGCCACACGCACACCAGCGAGGATGACAGGTGGATTTGTGCAGAGCGCTGGGGCCGGGGCCGGGCTCCGACGGGGCCCGCGCTCTCCCGTTCTCTGTATCCGCGGGAGGGGCAGCTCCGGGCAGAGCTCGGGGCCCCGCTGCTCCCTTAGCCTCTTCTCACTCCGTTCCCCGCGAGTCGCAGCCCCTCCTTCTCCCACGCAAGGAAAAAAGAGTCGGGAAACTTCTCTCCATTGGGATTTCTACTTTGCTCACCGCAGGCCGCCAAGAAAGAACGCGCCCTCACTCCCCCGCTCCAGCTCATTAGGTCTGAGCCTTAATCAGGGCTCGGGCCAGACGGCCCGGCAAGGGGCCGGGTGCTGGAGGCACCAAAAGGCTGCTTTCTGTGCTTTGAAGCGTTTCCTCCCCAGCCCGAGGTATCATACTGACAAACCTGTTCTGTCCTGTCCCCCCTCCAACAGCAGACTGGGCACCGAACACTTGTGGGACCCTTCCCATGACCAGGCGAGAACCGGGGACAAGAAACTTCTCCGGGCTGGCTTCACGTTCATTAAAGAAATTTGGGCTTGGAGGGAATCGGCTGGACCTTTCTAGATGGAAGGGGTCCTTGGAGCCAGCGGGCGAGGGGCGCGGGCTCCGACCCGCCCGAGTGCCGCAGCAGCCCGCACCGCTCGGCGGGGGCTGACCATTTGCTGTGCCGAAATAGAACTTCGCCCTCGCCTCTGTTTCCGGGGGAGAGCTGCTCTCCTCCGGCCCAGTAGCTGGAGCCGAGTAACCCACGAAGACCACCGTGTGGGGTAGTGGGCATCGGATGCGAAAAAGGAGAAAGAAAGGACCCATTCTTCTTATGAAAAGTTATTTCCCAGCCCAAACACCGACGGTTTTATTCACGAGTTGTGCCGCTGAAACATATGTGATAAGCACGGGGAGCCAGGAGTGGGTTTTGGCCCCCAGGTATTTTCTCCTCTCCTCAAGCCACTCCGTTGGATCGTGCCGAATTTCTCCCAGCAGAATAGGGAAACTATTCCGATACGTTTTCCTTTTTACATAATTCCTAAAGAACAGGCCACAGTTTGTTTGGGTTTTTTTTTTGTTTGTTTGCTTCTGTTTTCTTGTTTGTTCGTTTTGTGTGTGTGTAAGTATGTTTGTCTCACCGATAGAGAGATGCATCACCTGTTTTGGGGAGTCAAATCTTTATCCACATCGGTAACACAGTCCCGTACTAGAAAGAAACATGTTACCCCCAGAAGCATCATGTGTTTTCACAAACAGGCTCTGGTTGCACTTGTCATCTAAGGACTACTCCCACTCCTATACCCGCCGCACTTCGGCAAAAGGAACAGGCTAACGTTTTACGAACAGAAGTGGCCTAAAAATTAGTGGCGCTACAAATGCGTGTGTGTATTCTGTGTTTATACAGATCTTCTGCAAAAGCATGATGTATGCATATATGCTAAAGTGTGTGTAGATGTGTGTTTGAAAGAATGTGTTCATGTAGAAAAGCATTTATTTTCGTATTAATTTGAATTATTCAAAATTACAATAGAGAGCCTCACTAAATCAGGGTGAGATTTGCCTGGTAATAAAGTTAATTCAGTATACAGCGAGTTGGGGGTGGGGGGGGGGGAAGTGTCATTAAACCCAAAACTTAGGAAAGGATCCTAGAAAAGGCTGGCTATTCCTGTGTATCATTTCCCAATGTGCAGCCGGACTTTTTATTCCTCTTTATTTAGACATTCTTTTGATTTAAACATTCTTTCTTGAACTCTGGTCAAACTATTGATGGATGGAGGTATTTCAACACATTTTGAAAAGATATTGACCGCTGTTCTAAGGTCCCTGCACGAGTTTTGTGGGTTTTTCTTCTTCTTCTTTTTTCTTTTCTTTTTCTTTTCTTTAAAGCAAAACGGCACCCGTCCAAATGACTAACATTAAAAAAAATCTGTTGCTAATATTTCAAAGAACAATAGGATTGATAATTCTTTTGCTCAATGAATACAAACTAAATACTAAGGCACCTTTAGAAATAAAAAGGAACAGATGATGGATTTCATTATGTATTTCACATTTAAAAAATTATACCTTTTATATGTACTTGTCCTTAACCTTTAAAAGCAACGGCTGTAAATACAAGATCCGTACTTTCTCTAATAGATTTTACTAGGAGCTGGTGACAGAGAACTGATTTCTTTTCTATTAGGCTTTAGTACATCTTTGTTGAAGGCCTGCAGAATGACCAGGGATTAGATTTGCATCTCTTAGACTCCCTGTGTGGTCTTTGTAAGGAGCTTGTAACTGTTAAAAATGACTTGTTAGGAAGCGTGTGGGCTCTCATCTCTTTGCTTTTGACAGAATGATTGTGAAATTCAGATTGTTCTTATAGGCTTTAGCCTGCAGATTCCACCTGAACCTTAAGCAATTAGAGCCTAATCTCAATGCAATCATATTTGAGTTAGGATTTGTTGCACTTTGTTTACTGCAATTAAACAGCTACAGAATATTTTGGAGCATTTTAAAGTGATATTCTCCAGGTAATAGCTAATTTTTTCGACCCCTGAATGTTATCCTCACCGCCCCATCACTCGGCGGTTTGGAGTGCAAAGCACTCTTCGGGTTTCCCGGACGAAAATGAATAGGAAACCGCAGGAAAGAAAAAACAAGCTGAAATTCCTTGCGACGCAGAGGGGAGAAGATGCCTGCTGCATCTCTCCCTTCCCGAAGTCGGCGGGAGCAGCGGCGCGCCCCCGGGCCGGACTCCTCTGCCTACGAGTGGGCAAACCTCGGGGCGGGAAGGGGGCGATTCAGCCCCGGAATCGAGCGGTCGCTGTGGTGGTTGTCGGCGTTTGCGGGAACTTGGGATGGGTTTGTTCCCGAGGGAAGTCTCCCACTGCCCACCTCTGCCCCGCCGTGGCGGCACGATGGCACGGACACCGCCGGGCAGCCTCAGCACATCCCCGCTGCAACGTGGCTTCCCAAAACCACCCCAGCAAAGCGACACCTAACCACCCCACCTGCCTGCTGCTGTCCGCGACTTTTACAGTCGGGGTATAAAACGGTGAAAAGGGAAAAAATTAGACTCGGAGGAGTTCTTTTCTTTCTCGGATGGCAAGTTTCTATTTGTGCCCAGGTTTCATTTGGACAGCACGAGAGGGATGCTTTTACTACTGACATTCCAATAAGTACGGTTTTCAAGTGCCATCCTCTCACATCAGAACTGTTTTCTTTAAACTGAAACTCTTCTTTTTTTTTTTTTTTAATCTTCCTCAGTCATTAAGGCTTACCAGAAAGTCTTTATCAAGTCCCCATGAATCAAAGTCAAAACTTTTCAAAAGGCTTTAAAATGTGGGATCATTTAATTTAAAATTTTGGGACATTTTTTTCTTCCCAAATTGGAGACATATTTGCCATCGGTATCCTGTGTTATGATGGTCTGGGCCCAATTCTTTTCCAGCCAAAGTTACAATGTGAGACCTCCTCCAGCTCTCAGTAGAATGGGATCAAGCCCTTCCATGCTAATAGAGGTTTAATAGCATCAGCACATGCCCAACAGCAACCATTATAACCTTGACCCGGTCAGGTGCAATGATATTACTCCTCCTAAATTTATCCTGCATTTCCTTGGTGACAGCAAACAGCTCTCTATCACCTCTCACAACCCACAATAACCCACAGGCAGTGATATCAATAACCCACTGCTCTTTTGGCATTCTTTTCCCCTGAAAGTCTAATAAGTAACAACAGTAAAAAATAATGACACTGCCTGCATCTTTTAGCCCCATCAGGCTATATTGCTCAGAACATTTCAGCCCAATGGTGAGGTAAAATGTCATGTTTATAAAAATGAGTGAGGCTACTTTGAGCAGCCTCTGTCTGATGCTGAGTGTGGAACCTCATGAGCACTGGAGTGGAACATCAAGAGTTCCCATGTGTACCCTGCTTTACAACTGTGCTGCAAGGCTTGCTTCATTTGACCTGAAAATTTCTTTTCAGGGTGTGTTAGAGTAGTCTAGCATTATCACTTCAAAAACTTTGTTTCAGAGATGTAAGAGTGACAGCGGCTTGATTTTTTTTTTTCTTGCAGGATTATTTTTAAACCTCAGATTTTCACTCCTTCCTTAGACCTGCTGTGTTTTACAGTTTGTCTTTTCCATTCAGTAACCACAGACATAATTTCCTCTTACAAAACTTGATATTTACTTGAAAGGATATGTCTATATTTCTGCAAAATATAATGCTTTTCAGATCTTTTATACAATGTGGAAATACATTCACCAAATAATTGTTGCTCTAAGAAAATAAACAGGAAAATTCAACAATACTCTCTACAGACTGTAGAGAGTCTCCATATCAACTGATTTTAAGAAAATTATTCTTATCAAAATGGTGTCATGCAGGCAAAAATATTCTCTTCCTGCAATCTGAAGCAATGGACAATTCTTGCCTTAAAAGATTGTTATACAGATGAAAGCAACCCGGTCCACAGCTTGAACTGTTTTAAGTTAGGATTGAACAGGGTAAGATGAGTTGAAATGACGAGATTTTTTGGGATATCAGTCCAAGGGTGACCCAGTGTCTCTGCTGCCCCTCCTCTTTCCCCTGCTTGCACTTCCTGTGATTGTGTGTACGTGGGATACTCACAGAAAAGAGAAGGCAGAAAGATCTGGACTTATGGCAAAATTAATAAAGCAAGTTCTACTTCGACAAAAGAAACAGACAGTTTCAATACTATTCTTGCTTGAGACAGAACCGAGGACTAGAGAAGCACTAAAGGAGAGACTAAAGCTAGGAGGTAGCACTGATACTTTTCTTAACGTATTGGTAAATCCATGCATGTACTGAAAAATGCTTACAGGAAAGGAAAAAAATAACAACAAAACAAAACAGAGAGAAGCAAGCCTTTTCTTCTAGCATTATCTCCCACAAGATTAGGATAATGAGAGAGGCTGCTCCAAGAATGGAGAGCAAGCATGAAGGAGCAAGCCAGAGTAATGTTAACAAGTGTGAAGCAAAATCAGCACGGAATCTTGTTCTCCAAAAGACTTCAGTCTGTATTAGAAACAGGAGGCAACTGATTAGACTATGCAAGTGAGCTCAGTTTGGACTTTTTTGATGATTTTGGCAGTCCACTGTCATTGAGGAAGAACAGATTTTCCAACGTAGTGATGCAGAGAAGTTATGTACTGAAGTTGAGGAGGGAGCAAAGGGGTCATGAGTGATAAGTCTCTGAACTATGCCAAGAGGGATACCAGCAGGCTCTTTTGATATGGAAAGTGAAATATGACCTGCAACCAAGAGCTTCCTAGGTTGCAGAGAAAATCTTTCCAGCTAGAGAAAGAGTGGATCCAGTTTTAACAAAAACAGATCTGCAGAGAAGTTCAGGACAGGCCTTCAAAACACACAGAAGTGGCCTTGTTTGCTTTTGTTGGAATTAATGGAAAAGTGTTCTTGGCTTCTGAAGAAGTAATTATGTCATTATTCTAGTGAGAATTTTTGTGAAGCTCAGAGGTGAGAACAGATTTGACTGCTGCAGAAGTCAGTAATGGCCAGTCAAAACCCCTCAACAAAGCTCCACACAGAACAGGTTTCTGTGTTTTGGTTTGGTTTGGTTTGGTTCAGGCTGCAGGTTTTTTTTAATTTTGTATTATTCTGAAGTCCTCTGTGTTACAGGTATATTTCAGTAAAGAAGCCAAATTATGAGTTTTGCAGGCTTCTTTTGCTAGGGCTACTGTCACTTGGACAGACCTATTCTAGAGTAAAACCTGATGCATCTAGTGCTGGCTTACAGATTCAATACACTGTAATATCTTATGCAACAGTGAGTGATTTGTCTGTAGAAAGGAAGACCTCAGTGACAAAAGGATTTCAGTACTTTTTTCTGTTTCTCTTATCTAACAATTTAGTTAAGTCAAACACAGACCTCAAGACTGCTTCATAAGACATAAGCTGCAAAGTAATCACATTCTCTAGCAATAAAAATAGTGGAAACATATTATTTGTAATCCTTGACTTTTCAATATGCAAACTGTGCAATCTTTTCTATTGTTTTAAGCTAATGTGCCTGCAGTGATGAAATTAGTCTATTTTTCCATATTTTTGAGTAGAAAAAAGTATGCCTTGGTCACAATCTGAATTTTGTCAAGTAGTGTGAAAGGTAGGTGCCTCTTTAAGAAGACACTTCAAAAATATCTTTGCAGTCACATTCCTTCTGGGTACCTTGCTTCACCCAGGCAATCCTATCGCAAAACAGTCAGGAAAATGAGTGAATGATCCAGAGTCTGCTTGGCAAAAAAGAACTTGCACTGTAATGTGCACTAGTACCAAACCTTGGAGGAATAATGAAAGTGAGATGATGCATTCTGGAAGTTCTAGGCTAAACTTCTTCACTGACTGGAGGAAAACTTCTGTCACTCATTTCTGAATAATATGCTGCACCAATAAACCCCAGGTTCTAATGAAGGGTAAGGCTCATGGAGATGTATGAGGCTATTACAGCTTAGACAAAAATCCTGGTACTACTGCAGGTACAGGAAAGAAATGGGGATGGCATGAGTATTCAAAAGTTCACAGTTACTAGAACATTAATCATAAAATAATAGTTGGCCTTAGAGAAAAGATTGTATAGAAAAGGCAAAGTCAAATCAGACCAGTAGCTGACACAACTCAGTACCCTTTCCTCTGACAACAGTACTACTTATTGCTTCTAAAACAAGATGCTCAAAGTGTAGAATAATTAGCTCTAAAGAGCACCATCTGAATTGCATCTGGAAGCTTCCTGAACTGCACTAATTCTTGGACTTTCCCAGGTGTATCTTGGTGTATCAGGTGTATTAACAAATCACACCACTGAACCATGACATGATTGACAGTTAGCTGTTCAAAGTCTCTCTTTTCTTGAGCTTTAAAAGAGATAGACTCCATAAGGCAACTTCTTGTGGTGTTATATTAAAGTTAGGATTCCCCTTTCTCACAGAGTACTTTGTATCTTGGAATCAGTTCCACCATGATGTTCCCATGCAGTGTCTAATGCAACCCTTTTTCCAGAAGCTACAGAGAGTGGATCAACCCTAGGAAACCATGTTTCTTCCTGTTGACTTAGTAAGCAATACTGTAAGATCTAAAGGTCTGCTCTTACTTCTATTGTCCTCTTTGGTGTTATTACCTTATTTTAGAACACGACCTATATACATCACTATTTTGACCAGTACAAATGTTATCATGAATAGTTAACACACCCCCTGAAAAACAGAGCCACAGGTTTTATCATCTTTTCATAATATTAAGATTCAACCTCTGCTTGTTTAATTCACATAGCAGCTGAAAACAAAAGTCTGTGCCACAATCCAGGGTCTTTTCTCTTCCTATACCATGTTCTTGGGAACGTATTCGTTTTTTAAATTCATTTCAAATGCAAACAGTGTATTTTATTTTGTTCTCTCTTATGCAATCCATTTCTACCCCAATTCAGAAGTGACATTTCAGTTATATTTATTTAAGAAATATAAGAGGCTTTTTCAGTATATGAAATCAATGAAGTGGCTTTTTGCAGAGCAGTAGCAAAGAGGTTGAGATGACACAGTCACAGTCTACATGTAACTAAGGAAATATTTCCTATACTAGATGCCTTTTTAAATTAGTAGAAGAAAAGCATGACACTTAACACCTGAAAGTTTAGACTAGGCAAAGTCCAGCTGAAATAAGGTGCAAATCTTTAATAGTGAAAGTGTAAGAGTGATAGATCCTCTATCACTTTAACTCAGAGGTGTATGTTTTTCTGCAGCATGGACAGAACCCTGATGTAGAAATTACCAGCTGACATATGGTCACCTGCTGCGTGCAGGCAGTAAGACAAAACATACACCCTGGTCCTTTCTCGTCTCTGTTTCAGTAACCCTGAGGAACCCCATACCAATAAAGTCTCTTTGTCCTTGAAATGACTCAATACTCACTTGTTCAGAAAGGGTATTACTGGAGATGAAGAACACTGACCACTCAATTACAAAGGTAACACTGATAACCTGACATCTACATCTATGCTATACCCAACTTCAATTCCATATATAGAGAGGGCTGCAAAGCTTTTACCCTCAGAAAACTCTGGAACAGGAATACGAATTAATGTTTCAATTGGAGAAAAATACTTCTGTCTCTATGTCAATGCTCAATATACATGGGCACACTGCTTCTCTGTACTTATTGTGTTGTCCATTATATGTGTAGGGTCAACAAGACAGTGAAACAATTACCAGCCACTTCCCTTCTCAGGCAGTGGCATTACTTTCTCATCTCAACTATTGACGCGTCCATCATTACTAGCTACATGTACTTCAAAGCATATGAAATCCTGGAGTCTTTCCAGTCTCAGGAACCCAGTGTGGGTTTCTGAACAAGATAAGCCAAACCTACCATCACACAGGCACATGAAGGTACTGAAACCTTAATTTCCACTGAAAAGTCTACACTAAAACCTCCACATAGTGCCTGTTATGGGATTCCAGTACTCAGTCCTGAGATAAGTTCCCTAATGGTCTCAGTCTGTCTGGAGAAAGCAAACACATGATGGAACCCCAGTTTTCATAGACTCTATCCAAGCTACAGTTAGTTTGTGCTCTTTGGGTATGTGACCCAAGAAGGAGAGGCCTCCAGAGAGTTTTCACCACCTGTCTATCACTAGAATTAATACTTCTGCTTACTGCCATAGCCCCACTTTTCTGCTCCCTATGTAGCTTCTGTGTTTCCAATCTGCCTCTGCAGAGAAAGAGGGAGGGAGAGGGCATAGGTGTCAGCTTTGCTGCCAGTTCATGTTGGTGTACCAGGAGCTAACTCAGGCTGAAGAATCTGCTTTCACAGGCTGCTGCAATGAGCCTTTAACAGCACCAGTAAAAGGGGTTCTTCAAACCCAATACAGTCAGGGAAAGGAAAAAATTCAATTAATCTGAAACCTGGTTTTCCCTTCAGCCTTTTAAGGTAAGAATCAGACTACCTTTTCAATTCTATCTTCCCATTCAGAACAATATTATTAAAATAAGATTTGAAGGCTGCTTTTGGCTCTCTTTGCTCCACCAATACTCCAGTTAGGGGACTGCCAGAAAAGACCAGCATGGTACTTTCTAATGGAAAAGGTATGACCTATTTTCAACATGCAGCACTACTAGATCAATGTTAATTAAAAAAACCACACGGTTTGGAGACTTGAGATGCTAGAGATATGGCCTATATAATATATCTCAGTGACTCAGATGATACAGTCAGACTGCATAGGAGTCACAGTCACGTTTTTCAAAAGCCTCCAACTCTCAGAGTTAACCAAGTATAAATATAACATTGAAGCCTCAGTTAATGGCTTCAGAAAACATTTCAATTTTAGCTACTTTGTTTTCAAAACCTTAGCAGATAAGGAGATGAAGAAGACAGAGGGAGGAAAATGCAGATGGTAGCACTGGGAACTCAAATGGCTGCACAGAAAGAGGAAGATAAAAAAAAACCAAAGAAAACCATAAAGCCAGAGGAAACAGACAGGAGACAGGAGGATATGGAATAATTGGAACATATTGTGGTTGCACTGAAGGGGAGAATTCTTCTTTTTGAATACTTAACAACGCAGAAAGGCATTTCATATAAACAGGTGATTGAATACTGTATCTATTTTCTCCTTAACCCCCGTGGAAAATTCCCACAAGGTGAGACTTCACTGTATTTTTCTGCAGACTGAAAAAGACTGAAAAAACTGTGCTCAGAACCATGACTGATTTCTGCTTTCTCCATTGTGTGGCTGACCACTGTCACACATAGGGCCTTTGATGTTTCTTACCTTCTGGTGCAAATGTGATGATGATGTACACATAAAGTGAAACTTAAACATCTCATTGCTGTGCCTAAACCACAGAAATAGCCCCAGCTTCAACCAGAGAAAAAGAGTGAGAAAAACAGCTTTACCCTAGTGAGAAAACTAGGTTAGAAAGAGCTGAAGAAGCAGGCTCAAGGATTTTCTGGAAGTCTGTAACATGATGGGGAACGAGAAAACAGCCTGCCAAACTATGCAGCTAACATCTCAGTCACAAGTCTCTCCTTCCTCTCTTTGCTCTCAAATCCCTAGAAGCAGCAGGAGCAGCATAACAGAAACAAAAGAGGTAGTATGCTCTCACTGACCCCAAGCCTGAAGAGGCCTCTCAGCTCCAATTCCACTTTATAGAAGTGTGATTTCATAGGGGTCCAAGAATATGTCATGGTTGTCTGAGGGGCATGTCAGAGGATGGAGAGAAAGAATTGGGAAGCAACTAGGTTCTACCTACTGTCAGCATAAAAATACATAGTATTTCAGCTGGGATTGACTTCTTCCACAGTCCAACAGCTGACAGACTTCACTCTGGCATTTTCATTCTGGGGTTTGTTTTTGCATGTTTTAGACAACTGTCTCTTCCTACTGTCTCTGCACCTCTTCTAAACATCACGAGAATCTGATGTCCCAGAGGGGCAGTTAGAGCCATGAGCACAGACTGATTACAAGGTACAGCCTCAAAAGATGCAGATTCCATGTGGGATAGAGCTGCCATTGCAGACTGGGGACAGGCTCCTATGTGATGCAGAGTTGAATAGTTATTGAATCTAAAATTTTCAAATTACTAGTTTTAGACCCTCTGGTTTTAGATTAAGATCTTAGAGTCAGTGTGGGCAGGAATGAAGAAACTTTATAGGAAAAATAAAACAGTACTTTTGAAACACGGATAAAGGATTTGAAAAGTGTCATGAAGAGGTGACGGGTAAATTAGCAGCAAGTCAGGAGCAAATTACAGAGATTTTTTTTGTTGTTTGTGCATAGCCAATGAGAAGTATGAGATATTTTAAACCAAATTATTTAGATGTGGTGATTTGTTTTAATATTAAATAAAATTCATTGCACTAAATATGTCTAGATATTAAGATTACAGTGGCACTAACTGAAGTCAGATTATGAATTCTTACTCATTCCACACATCTTCAGTATTTAACCAGACTGATTTGCAAAGAAAGAAAATGCTTGCTTTTACAGCACTGATATAGCTTTATAGTATTCTAGCATTCTAACTTCCTGAATGTATGTATCTCCACAGATATACAGAGGCAAATGCAGGATGGACAGGATAACAGCATTTGCTTCTGATTCAAAGTTAGCTTGTGTATGAGAGAAGGGGGGAAATAAATCACTGATTTTCTTTCAGTTTTCCCTAAGTCTAGACTTGTTTTCTTTGTATACATGTCTTAAAAAATTAGCTCTGACTTGGAAATGAAATCACAAAGCAATGTTTCACATGTACACTGTACTTTGAGAAGGACACAAGTTTATCAAATTATACTTTAGTTTAAAACATAAAAAAGCAACAAGCCAGTGGAAATATTTGTAGTGTATCTACTAAGAACTTTATAATGAAAAAAGGGTTAAAATTGTAAGGATATTGAATTTACCTGATTTTAAGCAAAAGTCTATTGAACAGCAAAATAAAAGGTATTGTACTGTTTGTTCCTGCTTAAAACTGAGAACAACACTGGAGCATCGCCATTAATTAGCTCCAATCAACATGAGATGCTTTACAACATTTCTCACATCAGTGCTTCATCTGGGCTTTAGAACAAACATTTCCCATACTCAACATGAAGTAAATAAATAGAAAATATATAGCTTAGTCATTTATGGAGATACTTCAGACAATCTTTTCTGCACCATTTTAAATAATCTCCATAAAAACAGAGATTAAACCACTGAGCAGTGTAGTTTGTAATTCTATTTGCTTACCATTTGGAGCATGTGTGTGTTAGTATCTATTCTTAATCAGCAAATCATACATATTGCTTTTTAAAAGATCTTTTAGCCTTTCTGTATTTATTGCAATTTTGTGTCCTTTAGTTATCTGTTTTACAAGAGAACCATCTGTAAAGGCATCAAATAAAAATCTCCAATTCATGAATTATAAATAATGAAGTGCTACATTATAATAATTATTTCCATATTAACTGAAGGCACAGCTGAGTTACCTGCATTAAACATCTACACTTTGGTTAATGCCTTTAAATAGCATCTGATTCTTTCTTCTTATTGAAACTATTCTGGCCCAGGGGAGGGTGCAGAGTTTACTTGTATATGACCATTGACTTCCCAAGAAGCACCCTATTTAACACATTAGATTTATTTCACTTAATTTTAATCATGCAATGTATGGCTTTAAAAGGCTAAGACTCTTTGAATCATGCATTTCAAAAAAGCACTAAACAGCCTCCCATTTTACCTAACAGCTGAGGTGAACTGTCTAAAATGTTTTGTTTCAAAAAAAGTGACTGTAACTTCACTTTTGTGAAGAATGTCAAATCTTGTCCATGGATTACCACAAGTTAAAACATTGGAATATAGTATTTGCTTTAAAAAGTCTTATTTTAAAATTTGAGATTTATTATTCACTGTGTACATATTCATAAATATGCACTATTGTTGAGGTCAGATGCAATTCTTCCAAATGCAGAATCATGTTTTTAAAAAAGGGTAAACACTGAGGAACTCAAAAGACAAAAAATATCTTGTTTAAAAAGCCATACCAAACAGAACACATATTTTTGTGAAATTTCTGAATCCTAACAATGTTTTCCTCCAACGTTATTTATTTTTTCACTGTTGTTCTTCAAAATAAGTAGTACTAAGACATTTTCTGCCCCTCAGTTGTAAATGTACCAGGCCCCATTGAAAAGAGGCCACCTTTATTACAAAAGTGAATGGGGTTTGGCGATGGGATTAATTAGGAAGAGGGAATGTAAGGATTCACACTTTAAAAGGCAACTACCTTGTATCATTAGTTTGCTTACTTTTGGGAGGGAAAAAAAGAAAGAAAGAAACAAACAATAAAAACCAATCCTAACCCTCTTGCAATAAATATTGAAAGCAGAAGTAAATGTATTTTCAAACACTGTTCTTTAGCCTCTCTGAAGTTTCATTTGTATTTAATAAACTACTACTGCAGTCGAGCATATGCCTTGAAATTATTTAATGCTCCTATTATAGGAGATATGCAAAATTGACCAGAAGGACAATCGTGCCATTCATGTCATGTTTCAATCAAACATTTGTGAACGATACACTGTTTGCTTGTAAAGATCTCAACATTCTTAACACTGAGGGCAATTTTATGATCAGTGGTTAGTGAAAAATTACATTGCAGACCCCATTTTTGAGTAAATACAATGTCAGTGCTACAGTGCAAACTTTGAATATTAGTCACAGAATTGTGTCTAAAGTCATTGTTTCTTAAAGCAAATATATCTCAGGGAAGGGTCAAAATGATTTAGGTAAAAATATTTTAATTCTTTTCAGAGACAAAGTTGTAAAGGGAATTATGTGAAGTTATGGAAAGCTGATATTAGACTTTGGCTCAGAGGATATACTCTATGAGCAATATTTTAACAGAAAATTCAAACACATAATTTGTCACAATTTTCAACAGCCAAATTGTCTTCTGAAAATACGGAGAGAATCTGGTGCAGTGTGTACAACTGAGAAGAAAAACATTTGAAGATAAAAAAAAAAAAAAAAAGACAAGCACAGAACAGTCTATCAAACACTTCTATCTGGAAAATACTGGTACTTAATTCTGGTCTTCTTCATGCTCCTTGGCTGAGGATCAAAATTCTTATTTGGACAAAACTCTCACAGCTGTTTATCTCTAGATTTTTGCCTAAGCAGAAGTGACAAGAATTTGCCGTTTTGTACACCAGCCTGGTTTTCTGCACTCTCATACAAATTTTAAGCCACTGGCTTCAGCTGAATTATTTTTGGTACACATTATTGAATGAGAAAGAGCTGATCCCTTGGATTATACATTTTATTTACATAATGTAAATGTAACTCTAAGTCTTTTCAAGAAAGTACAGCTAATGAAGCCTAGGAAATTTATTGATGGATTGGGGAAATCTTTTGCCCTAATCTTCTCTTTTGTGTGTTACTTATTGTAATAGAATCAATAAAAACAACAGTACTGAGAAAGGAAGTAGAAGAAAGAAAACTACTTGGTAGCTAAGCACGTAGGCACAAAGGCACAGAAAACAGCAGCACAGGGATGAAATTTTCTGTACAGAGTACTACTTGTCAAAATGAAATGAGAGAGCTCTATGCAATCCTGCTTCAATTTTTATATTAGTATAAAGAAAACTGATTTTTAAAGTGTGTTGCATACAATTAGGAGAAACACTGAAGCAACATATATTTTAGTGTTGCAAGTAAACAAACAATAAATGAATGATCATTTATTTAGGAAATCTATCTAAATAGGCATGATCCTGAAACCTCTTTTGGGCAAGATTTCCATAAATATGGTATTCGGCTGTAAGAACTGCAGGATCCAACCACTATGCCTGCAATTTTTAATTAAAAATACAAATTAACATATTTAACTATTATCTTTCTTAAATAAAACAACTCTTTTGCCTTAATAAACTATTTTTCTTCCTGGAAGAAACATCTATTTATGACAGTTCTCATTTAACTTTTAAGTTCTTAAACAGATTTCTTATGCAATCTCATGAACAGATGCCTAAATAGGGTGGGGAACCAAAGAAAAAGTGCTGGTAAAACACAGACTTCATCTATCATATTTGTATTTATTAAAAAGACATATAAAGTGTGAAAAGATGTTCCAAACCCTTTTATTTGGCCAACCAGTTCAACGGAGGTACCTGCATCAGGAGGGCTGAATTTTAGTTAAATACGGGCTCGGCTGCACCTTTGAAAAAAAGTACAGAGAGGGAGAAAACTCTAGAGGAATGTTTCCTCTTGGAAGAGTGTGGTTTATTGCCAAAGCAGAAACATAAAAATTGAATCTGAAATACACAGTTCTTACGGAATCAGCTGAAATCAAAGAAGTTCAAGCATATTGTGTAAACTCACTTTTATGCTGTATTTGGTTAGGGAGGGGATGATATGTAGCTTTCTCTCAGACTTGACTGCAGACGGAAAACATTCTGAAGGACCCTTTGTTTGATCTCTGATGACTGAGTATCCACCTTGGGCTTTCTCCTTACGTATGGATCTACTGAGACGTGCTGCTGCCAAATTCAACGGAATTGAGCCCTAACTGTGATTGGGATATGAGGACACATAATTAGCTGTGTTAGAAAACTGGCCCTCAGTCTTTCATTAGGATGGAATTTTACCCTGTAAAATGTGAACTAGTAGAGACCTTTTAATCAGGAAAATAAAATTAAAAAATTATTCTCCTCTGTTGTTATTTTTACGCTGGAGTGAGACAATGGTAGGGAAACTCACTTTAGGTGATATCACTTAATTAGGAAAAGCATCCTAATCAGATCTCCCTCCAATTGCAATAACTGTAGGGAGTCAAGTACATTTCTCTACCAAAGTAGGTAGCTGCCGTATAGATATTGATAATTTAAACTGTGATATAAGAGCAATAGAAGAGAAGGCACAAACACTACTAAGAAAGCAAACTCCTACTTTCTATATCCCAAATTTCAGGACGGCTTCTAAAAAATATGTACTACAGGTCCTACAACATTTCTGTTCATCCACTTACTAAAATAATGTCAGGATAAACACTTTCATATCCCGGACTCAATAGCTAATAAGTGTCATGGCACATAGATTACTTACTCCCTTTGGTGACTCAGTATGAGTAACTGAGACCATCTCAGTCCTTGCGTTTTCCTGATATTTCTGTCCATCTTACTTGGTATTACATATTACATATGGGAAAGGGAAACCTGGAGGTTCATGTGATTAGCAGCTATATTGCCTGGTACTTTTGGAAGCACAATAACCCCACATTCAGTGCAGTCCTTTTTTGGTAACTGTGGAGTAATGGTAGTAGTTAAGCTGTCTATATTCATAGGTATTCTTAGAGTTTACCTCTCTACATTTATCTCCCATACTATGAGTGCCTATTAATGATTGGGTTTCACATCATTCAATTTTTTGCATAGGAAATGTAGCTTTGGTTTACAGGGAATGATACTCTGTCCTCTGCACTGGACTAATGCACAGACCAGAAACTTCAGAAATCCCCTTCAATTTCAGAGTAAATCTTACGGTTTATTTCAGTGACATAGGTTTTCAGCAAGGCACCTCCTCCAAGTAGCCTGCATAATAAAAGCTATACAGAAGGGGAAGGGAAAAAAATACTAAAGTACTACCTATTACATGCAATTAGTTGCATTGCCAACACCAATCATTGAAAAGTTACAAAATAGGCTTAAATGTAACAATTTTTAATATATGTGTAGAATCCTGTTTATGCACTTACTAAATTTGAGTGTTTGGTTTTCTCGGCAAACAGCTGTTAGCAACTTCAGCACTAATTTGGAAAAAAAAAAAAAGATCAAGGCTCATATATTGACTACACGGTGTATAGCAGAATAAAAGAAAAAGTTTTTTATAAGGTACTTCACCGAAGCCTCTGAAATCAAACTGTTCCAGCATAACAGGGTAGGTTGTCTACTTAAAGAAAAGGAATAAATGTCTAGCTTTCACCATGTGATGAAAAATATGAAAGTATGTTACCAGTGCATTCTAGTTAAGTTCTGTCCAGAATACTCATAAATGATAAGGAGGGTACTAAGAATAAAGAGACACTGTTGCTGATATTCAAGCTCTTCACAGTTAGAGCTGATTATGTACAGTTTTAGAAAGACCTCAAGACATTTAGTAAATGGCCAATAAAATGGCTGATAAACTTAATGTTGATGCATGCAAAATAAGAAACCTGAAGAAAAACAATCCCTTTACATAGAGCTCTACAAAGATGGACTCTAAATTAACCAGCTCTGTGGGAAGGAACTCCTGGCAGTCTTTTTGTATAGTCCTCTAAACTACCAGGTCAATGGTCAGGAATGACATAGTTAGTACATGACATATAACAAATTACTGGGGGAGATAGAGAAGAAAACAGAAAGTATCTCCATATCTATGAATGAATCCATACTGCAACCACATATTAGATAATAGCCTTACAGTGAACCTATCACAAGGGAATATAAAAAGATTACAATGTCGGGAAAAAAAAAAAAAAAAGGGAAAGAAAAAAAAAAAGATATATCAGAAGGATAAGACATTTTCTTACCAGGTCTTAGTTTACTACATTAAGACTCTTCGGCTTGGAAGCCAAGACCTGTAAAGCATGACATGTAGAAGGTGAATAAGGAAGAACTAAAGGGCATCCAGTGAAAGGATGAAGCAGCAGGTTTAAAAGTAACAAAAAGAAACGCTGTATAATTTTTTGTCAAATTCATTGATCCAGGACTTTATGGGGCCTGGAATTCAAAGAATTAAAACACCTTAGACAAATTTATGGAATGAAACTCTTCATGTGGTTACTAGCCACAACATGACCTCAGTGCAACTTTCTGCTCAAGAAATCCTTAAACCATTGATTGCTTAGATGTCTAAGGGACAACACACTAGTACTATTCTGTATTTCTCCTCTCTATTAGAATCTGAGAGTTTGCTATTGAACATTGTCTGACGCTGCATCACAGATTATCTAGATTTGACCAAACACAGCCCTTCTCTGGTTATGTTCACATGAGAATTTTGTGAAGAAGTGGAAACTGGTATGTTCATGTAGTCCCATGGTTCCAGGAAACAGAAGTTTTGAATAAATATTAGGAGCTTCCTCATAAAATCAGAAGATGTGAAAATATCTACATGATAACCTGGAGAATCTGTACATAATGGAAAAAAATCTAATTTATTTTATTAAACCACTATGCTATTGTTTTATCTTAAGAGCTTCAGAATTGGTTACTTTTCATCATGGCTCTGCCATGTAATCACCTAATGAGAAACAATCAAAACTAATTTTCAAGCAATGGAATTGCTGAAACCACTCATTTCCAGCCTTTCTGAAGGATTTGGAAAGACAACGGGACCTAACAGGACTGCTTTTAAGCCATACAATTTGAAAGACTGCAGGGTCACTCAAAGGTAACTTGTAGACAGACAAAGGATGCTGTTGTAGAAGAGGTGAGGATACTCCCAAAGCAGAATGGTTCCGTTTAACTGCAAGATCAGCTGAAGGACAAAGAAAATGGATATACAGATGGAAAATTCTACAATTTAGGGAAAAGCTTATGAGGGCAGGATAGGAAAGGCAAAGATTTCTACAGAGGTACTCTCATCTGAATGTGGAGGACACACAAGATCAAGGAGGTGATGCAACACCTGTAAAGGTTTGTTATTTTTGTCTACAGCTGTGTTAGTCCAGGTATAGAGTCATTGATTTTGAAATCTTCAAAAACTTTGTGTTTTCTTACTGCTACATATGCCCAGGAAGTGATAAACTGGAGCCTGGAAAGTTGGCGCTTGAGGTACTCACTTTAATGAGAAGTCTGGCAAGCCAAAGCTTCCCTTGTAGGCTTATGGCAGGTGGCCAGCAAGAACCCATTTTTGTAAAGGGATTAGAGATGAAAAGCAGATGCCTAGGATACATGTCAGAGATGTCAAAGAAAGAAGCAGTGCTGCAGATTACTCAGAGTGAGAGAAGCTTAAGAGCAAACTGATCCAAAAGGCTAGCACCAAATCACGAAGTGTGTAGTGGGATGAGCTTTAGTAGAACTGAGTGACAGTCAGTGAAATAAAAATTTGAACAGGGGAGAGCAGAAAGCTTGGAGGGCTGGAATCTGACTGCCTGTTTGTATGCAGCCCGATATGCTGCTGTGTTAATCTCGTCTAGCTGAGAGATGGAAGGAGAAAATGCAAGTCTCTACTGACTGTTCCTGGATTCAGTGGTCAAGCTGGGTGTGCATGGCCAAGGAAGAGAGCACACTTCCTCCTGGTTTCCACTAGGCATGGAGTGACTGCTGTAAAGTGTTCACTTTGGTCATGTTCCCTGTATATCTGCACTTTGAAGTTAATGGAGAAAAACACTTTCTTTGCAAACCTGCTGCTCTCCAATTAATTTTACCTTGGGGTAAACAAATGCATTTTTATTGCTCCAACCTTTAAAGCATTGTTCTGCAACAGGCATACTACCTATGCATTTCGCTCATAGCACGTACTGAATAAATGATGCTTTGAGGGAAAGATCTAAAATTCAATCCAAATCTGCCACTCAGAATGACTGAAGGTTCTTTTTGTCAGCTTTTCTAACCCAAAACATCTAAAATATCTTTGGAGATTCATTTCTAAACAGACCATCATTTCTGCATGTTCATATACAAGGGCAACTTAGTTTGGCCCTCTGTATATTCTAGGTAAACAAAAACATGAGGTGTTCATGTCATAGTAGTGGTGGTCTAAGGGTGTGAGAGCTGATGGGGCTGGGAGAAGCAGAGACCTTATGAACACAAAGCCTTGAACTGTGTGTGAAGCTTTTTTCTAAAGAGTGGGTCTAATCAAAGATACTATCTCTGCAAATCTCCCATCACATATCACAGTACCGAACACTGTTAAACTGGAAAGCATACTTTTAAAAAGTAGCATTGCTTAGCTCAAACACTTATGTATTTTCATGCTCCTTTTTGCAGTCAAAAAAAGATGAAACCATAAATAATATTTTAGATTTACGCTAATCTCAGTAAATATATTTACTTCATTTTATGAAGTTACTAGAAAGTCTTTATTTGATTTTATCTAATTATCACATAAATGCAGGAACATTAAGTGGGCTGATGTCAGCAATCAGGACTGCTTGTTATACAACATCAGTAACAGGGGCTCAGGTATGAAACAACTGTAATTATAGGTATTTAGCCAAAATGTACGTCAGTTCTAAGTGATTAGCTGTGTAAGTCTTTATAAGTAATTGAAATACTTTATAAATAAAAAAATGCAAACTAAGCAATCAAGCATATAGACATAATACAGAAGTTTGTACAATGATACCTAATTCTCTGTCTTTTTCTTTACTTTTGCTGATTGTTGCAAGCTCGATCCTTCTTAGAATTCCCTTATTGGATGTTTTTATCCTCCTCTTTTTTGTCTTTATTTTGTTCAGTTTGGGATTAACATAATGACCAAAGAAAGAGAAATCTACATAACATTCAGCATACATCTATCTTGCATGTCCATTAAAACTTAATTCTAACATGTCTGACATTAAAATAGTGTCTCAAAAATATTTCACCATGGTTTCATCAAGCTCTATGGTACAATTAGGCAGTACTTTTCAATGGAAAATGGAACGCAACATGGATCATCAACACATGGATCATTTTGTCAAGTGTTGTGTCCCTAGGGCATTTATCCATTCGACTCTGTGCTACAGCTATTGCAACTGATGTAGCTCTCTTGTCATGGTGCAAACCAACCTTTAGCAGTATTTAAGTGATGCTTCTTTTTCTTAGGTCAACTTTTGCTTCTCAGTGAGGGATACAAAAGTACAGACAAGGTACAGTGAAATGTAGGCTGTACTAGAGTAATATGGGTATACTGATGTAGTATAAGACACTTATTTTCCATCAAAACCACACACATTAGCTATGAGTTTTCATTAACTGACCTATAGAAAACTGTTTCTCTGGAAGGCACATGAAAAACATGTTTTGGTTAATGCCAGTTATGTCACAATTTATAAACCCCACTGACCAATTGCATGTCTTATAGGCCTCCCAATAAGAGTCCTACAACAGGTCCCTGCAAGTAGCTTTTTTTTATCATACATAAAAACCTCAAATGTAAAGCCCAGGTTGCTGCACCTTGGGTTACTCCCGCATGTGCAGAAGAGCAGGTTTCCACTGCTTTGGCTGCTGAAACACATAACTGCTGTGGACTAGCAGTAGCCTACCTAACATTACGAATGAGTTAAAAGAACTGCAGTCTGTGGCCACAGTGAATATCATTAATTGATACTTAATTTGTAATTAAGAAGAGAATGAAAATCATCATCACACACTGCTACCCCTTATCATCCCCTACTATCATTTGCCCATGGAGAAAGGATATTCAGCCAGTCAGACTTGTAGGTTTGGTTCCTTATATTTGTTTATAACTTGTTCAAAATATTTAATTTAGGGTTAAGACAGGGAGGGCTATGTGCAGGTGCTGAAAATTTGCTGTCATATGCCATTGGCAAAGCCAAAATTGAACCACAGACCATTCATGTGAAAGTATTAAGTTGCCTGACCTGAAATGAGCTGTCACAAATTTAAGTATGACAAAAAAGCATGACTCACTGCTATGTGCAGTTCCGAAAAGCCCTTACTAGAGGAAAACATGTGACTTTGTACTTGCTAAAGCAGGGCCACTAGAGTTTACAGCTGCTATCGCCCTCAAAGCTCTTGCTCTTCAGAAACAACAGCGCTTTATGCATGAAAACTGTCTCGAGAGCAAGACAGAGGAGCTTTGATGGAACCATATTCCATTGAAATGTGCTATTTTATCAGTTCACTTCAGAGGAAAAATTCTGCTTTATCATTTACAGGACGTCTCTTAAGCACATGAAGTGCAGGTAACAGGAGCTGCGATTGCAGGAGAATGGATACTGCTCCCCAGACTGTACATGAATCCAACAGCTCCCTGACCCCAGCAGTCCCCTTCCTCCCCATCATTTAGCTTTAGTTTCCTGCTGTTACTAGTCCTTCTCCCTCATACCATGATCTTAGCACCACTTGTGTTGGCAGGACAGTCTAAAGACTTGATGCCAGGCTTTGAGGAAAAGGAGAAAAGAAGAGAGTACGTGGATTGAGAAAAGCTGACAGAGGAGGCATCAGATGTGGTGCAACGCTGTACTGCCTTCCTTTACAGTAGGCTTTATTGTTCTTGAGGCCATGTATTTCCACAGGGGCGCAGCCTGAGGTACCCATTCACCATCTTTTCAGGAAACCACAGTGAAAATCTCTCCATCAGAGAGATGACACTGGACTTCACTCTTTCATCACTTGCTGCAAAGGAGCCAGGAATACACTATTGTGACTATGGGCTGAAGAGCAGGCAGGAGATAAACTGCATACCCCAGAGAAAACCACGCTCCTGTTATATAAAAGGGAGTTTAATTACGTTACACCTCAGTTTTCTCTCTCCTGCATTTTTAAATTCCATCGAATAGGAAGAGATGAGTGTGTTAGAAATATTCTGGTAAACCTTAGAAATAGTATGGCTAGTAAATCATGTAGCTGCAGTAACAATGTACCCTTCTCACAGGCCAGAGGTAGATCCAATGCAGGGCTGGCCCTGAGGATGCCCTCCCAGCACCTCCAGCGTCAGAGGAGTGGTATGGGGCTGAATGAAGGGAAATTCATGACTGCACACACCGTCCCAGCAGCTCAGTCCAAAAGTGAGTGTTTGCCGGGAATCACAGAACTAGAGCTGCCTTTAGTCTCCTCTAGCACTCTCTCCTAGCCCTGGACAGTGACTAAACGCCCCACAAAGGCCCTGCCTTGACTGCACAAAGACTGACAGATAAGCAGGTAATAAGGGAACGTTGGGAGGAGACATTCTCCTGGGCAGGACACTGGAAGTTTGGAGCTCCCTTACTCAGCTTAATCAGGTCAAAGATGTTTGCAACCCTACAGGCGTCCATTATCATACTCTAGGCTGGGCAACGGTGCCCCAAAGGCAGTCGCCCGTGCCTGAGGTAGTAAATTGGTCACTGTGGGGTGCTGCTCTGCCTGAGGCAGGGCAGATAGTGCCTTGGAGGTATGTGCCCTTCCTCAGGCAGCAAAATAGCTGTTGTGTGGTACTGGCAGGGCAGTGGCAGCCGAGAGGTCCTGGACTTGCCCGAGGCAAGGGAATGGCACCCATGCGGGGCAGTAAAACGGTGGCCGTGAAGTGTTGCCCTGGCTCAGCCATCAGGATGGCACCTCTCGGACCCTCGGCCGCGCCAGGGCCATAACGCTGTGCCCGGGGCAGGGCGGGGTGGCCCGGCGGCGACGGGGAGTGCGCGGCGGTACCGCTGCCGGAGCACTGCCTGGGGCTGCTTGGCTCCCCGTCTGCGCTTTCCGTTTCTTCACAGTTAAAAATAAAATAATAAAAGATGTATTTTCGGTGAGCGCGGCCAGTGACTGACGGGCGGGCCCGTCGGATCGGCGTTCGCAGCGGGGCGGTGGGGCCGGGCGGCGCGGGGAGCGCACGGCGGGCGGCGGGGAGCGGTGAGCGGGCCCGCCTCGGCTTCCCCGAGGCACTCCAAAGATACTTTAAAGGCCGTGAAGAGACACTTCGCGGGGCTGATCCATTAACGTCGTTTTATTAGCAGCTTGACACGAGAAATACAAAATTTTCGGGGCGATAAGTTTATGTTTGTTTGTTTTCAGCTCACAATGAACCCAAAGAAATTGCCGCTCTCGGGATTGCCAGGCGGGGGGGTGGGAGCGGGAGGCGCGGGGACGCGCCGAGCCGGCGGCGGTAATGGAGGGTTCTGTTTGTTTCCATGATTACAGCTATAAATAATAATAGTTTTAAAAAAAAATCCGACTACTTCGGGCGCTTTCATTCTCCGTGCCCCGGGGGTTTCCCCGGCGGTGCGCTGCCCCCGGCCGCGCTCCCGGTGTGCCGCCGCCGCGGCTGTATTCCAGGGGGATCTGGCGCGGGAGCCCGGCACCGCATCCCGCGCCGCGACCGGGCCGGGGCTCCGCGCCCCCGAGGCGGCCGCACCTGGCGCTGCTCCCGCAGGCGGCGGCCGCCACCCTCCTCCTCCTCCCTAAACATCTCGCTCTGCGGAGTTGCAGCTCCGTCCCTTTTTTAAGCCGTGTCCTACTTTGTATTGGCAGGTGAACAAGCCTGAAAATGGATATTACAGCTTTTTATGATATAATATCCCTCTAATTGGTGCTTCATAGGGCCGTGTCTGAATTCTTTTCAATTAAGCCCTAAACTACAGTAACTGTTTCTCTCGGTACATGCTGGAAAAGCCATTCACGAGAGAGGCGACTGGTACTGCACAATTTCAAAGTACCTTTAATGTGTCAAAAATGTTTTGTGAAGAAAGCAACACTGTAAATGCAATCACCTACATTGGTGTCCCCATTGTAAAGCGTGAGCCAAAGTATTGCTAATTGTCCTGCGTTTTAGCTGGGTTTTTAGAGCATTATGTAGTAAGTACACCGAAGGGTCAATTTGTGAAGTGAAATACTTAGCATGCAAAGCGTAATACAAGATGCTGTGTAATACTTGACCTCTCAGCATAATAAATGTAGCAGTGAAACGCTGTGCATTCAGGATTCGCTGAATAGAGCCTCCGCAGAGGAACAAAACCAGAAAATGTTCTCTTCATTCCTCTTTTTTTTTTTTTTTTCACTAAGCGAAAATTATTCTTTATAATGGCCATTGCAGCAATTAGCCAGCATTTGGGGAGAATAAATGTGCAGAAATAGCAATTTCTTATTTTAAATGAGATTTTTGTATGGAGCCTGTAAATTACTTGGAGGTATATGAATAATTGTTGCCTTAGTTTTATGCTACAGAATAGGGTGTGGGTGGGTATAAAGATTTCCTATTTGCAGTTAAATGTTTAGACATTTTATTATTTTAATTTCACTCTCAGTCTGTCTCGATTGACCCTGCTTTCCCCACTGATCATTTTATGTATGCCAGGAAGCAAGTACTCAGATGATGGAATCTTTCCAATTAGAGCTTTATGGTTTGTGTGTGTGTGTGTGTGTTATGTGTGTGTTGGGGGGAGGGGATGTTGATCTCTCTATTTTTTTGGGGTTTTTTTTGGTTGCTGTTTTTTATGACTGTGACATGCAAGTGCAATCAGGTTTTACTCTGGAAGCTACTATGGTGTTTTGAATTTTGCCTGCTAAATCAAAACATTTTAAGAATGTAGCATATTTGATGGGCACTTCTCATTATTCTCTAGAATGGTAAAACTAATTGGAGCTTTATTTACTCATTTTAAAGGTTTTGTACTCTGGAAAGGGAGATGCAAAATTCTTTCTCTTGGGCCTTCCAGATTCCTGCATTGAGTTTCAAGTGGATTGAAAATTTTGTGCTTCACTTGCTAACGTGGGAGAAGTCTTGTGAATATGAAATTAAAACACTTTCAGAGAGAGCATGGGAAGTTCTGACAGACAGAACCTATTAGGAACAGTTTGTTTCAGAAGAATTAATAAGCTTCATGGCGCATTTCACTAGAGCAGTTCTGGAAGTTTATTGCCTGAATAGTGAAGCTTCCAGTGTAAGTCTCTAAACATTTGGCCAAGAAAAAAGTTTGGATAATTTATTTAGAATATATGACTTCTGCTTATTTGATCTAACACTTTCCTCTGTTGTGTGAGTTCTCTCCTTGCACTCTTATTTCTTCCCAGCCACCTATTCTTCCTTCTCTAAAGTGCATGTCAGTGGGATTGCCACTAGAAAGTAGGAATTCTTGGGCAGTGAAATGACATAGTCTGAAGACAAGCACTGTCCTCTCACTCAGTCCATAAAACTGAATGGCCTCAAAGATAAGAATTCTTTCACAGAACTTTTTCCTGTAGTTATATTAATAGCAAATATTTTCTACAGTTTTTATGTCTTAACAGTGTTTCCCCCCCCTTTTTTTTTTTTGTAATAAATATAATTTCTATTGGATGATATCCAAAAATGGGTTAAAATTAAAAATGCAATCCTGTTATCTTGTTTAGGTCTGATCCTGCAGTCAGTGTGTATTTCAAAACTCCTTTCACTTCAATGAAGGTGTTTTGTCTCCAGGGATTTTTGCTTGCAGTACTGAGCTCAATGTAGTTTATATTTCCTATCTCTTTAGAAGGAACCACTATAAAATAAAATTTGTCAATGACCATAAGAAACACTCACCTCATATTCCATATAAAAAAGTCATTCTTTTTCTAACAAACTTTCTTTTTTCTTATCCTCTAGCATCTTTTTTTTTTATGGATCTTTTTGATAGAAGGTGAACAAGTAGCCCACCAATGGAGCAGAACAAATGTAGCAATTACCAATGACCAAAACAATGGTTTTCTATCCTCATCAACATATAGAATTAATATTTTGTAAATTAAAAGCATTGCTATCAATGTTGTATACAGATTTTTTTTCTCTTAGCTTACTCAATGACATTAGAAACAGATTCCATGACTTTGTGTGCTGGTGGAAGGGTAGGTTCCACATCCATGTTGGTAATAATATATTACACTGCAGTATCATATTTGCCATGTAATCTTGGCAGCCTGACATGCTCTCTACTATGACATTTTCTGTGAAAGTACAGATCATCTTCATACTTTTGAATGAAGCTTATCTTCCACAGGTAACATCTGTTCTCACTCAACTTTGTACTCATTTCAGTACCAATGTGTTCTCATTTGAGTTGGAGAGTGGTCACTCCTCCAAGTTTGCAGTACTCACATAGCAGGAAAGCTAGAAAAAAACCCTTTGGCTAGGTTCTCTGCTGAACTGCATTCTCTAAGCCAGTTACTTTGCATGAGCAAATTGTTTGTCTTGCAGAGATATATTACTGAAAAAGAAAAATTCCATCTGTCTCAATGAAATCTATGGAACTAGCTTCTAGCTTTCAACCATCCCAAGACATTAGACGAAATCAAGAGGGTTATTTGCTATGTGAGCAATTGCCATTTAATTTTTTCAATGTATACATTAGAGTCACAGTATAAAGAAAACTTGTCTTAACAGAAGATAGACAGAAGACTCAGTAAATTATTCAGAATTCTCCAGCATGCTTAAAACTTCCACAATTTAAAATGTAAATTCAAAAGATCAAACAATAATTATCTCACACATAACAAACTCATACAGCATACCTTCTGTATTTTCCTTTTGTCTTTGCCAGTTGCTGGGTGATGTGATGATAACCGGTTGTACTGGAGTGCTAATGGGTTGTCTGTTACATTTAACTAAAAAGGTCAAATCATTTTCCATAACCCAGATATGACTAGTGTCTTCATAATAATAGTTGTAAGCAAAAAATTCTATATTTTTTGCTAGTTCAACACAAAATGTTCCCAAATAACCTGTTTTCAGTATATATTGTAAAAACTCCAGTATGAAGAGGAAATTTGTAATGGATTTTTGTTTTTGCCAGCTTTCAAACAGCACAGTCAGTGGAGCAACAGAGAACATGCCATTCCTTCAGTGCCTTTGCTCTCTTATGCTTCTTAGTATTTAACGTAATACATAAGGAAAAGTAGTAAAGGACTGTTAAATGCACAGATTTTCAAATCAGTCTGTGTATCTAGAAAAGCTAAGGGCTTAGCCAAGGCAAAGTCCTTACCTAAAGCACTGACAGTCATCAGTATTGTTCAGCCACAAAACATAAGTGAAGGAAGTATATTTTTTTCTACCACAGTTTGTCCTGTCTTAGCTCCTTTTATGACAATATTACTTATACATTTCAGTGATTCAGTGGTCAATTCTCTTATTAAAATAGTTGAAGAACCCAAACTAATCTAAACATTAGTTAGTCAAAGTCCTTAAATTTGGTAGATGCTTTCAGATGTCACTAATAATGTCTCGATCCAAAAGCAACCGAAAATAAAATTCTGTATCTTTGCTGCTTCATAGGTAATACTGATAATCTTCAGAGATATAGGAACATTAAAATTGGCGCAGGGGCAACCAATAGTCTGACATGATATTTAGCAACACATATACAACCAACAGATGGGCACCTAATATATTATGGAGACCTGATTTTCAAAGTAAACACATATTTCTCATCACTTGAGAAAAATTTAATTTATTGCCACATATATATTTAGGTGTCTCATTTTAGACAACTTGCCATCTATTTGTATATGCTTAGGGATTTCTAGAAAGAGGAGACTGAGTGGTCTCTTGAGGTCAATTTATTTGGAGGAGAAAAAGTCTAAACCTCTTCAGCCATGCTAGGACACTATATCTATCTATCTATCTATCTATCTATCTATCTATCTATCTATCTATCTATCTATCTAATTAAATTCAACTTCTTTCTGAAGGTGGTTGAGGATGAATGTGGTCAAGCATTGCCTGATAATATGTTTACAAAATGACTTAGCAACAGAAATGGTTTTCCTTATTTTCCATCTAGTAATTTTTTTGCACATACAAAAATTATTTAACTCTGTGTGTTCTATTCATAAGTGGTCCCTGCTTCTGTAAAACAGAGTTATGGCTGGTAGGCAAGATGGTGTTCTTTGGTCCATTAACTTACTGCTAGATGTTAATGAGGAATTTTAAATTTAGAGAGAGAGAAAAGGATGGCTTTGTAATTGCTGTCCATAAATTTCCCCCTTCAGTATTTTTGCATATTCACCCTCATGTATAACTCTTCCCCACAAGTAAACATCATGATCAATTAAGAGACTGAAACAAGTCTTTCATTCACAAAAATAACCCATATGCTGTGACCTCCTAACTCTTTCACTTAAGCAGATCCATAGTGTAAAGAAGTATAATTGATGGTGTACTTAACAGATTCGATTCAAATTTGTCAGAAAAAAAGTGTCTAAACAAGTGTTGGAAAATAGCTTACACAGAGCATTAACCCAGCCTTCAGAGGTAACCAAAGAATATGTATTTTACAAGACAGGATGGAGGGTTGGGAAGATATCAGGGTGAAACAAGTTAAGGAACATCCACCTGGCTTGTCTTGTGTCTACTACTGATTGTTTTCCTTTCTGCAAATTTGTCTAATCTTTTTTTAACTGTTGAACTGTTAAATTCATCAGTTTAGCACAAATTACCAAATACTCAGTCAATGCAGGTCATTTTACCTCTTAGTCTTACTTTCTAATATCATATTTTATATTTTCTTCAACATTTCTATTAACTCCAAACATAGGCCAGATAGCTCTATGAGAAATATAATTACTTATACCAGAGGTCAAATTTTACTCTGATTTTATGTTGTCATCTCTTATGAAACCAGCAGGAAATGATGGCTGAGAATGGAATTAGCTCCAAGACTGGATATGTCTGCTCAAAGGACAAAAATCCTCTAGATGTCAATGTATATAAGAAAAAAGAAGATAGTGTATATATATATATATATATATATATATATATATACACACAAACAAAGAAGCAATCACATTATCTTTAAACTAAGATTGTCAGTAAAATGAAGAAATAAGCAACAATTATAGAGCAGTAGAGAAGGAAATACATGAAATTCAATACATGCAGTAAATGGGAAAAAAAGTCAAAGGCACTCAAAGATCATGTTATGAAATGGTACAAGATAAACAGTAGACTGAAAATTGGGGTGGTTTTATTTGCTGTGTCACAATAAACTAAGATGTTGTCCCTTTCAATCATCTCATTTCTTTTTGTGGAGCATCATAAAGATGTTTATACAGGCTCTTTCTGTGAATTTGTTGATGAATCCTAAAATTGCAAATGAATGAGATCTGTCTTCAGGTTGAGATCAAGTGAAACCATTGATTTATTATTAATTCAGTGTAAACATAAATAAGAACAGGTTCAACCACTAGAATCTGTTTATTTATGAATCTTGGCAAACTATCCAGGACTATTGAGTTTTTCATTAGATCAAATCTGAACAAGTTTCCTTTGGCTGCGGTATTTACTGAGTATTTCATATAGCTCCAAAATACCATTATGTTTTCCCAAATGTAAGTACATCTATGGATAGATAGAAGTATATGTGCATCAATGCAAAACTTCTCAAATATAATTCTTCACACACTGATTGCTCTGAATCTCTGAAGATTCTATAGGCTTCATGCTATAAGGCTATAAGGTAACATATAAGGCTTTATGTTACATAACGCGTATTATATATAAACAGAAAAAAAAAAGTAATAGTTATATACGTAACACTCCCTTCCACATAATGGAATTTATCTATAGATTTGAAAACTGAAATCTGTGATTTTGGTTATGTAATTTTTTAACACTTAAAAATAATAAATATAATAATCTGTTAGATTGAAATGGAACTTTGACTTAGTGCAATAGGACTCAAAGCTCTATTTTACTTTTATAGCTAGTAAACCCCCTGAATTTTAATAGTAGTGTTTTTACTATGAAGCAGTAAGCACTGCATGGGTTAATTATCTGTAGACTTTATTTTCCTCACATATTGCATTTGGAAAGCAAAAATTAAGGATCAAGAATTAATTAGCTATGTACAAACTATGAAAAATTGTTGAGGCAAGTGCTGTTTTGGTAATTCATTACTATATTTAGACATTGTAATGATTAGATTTTAAAAGAAACAAGCTAATTAGAACATTTTTCCAAAGTCACACAGAGGTCAGAGATGACAGCGACCTTATGTAAAATGGAGACTAAATATCTGCTGTTCTGCACATTGCATGGAACTGGTACAGTAAGGCTAAAGCCTTTTCCTGTTCAATGAGTTGGAATTAAACATGCTAATTTGAGATCTCCTTCAAGTATTTTATTTAACTGCTTTGGCCTTTAAATCCTTTATGCTGCATCATTTAATGTAATGTTATTTATATATACGAAGCACGTTATACTTATTAACCAATGTGTAAAAATCTAAAGTACAGATTTTATGTAATGGGCTAATTACAGGACTTTAAAGCCACCTACTGAGTTTTGCTAAGCTTAACAACAGGTTCACTGAACTGGATAAATTTATTCAAACTTGTGGAAATGAACCCCATTCTATGTGCAACCGTACTGGGAAAACACACAAATTATACATCAATACCAGTTTAATGGGTCAAACAGTGAACCTGAATACCAAACTTATCTACATCTTGCAACAGCAGAGAAGCTATAGGCCCTGGGTGAGAAGAGGAAGTGCTCATTCATAGTTTCTTCCTCAAGTTTGTAAAGAACTCACACTCCATACATGGGGCAACACAGATTTTCAGCATATGTAGAGCTGGCTTATTTTTCCTTACGGTGGTCTTTGAAGTCACAATTTTAAAATGCAGTAGATTTGTCATATGCAATCGTAGAAGAAATATAAAAGATATGAACCTTTACTATATCTTCCTATTACACCTACAATATGTGTGAACAGTTTATTTATTTATTTGAGTATGCTTTTAAAACCGAGTTTACTTCAATCAGTCATTTCATAAGCATCCATTAGGTCTGAATTTCATCTACTTGTGCGTTTGTAAATTGGGTCAAATTTAATCAAAATTCATTGACTGGATCTTTGTCCAAATGGAATATCAGGGTCATGGTAAAAAAAAAAAAAAAAAAGTCTGTTATTCCTATACTCTAAGATAATATTAAACTTTTGGCTTCATTATCTGAGGAGTTTAGAAGAGGCTAAGGTTTCCTACTTATTGTTCAAAGTTTCACAGATATTCATAAAGCTTCTACCTTCCTTGGATATCCCACACTACTTCACTGTTTTCTGTCAAGTTAGTCTAGATTTACTTCAGTGGGATTCAGGAAACTGTGTCCCCTAGTACCCCCCTTTTTTTCCCAGCTTTGAACAGTATCCAAATAAAAGCAAAATGAAAAGGCCAGCTTTCTTATTCTAGCCATAGTCTGTCCTTCAAAAATGAAAACGCAGTTTGCTATTTTAAACACCACCATAGTCTAAAGTTCACATGTGATTTTTTCATTTCATTGTTCTTCAAAGTCTCATGAAGATTATCTAATAAAAATCTTTTCTCAGAAATTGAGTATTCTGATGCTGAGATTTTATGTATCTATATGCTGTTTTGGATAACTATGCATAATCTATTCAGTAGCTGACATTTGGGTCTTGATAGATACATTCAAGCATGTACTTTCAGGAATAATAATGCCAGTGCACTGTGTTCTACAATGTGTGCAATGAAAATGTGCCTCATAAAGCCCATAATTGTTGCTTAAGTTACAAAGATGATTTTTTTCCCAGTAAATGAGGAACAAGCCACATAATCTTGCTAACACTATATGCCCAGGAAAGAAGACTTTAAATAAGAAATGCATAAATTTAGCAGACTGCTGTAACAAATGAAATGGTGTAGCATTGAAAACATTTGAGGCAATTAATCAATTCTGTGTTTGCACATATCATTAAATATATTATACTAAGTTTAGATTTGATTTCTATGCTTCTTTTATAAAGAGTTAAAAGAAAATACATTTGAATTCATGCTGATACTGAAAACATGCTCCTAGCTCCTAGTTTCTTGGATTTCGAATCATTTCCATTAACAAACAGCTATTTGCCCTCTAATAAAATATGTCATTATGCGTCATTCACATCAGACAAAAGAATCACTGAAAAATCGCCCCAATGATGGCCAATAATTACACATTTTGCTCCTGCACGAGCAATGAAGAAATCTGTTCATTGGAGAAAGCAGGTGCTGGGGCATCATGCTAATAGTCAATGTGTGCCACAGTAATTAGCCATTGCAATTGCTAAAATTAACAATTAGCTAACATGCAATTCTCTTTTTGCAGGCTGCAGTTTACTTTGTATAATCCTTGTATGTTCTTAGTAATTATTCTGACAGCTTATTATTTTTATTTTTTCTGGTTTGAACACAGCTTTAACATTTGAATCAGTCTACCCAAATGTTCAACAGGCAGTATGAAACAACTGCTTCACTAGGCAATTTTTAAGGAACAAATTTGTTTTTATTCTCAACTTTGTATTGTTCAGGAAATACACAATTCTTTTGTAGAGTAAGAACTTCTGATCTTATTTGAGAGCTTGGGATCACAGCAAAGGTCTTAAGTCTTTCCTACACTGGTAGAACATATGATCATTCCAACTTTTCAGAAGAAATACTATGAATTATTCTCTGCAGTTGGGTTTCCAAATATTGGTTCATGACCAGTGGTGGTTGTCTGTGGAGCTACTGGTGACAGTCCATGGAAACTTGACAGGTCATAAAGTTTTAATTCGCTTTGTTATTACTGTCAGCTAAGTAACGCAAAAAGAATCATGGGGTATACCAACCTCTCACTGATTTCATGTGAATATGTGGCGGTACTATCCCTGTTTCATTTACAAAGGCCTTGACAATTCTACTACGAATCCTTCAGAATAATCACTAGCGTGTAGTTCATATTATAGAAATAAAATTAAAACTAAAAAACCAAAACCCCACACCAAAAAACCCAACCCAACCTTTCCATGATAATAAGGACTACCATGCACAAATTAATGGTACGGCCTCATCTTGAATACTGTATGATGGCCTTGCAAGCCACCTCAAAAGACAGTAATTGTAAACATAGAAAATAAATTCAAGAAGGAAGAGCAATGATGTGAAATGGCATTTGAACTGGGAAAAACTAAGCAGACTCACCAGTATGCAAAAAATGACTCACAGATATAGTAGCAGCTTATACTTTTATAGGTGGTATGGAGAAAGTGAGTGAAGAAAACTCAATTCATCATCTTATAAACATAGCTGAGGCACCCAACCAAATTGAGGGGCAGCCAATAAAATCACACAATTTGAAAGGCTGTGGTAAAAGGCTAAAAGACTTTTTCTTATGATGCATAATTAAGTTGTGGAACTCCTTGCAGCAGGAGTGCATGAGGGCAAATGGCTGAACAGGCTGAAAGAAGAAATGTCTGAATTCGTAGTATGTAGGTCACCGGCAGTACCCATCATTTACTCAAAAGTCTCTGAAACTGTCAGGATATGCAACTGCAATAGCAGGGAAAGCTCCTTAAACATACGTGTGACTATTCCTTGAACACCTTACACTTCATTTTAAGCCATAGTTACAGAGAAGCTTCCAGAGATAGCTGAAACTTTGGTTTTACCTCCTCTAGTCATCTTTGTTTAGCAATATAAGCTGTATGAAAATCTTAGTAATGTGCTACAACAAAGATGCCAGAGTTGGATTTTCCCCCTACATATTCAGGTCAAAATTCAGCTCACATATAAATTTGTGCAACTGAGTTGAAATCAATGAAGGTTGAAGTATTTGCATAGACAGATCATATCCTGCATATTTTGCTTTGGGATTTACTTTTTTTGTTATTAGTAGCAGATCAGTAGACATAACTGAACCCGCTGAAAACACTGGTAGCTTGCTGACCAGAAGGGACATATTCTTCTCCAGAACCTGTGCAATTCCAGGGACTCCAGGAGAATTCTTCCTAATTTTATAGGTGTAAGTGAGAGGATAATAAGGCTTGGGGAATTTATGTAATCTTCTATAATCAGTGTGGCATCTGTAGCTGGCACCAAACCAAGAGCAGTTTTTTAAACAGTTCTTTAAAGTTTCTCCATGTTTTAAAAGTATTTTAAAATGTGATTTGCTCCTGAGCCAGCAAAGGTGTGTTAGAGAGTAGTTTGTCTCATCAACTGTAGTTTTTGACCTTACTTTTAATAAAAAACCTCAACACAGATGGAGTAAGAAAGCAGCAGCAAAAGCATTCTCCAAGATCAGCGTGATTCTCCCAAAGAAGACAGAGTGAGGTAGGAGAGAGAGACTAAACTCTGGAGTCCAAGCTTTTAGTTAAGACAATAAATGTAGAAGGATCAGCTACAAGAGTAAGGATCTCAGTCAGCTATGTTTTGGCTGTACCCAGTATGCTAGGCTCAGTAGTTCTGTGAATTCCATGCAATATTACAATTAGTGATGGAAAACAACTAATGAAAACGAGAATGGAAAATGCATACCACTTCTGAGGAGCTACCTGTTGTTTAGGGTAATATTCTTGATGATCATAACCTCTGTGGACTTCAATGAAAATATTTTCATATAGAACAGCTGAGAAACTAAACTCTCTAGTCTGAGACAGAATTAGCCACTCATGGGTGGTTTAAGTATTTACATCAAAGGGGGAAATCCTCCAAGTTTCTGTCTTAAAGCCACAGGCACTCAATGCCTAGAGTGACTTACCTTTTAGCTGGAAAAAAATGCATGTATGTCTAGATTGCTGTTTGTATCATGCTAAGAAGAATCTGTTGTCAGATGATAAGCAGTTGTGGTAAGCTGAGCTTCACAGTGGCCCACGACGTAGGTATATCCTGCCTGCATCCTCTGTGGGGCAGAGTGCAGGACATGGGAGAGTGTGATTTCAGTTCTGCTAGTCAGAGCCGATGAAAGCTCACAAACTTACATTTCAGCTTCACCCACAAAAGAAGAAGGACTTATGTTAACATACTGAGTGATATGTTGGGTAGCTGAGGCATTGATATGCACTTATTTTTGCTGCTTCTGATACCAAAGTTGAAGACTGTGTGACAACTGGGTTTCTCCCTCGTACAATTTTTTTCCAGTCTCGTTCACCAGGAGATGTGTGTCAGAGACAAAAAATTTCATATAGGTTCTGGCCTTTGAATTTGGTTTCCGTAGGTAAAAGTCCATTGTCCGTACATTTTCACAGGTTCTTCTAAAGATTAGGAAACTTGCATGAAAAGAGAAGACTCCTAGTTGCATGAACGGTACCTGTTGGATAAACTACAGAAGTAGTCTCAGGGAGAGGAAACTTAGGACTTCTTCAAGCTGTGCAATTATCCTGAGTGTTAGGCTCAGCTGTCATGAGCTGTCTTCTCACCTTCTTTCTCTTTATCCTAGCACATTTTCAATTCTTTTCTAAAAAGTGGAACACTCTGTGGGATCATTGGCACTACTTCTTTTGTTTGGCTCGATCCCTGGTGCATGGGAATCTGAACACGTGTTTTTTGTACAGAGGCCCTTCATATGGTCAGAAGGGAGGTGTGGCCTTTGTCAGGTTCTTTACTAGGTGGTGAGAGGGAGAATCCTCCAGAATCCTTCCAGAATCCTGGAAGACCCTGCAACATATACAGCCTCATGGACCTAAGCATAAAACTTGACTATTTGAATCCAAGAGAATGAGATTTAGAAGATTTAGGGAACAGAATTTCCTCTGTAAGTCCACCAACTAAGTAGAAAAAAAAAAGATTTCACTGGAATGCATAACAACATAATTGCCTTGCTGACAACAGTGTGTTGGGTCTTCAACTCATTAGTGAGGTATCTGTTAGTTGTGATGCATCCCGTGATATGGGCAGTTGAAGGGGGAAACTTCTGACTGATACTTTGTTGTCATGTTTCACATCATTTTTTGTTGAGAATTAAATGCCATATCACAGTTTTGATGGGAACAAAGGAGAGGAAATGAAAAACTTCAGCTTGTATAGCAATAATACACATACATAGCACTTCGAAGATTTCCCCGAATTGGGGGAAGTTCATATTTTTAACACAGCAATCTACTTCCATGTGTATACTTTATTGAAAGAGATCAGTTGAGATCATCCTCATTAAAGCCATCTCGAGTTTCTTCAATAGCACACACCAGTCCAAATGATGGGCCGTAACATGCTATTTAGGAGGGTTCAAGTCATATCGTGTCAGGATACTTGCTTCTATGCTGCTCAGATTTAGCCTAATCTCTAATCTGATATAAAGGTTGTAATTGGAGTATTCTTGGACTCTAATATTAGTTCTCAGTAGTTACTGATTTATTTTCCTCTGACAATTCCCGCTTGAAAAAATGTTCCATCAGAGTTTTATTTTCCTAAATCAAAGGCTGTGGGAAGCAAGGCATGTTAGTGTCTCAATGCTCTTGAATTATCTCTACAAGTTCCTCAAATCACTAACCTCAAGCCTGTGAGCCACCATAGCTGTAGAATGATTGCACCACCTTGCTCACATTGCAGACTTCCCCCAACATGTATAAGGCTTAAAATCCAAACATGGGTGAATGAAAATGTTTCTCTTACTTTATAATTACATTAGCTCACCCATATGGTATAAACTGTATTTAATAACAAATTTAATAGATACTGAAGTATGACTTGGGCATGATGATGTCTTAAGATCATAGAATATAGAAGGAAACAGTTTTTTATCTGCTAAGTTATGAGAATTATTTTTATATACATCTGGCATTTGGTATATACATTCAGTATACAATAGTTCATCATTTTTGAATGGAGTAGCAAAAATTAATTCCATAGGGCAGCCCAAAATAGCAGTGACAATTTCAGAGCACTATATTCTGTACCTGGTGTATATCAGAATGGTTGTCAAACACGATACCAAAATATTTTTGTGGCTGCTGTTATTTTTAATGCTGTTTCCATTATGGAGATGATTTCTTATGTTTCTGTCTGTAAAACCAAGGACTTAACTGAATTCAGTCTAACAGGAGCTGATTTAATTAAGACATTTGGGGTGACCTGAATTCATTCAGGATGAATTAAAAATAAGTCACAGCTGTTCTATATTCCACTGCAAAAACTTTGAAATCAGCAACTTCTAGATCATGAAAGACCATGAGCTACTGAGTCTTAAATTGATCTTTGAACTGCACTGAACATGACCAGTGTTCTCTCATAGTCCTTTTTAGGAATAAAAAATTATAATGTACAGGCAATTTACTGATAATAATGATAATAATTTTTATAATAAATCAGCAAATATAATAAGTATTTATAAAAAGTCAGCAAAAAAATACCAGTACAGTATTAGAAATTTCAAATCCTGGCACAAAGAACAGATTTTTGAGATCACTCACTTGGTGCCACTGGTGCCACAACGAAGGTTTAGGGCACTTTGAGCACTGCATGGTGGCTCACCTGGCAATGAAACTTTTTTTTCTTGCTGAAATGATGTATAGATTCTCAAGAGATGAATCAAGAAAGCTGATGGATTCACAGGCAAAAGCTTCTGAAAATCAATACAAGGTTTACTGTTGACTTCAATGGGCTTTGGATCAGGCTTAGGTCAAGATCTTCAGCTACAGGAATGGTACATGGCTGATCCCTTTGAGAGAGAAAGACACATAGTAAGGACACAAAATGATGATTTCTTAGACCCTGCTAGTATCTAAATCTAAATGCCTGTATTTAATTTCATTTGTACTGGATCTCAACACAGGAGTACAAAATATGAAGCTAAATAATCTCCAACACAAAGATCAATTATAGAACAAGTAAGCCCATTATACTTTACTGTCATCCCTGTTAAAGATGTGCTAAGGCTAACATGTTTTAGCTAAGAATGTCAAGAAATTTAAAATTAATTGCACTTTAATATTCATCAACTCTGTTATAAAAAGTTGCCCTATGAAAGGAACGAAGATGTTAATTAAATGGACTCACTTTTTTGCAAACTAAGATAGATTCAAAATGTTCAATGTCATGCTCTCTGGAATATGTGTGCTATGGAGTAAATCTCTTGAAGCAAATGGATAAATATATTGCAACCTTCCTTATTTTAAGATGCTGCTGTATATAAACCTAAGGCATATAAAACCATTCTATGTTTTCTTATGTAGAGAAGTGTAATCATACAAGAATAAATCTACTGCCAACCACTTCATACTGTGCTGTGCTTTGATAGTGAAGGAAAGCCAAGTTTTTAGCCTGGGTCTAGCCTGACTCAGGCCATAACTTGTGAGTCCTGCTATTCTAACCCTTTCTCTTGATCTGCTTTTCAGCATGTCTTAGAGTACACAGCTCAAAGCAGCAGGGGAGTTTCTTAGCAAAGGGCCACCCACTTGCATATTATTCCTTCCTTGCCTGTGACATGACACAAGAACAAAGTAGACATTAACCGCTACATTAAACCCAGAAGGAAAGTAATCAGTAACCTGTTATTCCCTTAATAAAGGGAAATACATGCAGTGTGAAATCCAGAAGACTAATCAATAGCCCCAGACAATGCAACGTGCCAAACAAATTGCAAATCAATTAGAATCCTTGTTTTCTTTGAAATGGTTCACTATACCTAAAGCAATTACTCGTTCATTAGACCTAATTTAGCAGCATGACTGCCCTAGCAACAACTGGCAGCGTCTGGCTATCAAATGGAAGAATGGCAGCTTATTCCTGTCTGTCTGTGAGTCTAAAGCCAATCAAAAAAAAAAAAATTGAATTCCTTTATATAAGACAACTTTTCATTAGCGGGTAAAATATTTTCTGTGAAGGAAGAATTAAGTATCCTATTTGATTTGGTTGAGTTTGGTTTTATTCACTAAGGGAATAGATGTGGACTTTGTACGAAGAAAGCCTAAAATTCTTCATATGTTTCAATAAGTTGCAATACTAAGATATACAAGAAGGAGGGGAACTTTAGATCTCCTTCAATAAAGCCTTTGGGATTTGTAAAAAAAGTAAGTCCCATATATGTTTGTATCAGCTGTATGTTTACCACAATTGCAACAGCACAATAAGTTTAGCATGGTCCAGCACAGGATGACACAGATTCATCAAATGATCCATAATCCTTTTGATGGACTCAGAGGGCATTCAGCATTTGATACAAACCCTCTCCATTGTCTTCCCTTGGCATTGGATCAGGCCTCTAATACCTTAACTACGGGTTTAAAGTGATGATTCTATATTTTGTTTCCTGCTCTATTGAGGGATATGGTAACAGCATAGACATATGGGCCTTACAGGATTTTCATAACACCTTTAAGTTTGTAATATCTATTCCTTTCCCTCCCTGTAAATCTGAAACTCATGAGACCAATTTCTTCCTCTTCCTCTGCTATGGTGCACAAAAATCTCGGAATGAAGTCAGCTGGCAGGAAATCACCTCCAGGAGAGGGAACTACATGCCTTGCCATGCTTGTAGCATAAACCTTACAGTGAATAAAGGCAAGTAGGAATGTTACGTACCTTTAGCAGTTGGTATTGGGGCTGTTTTCAGGACCTAAAGAAAGGTCTAAAATTAGCTAGGACTTTCTTCTTTTTATTATTATTGGAGCAAGGTACTGCACTGCCAGGTACTCCAGGGTACACTGGATAGTGCACTGACAACCTGTCTGGGATTAAACCCATTACAACTTTGCCTGTAAACTTTAACCAGTGCAGAAGAAAAAAATGCTCACCTAGAGGGTTATTTTAATGTTCACTATTTGAAACTCTTTTATTGTTTATTGACCTTTAAAGCTATGACATTCTTCTATAAAAATCCTTGTAAACTCTTCAGTGTATATATATGAGCATATATAAAAATATACATAGCCTAAATATATATAGCCTATACATATATAGCCTAAATATATATGTATATATTTATAGCCTCAGTTGGAGTGTATTTTTGTATTAATTGAAGTAATTTCTAATTTTCTGTGGATAAAAAAACCCTTCAAAATTATTTTAGAAAGCCTTTAAACATTTTGGGGCTATATATAGCATCAAGTTGATTTAACTACTTTTAGAACAGCTGCTGTTACAGAGAGCTGGAGCTGCTGAAACTGACCGTAAGTAGTTATCTAAAGATATTAAACTTTAATGTCCAGCCTTGTCAGGCCTGCTAGACCTTATCCTTCTGGGTCTTGCCATCCTTTCTGGTACTTTAATACTCTTCCCCACTGCAGAGAGGATTTTTCTGGAAGTTTATCTCTTATTTTTGAGGCAATCAAAGGCTGCTCAGGAGATGGAAATATAAGAGGTAAATGCAATAATCATAGAAGCATAACAAATAATCACAGTTTCATATGTTACCATATATTCTTTGTCTGCATCTGCATGTATATGCATATGGGACATTTTGCTGAAAATTCAGAGATGGCTCACTGTTCCTCACATCTTACACAGACTCAAAATAGTTGAGCTTTGTCTACTGGAGTTTAATCTGGTATTACAGACCTAAGCAATGCTCAGGGTTGGAACTTGGCTAGCAAGTTATTAGGGTACAGATATTGAGATCATATCTGAAAGACTTGAGACTACTGAATCCAAGTACTCCCAAACCTTCTGGGTTTTCTGCAGGCCAATCTTCTCCTTGGAGCACAGACTAAGGAGCCATGAAAAATACCATAAAATCAACAAAACATGTCATTAAAATTTTTCCTGATGTTTTAACCTTGCAGTTTACATATGTTAACCAGTGCAGAGCAGATGTTTATCTTTTTAGTAAGGTAAGAAATCTGAAATCACTTTATAACTCAACTGATCTCAAATTGAAATTCACAATGATCTCTTGCAATGGTTCTGCCAACACTTAGAATTCACTAACAATTATTTTTAACACTTTACCACACATATATCAGTAGTGGAAATACATTAATAAGTGTGAGTGAGCCATTGGTTAGAATTAGCTGGAAGCATTTAGCTAGAAATATTGCTTTTTGAATGTTAGAGCAAATGTCATGAAGCACCCTGATCTCTAGGAACATGACATTAACTACAAATTATCTCCTAAATTTTTTCCATAACATTTTCAAGAAAGTAGGGCAGTTGTTCATGCCCTCAGTGTAATGGAAACCTTGAAAATACGTTCATGTACACTTTTTTGCACAAAACAAAAGTAGCCGCTAAGCAATGGACCTATTGTTCATATACTTGTATCTCTTTAGAGTCTATGTGACTTAAGATTATGTACCAACATTCTACTGGAACGACAACATGAAACATGTCTTAAACTGGGTATAGTTTCTTCTTGTTCTGCCAGTATGTGAAACTCAAGAGAATATGAAACTAGACAAAGGACATCTTAATATTTATAACTGAGATATTATCACTATGTGGCTGTTGCAAAATAACTAACCTTGACATACAGTAAATTGTGCCTTTTCATTTTGCAGGATCCCTTGCAGGTGAACTCCATATTATTTTGTACCTTTTGGATCTCATACATTGGTTAGATTTTAGCACTGATCTAATTTGTAATTGAACTCATCTGTAGGTAGCTCCATCACTTTCTTAATCTGAGGTAAAACATGAGAATATCTGCTGTCTCCATGCCATGGCATCAGAGTGAGGAACCTGTTTGTTGGCAGGTCTGGTCCTGAGTTCCTTTACAGCCAGGCCACGACCTGGCTGGTGAGAAACTCCTCATGAAGGAAGTGCAGGTTAGTGAAGCCCACAGGGTATTTGATCTCGTGAGGATGTTTCTGCATGAAGTGCCCTGACACCTAGTGGATTACATTTAGACCTTTCAAAACCTGCCGAGCAGATGACATTTTGGAGTCTCTGTACATCACATAAAAGGGCAGAGGCATATCCTGGTAAAAGTGATGAATGTCCTGAATGTGGAAAGTACCCCCACACAAGCTTTAAGACTCATTACTGCTGTTTTTATTCTTTTAGTAGCATGTTATAGTAATTTTACAAACTTGAGTAGGAACCAATATCTTTTGCTCTGCAATTACATGTGTATTATTTAGGGCTGTGACAGACAAGCTGAAATACTTCAGTATTCTTAGAGTTGCTACAAGCTCTCTGGGCTATGTATATAGCAGGTTTTACTACTGCAGTTCCCATGTCAAAGGTAACCACTCCTTTATCAGATGTAGCAGAACAGAATAGGTATTTGTGCCTCAGTTCAGCTTGCATTACTGCTCAGAATCTCAGCTTAGAACTACATGTTATTTCTAAAGACAAGGTTCATTCCACTACTCTTTCTCTGCATAAAAGTGAGGCATCCTGTCTGCCAGCCATTTACAGTCCTTTTGCAGTTATGGAAGAGAGACAAGGATTTCCAGAGATTGTAAGATAATTGAGCCCCGCACTGTGCAAACTGTATATTTAATATTTAGATTAGTAGCAGATAATGCTCATGATATTCAGAGATGACCCATACATTTCTGATATATAATATCTAGTTAGACTCAAATATTTGATGTTAGACCACAGCTTCCCTTGAAAAATAGTACATCCCTGCTTGTGTTTAAAACTTTTTTTGTTTCATTTTCTTTGTAAGAACGGTCGTTGGGGAGGATATAACTGAAGTAGCTTTTCATCTTTCAAAATAAACATTTTCTCTAAAGGACTTAAGAGTAACTGAGGACATTACTTTCAAATAACAAAGCATTTGTCATCTTTGTCTGAGTCTTACTTGTATAGTTAAAGGCAATTCCTCAGTAGTCACAGCTAAGTATCACTTTCCTTATTCATGGCTGGCAATGCACACATAGGTGGCAATTGAAATCCTTTGTTGTCTGTTTATTGCAAGGGCAATAGTGCTAGAAGGGATCTCAAGATGTCCTCACACTGATCTTCCAGCCCCAAGGCAGAATCGACTGTATCTTGAAGTTGATTAGGGAAGGAAATGTAATCTATGTTTTGTGTTCTGGTAATTAAGCATTTTACAAAGATGTGGCTGTGGCTAATCTGAAGAATGACTATGCATATACATATGTATGCCGTGATGAGGCATCTCTCAAAGCAAGAAAGAACTGGTCCTAATAGAGCTGCACATGTCCCAGTCAATGCATACCTAACAGTTATATTGATAATGTATGAGTCAAAAGGGGATGGGATTCATCTTCTCATAGTGGCACTGGTTCAATAGTGAAAAAAACTTACTTCAGTGTCTCAATGAACATATGTAAAGAAGAATCCAGAGGGATAGAATAAAGAGCATTCAGAAAGAGACTTTACTCTTTAACACTTTCCATATAATTCCACTCTTTATAATAGGCTGTTTTCAGGCTATTGAAAGGGCTTCTTCCAGGCTATTGACAGGGCAATGACAATCACCCAAATTGTCCTGTTGAATTAATTCCCTACACTGAAACTATTTATTATTTCCTAGTATGTAATTGAGGCTTGAATTAAAAAAAAGTTCATATTTTTTCAAAGCTTCTAGGGCATGATTCCTGTTATCTCTCCTTGAATCTGATGCCACTCTGTTATCTTTGAAAGGTCATAGAGATCAGGGTGATGTCCATTATGACTAGTGAAGAGCAAATACTGCATCCATCTTCAAAACAGGATGAAGGGGCCATCTGGGAAAGTATGGGCCTTATTTCGGTCCCCAGGACAGTGACAGAATGAGTCCTCTTTGAATGCATATATGGGTGTAGAAAGATGGCGGTCATTGGAGAGTCAGTAGTTAAAATCACTCTTTTCCAAATTGCTTTCTATGATGAAATGACTGGATCTGTAGAGGAGGGCAGTGCAGTGGATGTCATTTATCTGGTCTTTAGCAAGGCTTTGGACAATTCCTCCAGTATTCTTGTATCCAAGGTGGAATGTTAGGATCTACATTGTTGGACAAATGGACAAATAACTGGTTGGGTGATCAGGCTCAGCAGGTAGTGATTAATTAGTCATGGTCTGTCTGGAGGCTGGTAACAAATGAAGTACTACAGGGTTCCCTCATGGGACCTGTCCTGTTAACCAGTTTTATCAATGATCTGAAGCAGATGGCAGAGTGCTCTCTCATCAGGTGTGAGAAGACACCACACTGGTAGAAGCGCTTGATGCGCTTGAGGGCAGGGCTGTCACCTGAAGGTACCCAAGACAGGCTGGAAGAAGAAGCCAATGGGAATATTAAAAAATTGGATGAGGACAAATGCAAAGTCCTGTCTTGGGAGGAAAAAGCCCCTTGAAGCAGGTCAGGCTGGGGGCTGTCAGGCTGAGGAGCAGCTCTGCTCTCCAGGAGAGGTGGTGGTCTTGGTGAGGAGAGAGCTGAACACAAGATCTGAATGTGTGCCCTTGTGCAAATGCATCCAGGACAATAGTCAGAGGAACATAGCCAGTAGACTGAGGAGGGTAATTATCCTCCTCTACTTATCCCCCTGAGACCACATTTAGACACTTTGTCCAGTTTTGTGAGCGCCAGTAACAAAGGTAATGCCTGAGGGAAGTACAGCAAAGTGCCACAGAGATGGCCAAGGATTGGAGCATTTGAGGCTGTGGGACTGGGACCTTTTCAATGTGGAAAAGAGACAACTTTGGAGGGATCTAACAGGAGTCCCCCGGTATCTGTAAGGTGAGCATTGCTTCTGTGGACTGACCTATCAGCCTTACCTCAATAGCCTCTGGTGTCAGCTTTGGAAAGGACAGCTGTTAGTCATGATGGTGGCTCTGGGAGGGTCCTTCAGCTCTGTACAGAGGGGGTGGAATTTGGTTAGTGCTGCCACACAATCAAAATAACATCCTGTAACAAAAGCAATCCATTAAATAGATCTGATTAAAAAAAAAACCAAACAAACAAAAACAAAAACAAAAAAACACCTCCCAAAAAACTACACCAAAAATGAAAAAACAATGAGAGAGAGAAAGATGAAGAATGAAGAGAAGGTATTGATCAGTGATTAGAGTAAAACAGCCTTTTAGAATAAAAAATATGTATTTTAAATTGATAACTCTGAAGAAAATTTTTAACCAGTACACAGGGAGGAAATACTTTTAGAAATATCAAGGTAGATTAACTTATGACAAACCGAGAGTAGTCACCAATTTAGGATGTTGCAAACCCTCCCTTTGAAAGACTTTCTATGGATTCTTAAGTCTTCAGTGTTATTTGTTTTTAATTTTCCCCTGTTCAGCGCAATCAATAGAAATTAAGCATACTTAGTAATTCACAGAAGTTCCTCAGCACTTTGAAGGATTGACACAACCACAAACTCTCTGAGAGATTTTGGGCATCTGGACAAAGATTCTTAATTGATCATCTCTCAAAGGTTGTTGTCTCTTGCCCAGGGCAGGAGTAATTTGAAAGCTCTGGAAATTTATAATCCATATTCCAAGGATACATGATATGACTATCCACCATAAAAAATACTACACTATAAAAAAAGGTAAAATATTTACCTTAGAAAAAAGCAAGATCATATTTTGTTCTGCGTTTATGATTTTTCCAGATATCTGGGCCCTAAATACCTACTTGGCATCTTCATTGTTATTGCAATAAAAATTATAACAATATAAGGCAATTAACTCCAGATACTTGAATAAGTAGTGAACAATACTTTCAAACTAATTAAAACAATTCAAACTAATGCAGATTACATCTAAGAACCACAGATAAAAATACTTGACAAGAGTCTAGTCACATAAATAAAAACCACTTTAGAACAGCCATTACATTTCTTATGCTTACTACTAAAGAATTTCACTGTTTTTGTAAAAATGTGTGTATCTATTCATAAGTGTATGAAAAAACGATCTGTAGTAAAGAGGAACCTCAATACAGCTGAAAAGATTACAACTTTCTATTTCTAAGATTGCACATTTGCATATACTTTTTCAAAATTATACATGTTTGTATTAACAAATTATTTGTTTTCTTTACAAAATTATTTTTTAAAATATGTATTCAAGCTTTTGCATGTACCTAACATTTTTGCAAAATAGTGCATAAAGAAATTCAGACAAGCAACTTCTCTGCCTGTTTTTGAAAATGTTGTTCTATCATTGATTATTAATGAGTAAGTTTATTATTATTCTTTTAGCTTGGTTTTGTGAATTTCCCATACCAGTAACATTACATGAAAAAACTTAAAATCACTGAGAAATTCAGCGTGATTTAAGACAGCTATCTTGTAGGAGTTTCTGACTTTTGAGGCTCACTCTACGCATTAAAAGGCAGGAAAAGTTAGGCTTGAGCATTATAGTGAAAACTAAGAAGTAGGGAGGTTGTAACCTTTCAATGAAGATGGAAGCAATAAGGTTTTATGTATATGAACCACTATTTGTTTCCCGTCTTAAGGGAATTATTCAGATTGTTCCCTAGTGCTCCAACAAAAAGACATAAAACTAAATAACAGACTAAAAGATCCTCTTTTATTATAATTTTTCACATACCAGTCAATATTTATGACTGATAGCATTTATGACACCCGTCAGAATTCTTTGAATGTTTTTTTCTAGCCAGGGACTCATCAAAAATGATTAAGGAGATTTTCTACATGTGATATATTTCACTTTACTGCAGCACAAGCTTCAGAGACCTGATTACTGGTAAAGCACAGATAAAAGCTATAACAGAATGGTGGTCAAACAAGTGGAGCCTATAAAGTATGCGCTCCTCTTTTGTTTGCTGCTATACAAAAAGTGAATAGACAAGCCCTTTTGCAAACTTGCAGAGGACCAACTTTTTCCCTACCCCCTACCCCTGGGAATAAGCCATTTTAATTATTGAAGTTTTTTTGTTTAATCTTCCACCAACAAGTAATATGAATATTTTATACAACACTGATGAATGCTTAACTAATACAGTTCTTCATACAAATGCAAACTTCCTTTTTACTGGCCTCTGGTGACTATGCATCTAGTGCCAGAGTGGCATCATTCAGCTCCAGTTGCTATAGCATTTTCAAGAACCTCTCTGTTCTTGTCATAAATTATCTTTAAGTGAAAAAAGCTCCAAGGAGGTCTGCAGCAAACTGTATCATATAATGGATTTCTAAGCTGTGGTAGAAAACACTCATCTTACTTATATTCTTCTACCATCGATTGTTTAGTGACCCTTCTTTGGGATACAGATGAGCATAACCCTGAAAAATGTTTGTGTTGTCTTTCTGTTGTTGGCAGCCTGCAGCCAGCATGATCTAATAAATATTGGCAGGACCAAATGAAATAATATAGAAGAGCTTCTCTTCTTTAAAGTCCATAGACCAAGAGACTCTTGTCACTTGTTAATATCTCCATCAAACAGTGAAGTGTTAACATATGTGATACGACCACGCAATCAAGTAAGGACCGATTTGTTGACTAATTAAACCAACACAACAAGCTCTTTAGCACCTACAAGTGACAAGTTTAGAGCAGGCAAGTGGAAACTCTCAATTGAGTCCCCTTTTATGAGACTATCATGCCAAATTCAATTCTGACTGAGTAGTATTTGAATGTACTTGACTTCCACTATGTGCTGACATGCTTACAATAATTCATCATGTGTGACAATAGCCCAATATTAGAGATTTATGATATATACAAAACAGTTACAAATGAAATGTAGCCCTAACATGTGTCTGCTTTACTTATCCACAGCCTATTGATATTATAATTAATGGTCAATTACTTAGGGATAGAGAATAGAAAATAGTCATTACCAGTTTCAGTCATCATCTGTTTTTGGCAAATTCTGGAAGTAAATGAAACCATTTTTATAGTGTTTGGCGGTTGCTGGAAAGTACACTGTTGCTCACTGTTGCAAGAAGGAATGGGTTTGCTATCTGTTCTACAGTTGAAGAGTTATTTTAGGATCATACTATTTATTTTATTATTACCAAACATAGGTAAGTTTTTTGAAGTGTATCTGGGAAGAAGAAAATATAGTGAACACTGTGTGTGAACATTTTAGAAATATTGCTAGCACCAGTCAATTTTACACACAGACACAAACTAAAAGCCAACCCCCAAAGCAATGTAAATTCAAATTCCTTTCATTGGAAAAGAAAGGCATGCAAGTGAGCACTTTCTGTGGATCTTTCAGTTGCGGATCCAGCCTTAATACTGGGAAGATTACTGTGATTCTAATAATCCGGTTTATGGGGAAGTTCAAGCTACTGGGAAAAAGGGATCTGAATGTGATCTTTTGGGTCACTGATTGTGCAAATGATTATGAATCCTTTCCTTTTAAACCTGAATAGCTCACCTGAAATCAAAGGGGCTATTGATACACTGGAAATTATGGGTATATATGTGTGCGTTGCAGTGTGTGCAACCTTGTCTTTAACAAGCAGCAACCAAAAGCCCAGATCCTTCCAGGTTCTTGGAGCACTCATTCCAAGGTTCAACCTACTTCTCACTAAACTTTCATCCCTGAGGGACACTGGGGTTTTCCATGATCAGTAGAGATTCAGATACCAAGAAAAGTATTTTAAGGGATTGACCAACTGGTAGCCACCTTCCTAAGCTCCTAAGGAGACAAACGTAAAGAAGAGACACTTTTCTGGCTCACCTGTTGAATGAAGTTGGTGGGCCAGAGAAAAAGTTGCCCTTAACTCAGGATCCTCATTTATAAGCCTTCCCTGGAGTTCACTCAAAAATGAAGTACTCTTCGGGGTAGAGGACACCACATTTTGTCCAATACAGACTTTTTATAATTGCTCAAACATGGAAATGAAGGCAGAAAGACAAAAAAGGAACTCATAACAAGTAGAAGTAATCTGACTAATGCTGCCATTTTAAGGACATATTTAATCACTGACCTGGTGTGAATGGACCTTTTAAACAGATGCTTGTAACAATGCAAGAACGATGTAGAGAATCTGTTGGTTTGGGTGTTGGCACACCTTTGCTTGAAAGAAAAGGGGAAGAATGAGAAATAGCCCTGGATTTATACCCAGCAAATTGCTCTAACCATTAATTTCACCACTGATATTTGCACAGTGCTTTGTCACCATCAATTAAAAGAACTGCAGAAAAAATTTTTTTCTGCCTCAGAAACTGGCAGTGACAAAAGGACTTCTTTCCAACTCCAAGGGATAATAATTTTAGTGATTCCATTTCTACATTACTGCTAAGCATCTATTACCAACTAAACATCTAATATGAGTTTTTAATATCTTTGAGTGTAAGGTTTGTCCCTAGATTTAAGTGTATTATTTCTCAGTACCCCCAATGTACTTTAAAATTATAACCAAATAAATAAATAACCTTGATTCATCAAACATATAAAAGTAAATTGTCATAATTTCAAATAATAAGGATCTGGAATCTCAATAAGTATACTTTATTTCAAAAGTACAATCATTCATAGTTCAAAAAGAAAAGCTTTGATTAATTTCTTGTTGATACTAGTGCAAACAGAGCAACAATATAACACTGAATTGATACAATATAACTCCAAGTTTAACATATAAATTTAGATATTTATTACCTAAAAGCCTAAAAGTATTAAATGAAAATGCCATTATTTTAGTAACCTTAAAGGAGACAGGGTCTTATAGACCTGTGTTGATATCTGCATCTCCAGAGAAATCAATGTAATTTCAACAAGAGAATTGTATCACATTGAGTTGTTTCATATAATGCCATTGAAATGAAAGAGGTTCATAAAGGGTTGATTAAATTTAAGTGGAAGAAACACAATGAGCAAAATTCATCACTGGTGTAATTCTGTTGTGTCCTGCAGTTTCACCATGAATGGATGACAGTCTAAGCTTTCTCTGCAGTCTGGCAAATGAATTAGCTGAATTAAAATCCTTTAAAACATAAAAATCCCAACAAAAAAATCCAATCCCTCCACCCGTATTATACAAACCAAATTGAATTAAAGAAAAATACACTGAAAGAATGTTAAGGATTTGTTTTGCTAAGACAAGAATATATAGAGAGAAAGCTTCATCACTAACATACACTGAAGTCAATATTGATCTTACAGGTCACATCAAAAGCATTTCAAATCAGTCTAAAGATACCTTGTGTATGACAAAGCTACTATTATTGAAACAATCCTACCTTCTCTTTTTATTTCTTTTTCTTGTATTTAGGGAAGACAAGAAGAGGGGTCCATGATAGCTTTTTAATAGAATTCTTACAACTTTTCTTAAAGATTATTCGAAAAAGAGATGTCAACAGGAACTACAGATGGTCATTATATCACAGGGCTAGGCATTTAATTTTTTCACAATTTATTATGCCTAAGATCCATCAGTTGCAGTAGCAATTGAACAGATGGATTAGTAAAGGGCATCTAACTACACTCTATAAGATTTATGTTTACAGTTGCACACATACATTTAATAAGGGAAGTTGTTTTGAAATGCAGCTAACACTAGAGCTTCTTGCACACAGCCTATATTTATTATGAAAAGGTATATGCATTTCGCCCCCCAGATTCAAAGTTATATTTCTAAAGGATCTTACCTGCTGCTGAAATAAAACTAACTATACCTTTCTTTGTCATAAAAAAGACATAACCTACTTTTGTTGTAATAGAATTTGCATACTAGCTCCATATGCATAGTTTTGGTAATCACAGCTGCATTCAGTTACTTTTTCATTTAGACACTATTAATTGGGAGATCAGAAAAGCTTCCAAAAAGAGAAATAAGATACTAGGAAAAAGCCTCTTGATTTTCTTTTTAAAACTAAGTCAGCAGATCTTTTAATTTGTAGGTAAATTATTGGATTTGAACGTAGAAGCCTCAGAGAAAAGTAGTTCTGTGAGCATCAGAGTTAGGAAATATGGTTCTAGGGTCTCTCTCCTGTGTTAACCTTGATGTCTTGTAGCTTGATGGCTGATGTTGTCCCACAATCTTACTGGCACCCCCACCCACATGTCTGTTTTATGTATCTCCTGCTCAGCTTGAATATGAAATCATTCTTTTAAGAATTCCAAACTTTCTGTATTATTTCATTGAAATTAGACTACATATTGAGAAATTACTAAGAGGAGTGGGGAGCGGCAGGAGAAGAGGCAGAGCACTTACACAAATCTTTTTCACCTATAGAAAAAAAGCTAAAATCTCCCCTATTACTTGGGCTTCCATGACCTCAAAAAGTCCATTTCTTTAACTGTTAATAAATACAGTTGAATCTATATTGGTATATTTTAGTATTATTTTCAATCCACTATTTAAAATGAGCTAAACATTGGAGAAGAGTACTGGGCCTAAGATGGAGCCCTGTGGAACCCCACCAGTGACAGGTCACCAGTCTGACGTTGTCCCATTCACTATTACCCTCTGTGTTTTATCTGTGAGCCAATTGCTCACCCACCACATGATGTGTTTATCCAGCTGTGTGCTGGACATTTTGTTCAGAAGGATCCTGTGAGAGACAGTATCAAAAACCTTACTGAAATCCAGAAAAGATTACATTAACTGGCTTCCCTTGACCAACTAGGTGGGTTATCTTGTCATAGAAGGAAATCAGGTTTGATAAGCAGGACTTTCCTATCATGAAGTGGGGATGGCTGGATTGTCTTTCAGGTGTTTTTCAATATTTCCTACAATAATCTTCTCCATAACTTTGCCAGGCATTGAAGTGAGTCTAAGAGGCTTGTAGTTTCCAGGTCATCCTTCTTACCCTTCTTGAACACTGGACAACGTAGCCATGTCAGCGGGCTACCAGCAATGCTTTAAGCTCTGTGCAGAAGCTCTGAGGGAGTAACAGCTTGGAAGAAAAGTTGTGCAGATATTAGAATTGGTCTTGATCTGCTTTAGTTCTTATCAAAACAATTGTGGTTTCACGTACATAAATAAAGTGATCGCAGTAACTGTGGCATCTAAACACCATGTCTGCAACAGTCTCTGCTCCTGAGGTGTCATCTCCATTGCCCTGCTGGGCCTTATCACCTCCATGGAAAAAGCGGACAAAGATAGCATTTCAGACAGTGGGCTTAAGATGTATGCACATGACCTCTCTGCTTCATTATTACAGCAGCAGTAATCTTTGTCAGCAAGGCTCAGGAACATCTGTGTGTACACGCAAAAACAGATCAGTAAGATTTGCCAGTGACATCTCCCGGCACCTGCAGAGATGCTTCCTTAGCTGAGCTTCAGCTCAGTCCTGAATCTGAAAAATAAAAAATGCTCATGTAAATAACAATACTTTATGGGCTGTGGTTTTGTACTTGTTTGTTTTGATTAATCAGACCTGGAAACTGAATAAAAGAATTCCAGCAACTAGGTATATTTTTTTAGTAGTGCTGAGCTCAAGTTTAAAACCCTTCACCTCTGGAATCTTGAGATGAAATATTGTTTATGTCACAAGTGAAAATGAGTACAGTTACATGAACCTACTAGGATGAGCCTTCCATCTCTTGAGTAGGATTGTTGGTTTCTTTTTAAGTGAAGGCCAGGGACTTGAACAGTAGGGATGTTTAAGCCTAGGACTCAGGTGCATTAGAATAACCAGAGGATACTCAACAGTTTCCATTTCTAAAAAATTATATTAGATTTTGTGAGACAAAGAAACCAATGTAGGACTCTAATATACAAAACAATTAACATTCATACAGCAAAACACTTAAATATATGCTGCTACTGAGAGAAGAAATCTAAGATACTAATGTGGACTTAATTGCTCTTATCCTCTTTAATGTATCCAGCACTATCTCCCCATATTGTAAATGGAGAGTGAGACAGAGGATGAGGGATCTGCTTCTGCACAAAACAGTAAGCAACTATGGTAGTTTAAGACATTGTTTGTCCCATCTGTTCTCCCTTTTCCTTTGCCAGAGGTTGCTGCCACCCTTGCAGGAAGAGAGAGGTTGGAATCAAATGTGTGCTCATTCCCCAGCTGCTGCACTTCACATTCTAGTCACTGCAAACTTCAACAACCATAGAAGTTAATAGACAAAGTTGGAAATTAGAATGTCTGAGATACAGTCACATATTCTTTTTGCGATTTCTGTGACAAGGTCAGTTACCTGCAGGAGAGGGGTGAAGCAGGGAGCTACAGTGCTGAAGTGCAAAACTACCCCAGCAGTATTAACCAAAACTTAATCTTGGAGCATGACAATCTAACTCTACAAAGAGACAACTATGACTCCCTCAAAGCCCAAGATTAAAACACTCAAAATCCCCGTTTGTCCATTAAGGTGCCTACAAAAACCTGTGACAGCACGTCCTCTTCCACAAAAACATACCTAATTTTTCTGGGTTTATAAGTGCTGGAATGCCCAGTATATCCATCTTGATAGTGGTAAACTACTCCAGTATCCTAAGACTCATCAGAATCTACAAAGTGTTCCCCTATCCGTCATGCCTGGGTCTCATTCATATAGATCTCACAGAGAACACTTACTAGACTAAGGTTGGCAAATACAGGCAGGAAAGAATACAGTGCCTTTCATAACACAGAGCACAGGTAGAGGATTTTGATATATTATGGGAGATTTTTATTCATGGTTTTTTCCAAGATGAAAACTTCAAAAGTCCATCTCAAAGTACTAGAAAGTCATAGCTTGTTCTAGGCTTGGTGATCTCTCTGTCCTACAGAGCTGTGAGGGACAACCACCAGATGCAAGCAGCACAAAAAAAGATGGGATGCAATTCTTCAACTTAGTTGACAAGGCAATACAAAGGAGAGGGTAGCAAGTAGCTGGGGTTTAATGCCTCCTCTGTTGGCTATTTATGTATTTTATACTAGGAATTTACTGAAAATAAGTGCATTCTGTGAGTAGAGTTCTGGTGAAGTCATAAGGGAAATCTATGGTGGACCTCAATAGGAAGTTTTCCAGCTCAGATAACGCTCCAACCACTGTGTTGTGTTTTCTTTCCGAGTAAGATTTTTATATCAAAACTACTCAGTAATCTCAGTACTTCCCCAGATCATGGCCAGCATCTTTCATGATAAAGCTCTTAATTCCTAAAGTGTAGCTAGAAAAGAAGAAGAAACCTAGCATGGTTTTTTGTCTTTTTCAAATTAGTATCTCAGCTGACAAAAGACACAAACTGTATTCTCAGTCCTGAAAATTTATTTATCCATCTGTAATATTAAGAATTAAACTACCAGTTGTTGAGAATCTGTCTGTCCTAAGAGAAGATATTAAAAAACAAGTAGGATTTCATACTTGTAGGGAAAAAATTATAGAGCAAGCTGAAATGAAGGGGTGCAATTTTGAGAGAGACAAGGGGAACCAACCAGCACAGTTTGTTTCATTCAAGGAATTAATACCAAAACTATTTTTGGTATTTTGAGACCCTGCCTAAACTCATGTGGGAAGACTGCTGTATGCCTATGCATATGCATATTCTATTTGGCAATACACTCAATACGGCACTCAGCCACCTACTAAATAATAGAACTTAAAAATGGAAAATCAAATGACAGAAAAAGCTATTTCCAGGTATTTAATCAAAGGGAGGATCAGAGTACAAAGCTCAAGAAAGGCCCAGCACACAACTCTGGCTGAACTGTCACTCTACAGCAGGCTTCAAACATCTGCATTACTTTGACTGAAATACCATGAATAATTTATAATAGAATACAGAATTTAAGAAAAATAGATTTAAAAAAAAAATTAATACCCCACAATAATCACCTGGCTTCATATTTACTACTGAGGTGCTCTGGGGTAGAAAACATCATTGATTTTATGAACCTTTGGGGATGTTTCTTTTTAAAAATTAACATTTCAGCTTGATATTATTTTAGTATTTACCACTCGGTATTGTCTTAGATGTCATCTTGGCAAAGGGCTCCTAAACAACTGCCACTTTTAGCACTGCTGCCAAAAGGCCCCCTTTCACAATAAAGCATGCTGTGCTTTGGCAGGAAATCAATAAAGTGAAAATCTGTTCTCATCATCCATACATTTACCATCACAATCAACAATCAAAGGCAAGACCTGGGTTCTTTATCCACAGGCTCCAGCCTCCCAATTTTCTGCTATGAAAGGCAGCATAAATTAGAACCCTTGGTTCCTGTTAGCTGGGCTTAATGGGTATGATTTATGAACCATTAAATGAGGTTATGTAAATTGATCCTTAGCAGAATGCTAGCACACAGGTGACAGGTGCAGTACATTTGAATGATGAGTCCACAAGGGTTCTGTACAAATCAGATTTCAGTGACATTCAGTTTTAGGAAGGAGAAATATGTTGTCAACAAGGAAGTGATTTAAATAGTGCCCTGGGTTTGTCAGCAATTATGCTTTTCTTCTTAATTGCTGCAAACTATATAAATTCTAATAGGAAATAAATTACTGATTTACCAGTTAATGACAAGGGGGTATAGACAAGAATGGATTAAACATTAAAAAAAAAAAATCCTTGTGAGGCCATATTCAGTAATGATTTCATTTATGGTATTAAAGTTAACAGATGCTTTAAAGTCACACGGTAAACTTTCACATGAGCTAAGTTATGTTGTTTTTATTGCTAAGCTAAAGGAAATAGGTTTTCTGCTATAGCAATGGATGTTCTTAAAAGGATGCAATCATATATTTACATAGAAATAAGTATAAATTTTGCTTGCTATTTCTTCTTGGGTTCTTTTTGTCTTAATTACCTTGTCAAAAATCAGATCACGTTAACTGCATTTAAAGCATTCTGCCTTACCCTGACAGGATTTTTATATTAATGATGAAAATAATCAAAACTAATGATCTGATGTTTGAGTCATTTCCTTCTCCTTTCTACCCAAAGTGACCATGAGGACTGACTGACTGCCTTATAAGAATGTTTTGATAGGAAAAATAGGCTTGCTGTTGTACTACATTTAAATCAGTGTCATCACTGTTCAGGCTACTTTGGTCTGGATAGTTGGGTTCTCAGAGAACTAGGTGTATTTTCCTGATTTTGAAGTTCTGCTTTTCCCTAGTCTGCTTAATAGCATGTTCCAACTAGTGGCCTGGCATACTTCTGCTTAATGAATGTTTGCATCTTTGGAACGAAATTAAATGAAATAGCAATAGGAATGAAATAACATGGATAATTCTATATATAACTCAAGGCTTTGAGGGCAGCAGGTCTGGAGGAAAGATTGTATAGGCAGCTACTCAAAACATGTAAAATAGTAGGATGTTGTGAAAATACTCTCAGAGGCTTAGACATGTTAGATCATTTTCATCCATGGAAGAAAATATACAAGGGAACCAGTTAAAAACCAAAATACCAGTTACTCACGAAGCCTACTAAGATCAAAGAGAAACTGAACTAACTCAAGATACTGACTTGTGTCTGTCTATTTTTGTCAAGATGTTCACTGGCTGTGTATTTCCTGCCTTTTTTTTTTAAAATTCAGTGAAGTTTGTTCAAGCAACAAGCATCAGTAGCTAATTGAATTAGCCTCTCCTATCGTGTTTTATTTCAATGGAGATTCCCTTCAAGGTTCAGCTGCTTACTCATTGCATTGTTCTGCTCAATGCTCATATGTCTCTCGCTGCGATACTTCCCCTTTCACAGAAGCTGTCACTTTTATTTCTGTGAAGAGGATCATCAGGAGTGAGTCCAGAGTGCACAGTGCTTTTGGGGGTGTGGAATTCAAATTAAAAGGATCACAAGGTTGTAAAGTGGGTAATGCAGAAAAAGCATTACGCAGTTTCAGCTGTGCGGAGCTGAAGTATTGGATTTTATTTAAGTATTAAGGAAGAATTCCATAGCCTTTCTATCAATAGTATACAACAAAGCTACATCAAAAGATTGCAAAAGACAAGCCCTCAAAAGCTAAGGAAAACCACACTTCACTTTTCTATATTAACCTCATTTAGTATCTTCTGTGACTACATTGAAAAACTGCCTTCATCCTACAGGATCTGCTGGTGCTTTAGAAGGTCCTGCTTCTGTTTCACACTTACAGAAGGGACTGTGCGTGCAAAGACAAGGCAGTTGTTTTCAAGGGTATTGGCCTGATCTAATCAAAATTATCCTCTCCCACCACACTGCTTGCCTTAGGTTGCCATCTTTAAATCACCATCACAACCAAAACCTTGTAACTCCATTTAAAAATAAAATTCTCAGATTTTTTTCTCATGTGGTCATGCCTCATTCAGTGTGTGAGAAAGCTGATCTTCATGGAAGAGGTTACTGCTGAATTTTCCCCTCTGTCCACCCTGTCTTCTGCATATCTCATTTTTTCTAACAGTTCCCTTGTTCACTGACAGGGACAAAAAGCAGTTGCAGCAGAAAGAGTACAAGAGGGGAAAGGATGTATAGGACTTCCGAGAATTCCTCCAGCCTCCAGTCATTGTCTACTTAGATAATTCCAGATTTGCAAGTGATTTTTTCTGTTTATTTTCTGCATATTTATTTTCTGTTTATTTCTGATGTGTTTGTTTTCCATATAATTGTCCCAGCTTCTCTTGAACCCACATTAACTTTAGCAAGACGTTCCAGATGTCAGCTCTTCTCCTTCTGCTTATTTTGAACGTGAACCTGTGTGTAGAAAATCAAGTCTCAGGGAGGAGCACAATTAATGGTGAAGCACTGGATTAGAATGAGGATTTTAGTTTCTGGCACCGTGTATTTTATATTTTAATACAAAACAGTTTCTTCATATGGTACAGAGACAGTCCCAACTATATGCTGAATATGTCTGTCAAGATACGAGTAAGTGACTTAAATCCTGATATTTCCTTCTATAAAATACCCTATGGGGGATTCCAACTGTATTCACCCTGGGTTTCAGTGCCTGAAGTAGCATAGCTCCAATAACTGGCCATTGTAAGAGAGGGGGCAGCATCTCATAATTTTCCTGCTGAAAATGAAAAGAAAATGGAGCCCTGAACTGCATTTTGTAGAGATCTCTAGTCAGCTTTGGGAAGAATGGAGCTCTTGACATTTCCTGGGGGCACATTTTGTACTGGAGTGGATCTCAATGCAAAGATCCCTGAGCTAGCCAGTATTGGCCTGAACTAGTACATCCACACAAAGCACAATAGCTTTATGTATAGTTTGCAGCTCAGGTTTGAAAGTGGTCTGGTTGTGCTTGTGCAACACAGTGCTGCAGAGAAGCCGAAAACCCATAACTTAGCAATATTGTAACCACAGAAGTCGGCCCAGAGGCCTTTGTATCATAAGAGTGGAAGAAGTATATGATTTCAGACTGGTTTAGACCTAGCTTTCAGTTCTTCGTAAACACTAGGACCTGTGTTGCTCTTTCCCTGAGGGGTGACATTATCCTTCCTGTATTCCAGATGGGCAAGAAAAAGTGGGAAAAAGTGTATCCCGTGGGTACAGCTTGGTTGCCCAGGAAAGAGGACATGGCAATTACTAGTTACTGGAACTTTTGTACCAGATTTATGGGTTTATTTTTGATGGAACAATGCTAGGGAAAAGGGATTTATGCACACCCCTTTCTCAAAGGGTTCTCCAGTATAAAAGCACTTTGAAATTAACACTTATTTAGGCACTACCATTAAAGCCCAAATTGACAGTGGCAAATAAAGATGTGTATATGTTTGAAGGAACAAGGACCGATTTTCATTGTATATTAACTTTTCAAGGCACTTCATTTCCACAGTAGAGTTTCAAAGGGCTCTAAGATGCAGAGGTCAGAGCTTGGTCCAACAGCAAAGCACAAATGTGATATTTGAAAAAGTGACAAAATAAAAATAGCATCCTTTTGGGAAAATGATGCCTTGTGATGTCTCAGCATCACACAGGCACTCCATGGCAGAATTTGGGATAAGACGCAATTCATTAGGACAGCATTTCATTGCCTTAGTCATCAGGGTTCTAAGTCCCTTCCTACAACTCCATTTGTCATCGGGTGCATGTGCTCTCACCTTTCAGTAATAATGAGATACAGTTACTGAGGAGACAATATCCTAAAGCATACAATGTGAATTCATCCTCAGAATAGCCCCTATGTACAGTGAATTGAGATTAAGGTTTCTCATGCTGGGAAAGCTTACAAAATCATGGAATAAAAGGGTATATTACTACACTCTTAAAAATAAAGGCATTCTTAATTCTGGTAATCCTTACTTGGAGTGTTTGATTATATGACCTTTATACTATTTATATGTGGATTTTTTTTTTAATTTGCTTTTTTAATAATTTCCCAGATTATAAAATCTTGGACTATGCAAAAAAAGCTTCTCATTGTGTGTCATTGCACTACCCCACAGACAATAGATTCTTTAGCTTGACTGAAATATTTAGGGACACAGAACATTTTGCAGCCGATTGAAAGGTGAATGGGAAGATCATCTGACATTCTGGTCCCTTGGGGTCCCATCTCATGCAGACAGCTGTTCCCATTGCTCTTTCTCATGTCCCCAAAATCTTCCTCTTTTGCTCTCCTCACTGTCTCATTTATACTGTTTGACCATCACTACTCCCGTCCTCCCATCTCCAGTTTCTGTCCTGCTCCTAACTTCTTTCTGTTCTCCAGTTCCTCTGCCTTAACTCATTCTATGTCATTCTTCGTGTTGCCACATCGTACCTGCTCTGCATTACCCTGGAAATCCCTGGGGTTTCCTGCCCTCAGCTGAAGTGCCAACCATCACAACAGACACCTCTCCCAGCCTCCACCAGCTCTGTTCCAGGTTTACTGCAGAGAATATCTAGATCCGTACACCTTATAAAGGCTCCAAAAGTCACAGAGCACTTTCACTATGAGGCTGAGGGTTACAGAAGTCCTAGGGTCCAATCTTTCAAAGTATAGGTTACTGTCAAAGGGTTGGTGGCCTAGATCCTGGGCATTTCTGCTTGAGCCAGGACTCCAAGATCTCACCAGGCAAGCCCCTTAGAGACACTGCAGAAGGGTCCCTTTTCCAGAAGAGAGCCTGGAAAACTCACACAGTTTGTAAAATTTCTACATAATACATAAAAAACAAAACAAAACAAAACAAAAAAAAAACCAAAACAAAAAAAACCCCCTCAACAAATATAATTGCCTAAAATGTCTTCAGTTTTATCTTCTGAATTATTTGATTTCCACGTACTCTGCCCTGGTCACAACATCATCTCCCATGGTGAGACCCCCAGACTTCACCTCCACAAAGAATGAAAGGCTGAGACACAAACCAGGCTGCTATGAAACCATTCCAAAGGGAGCATTTCAGCGGTTATGGAAGAGCAGGAGATCAGGCCCATTGTCTCACGTATCATTAACTGGCTTTTCTTGAGGAGTGATTGTATCTGGAGTGAGTATCCATTTAGCCTGTCACTGACTTTTGTCTCCCCATATCTGTTTCTTTTCTTATTCCAAATGATTCATGGAAGAATCTATTTGGAGAGAAGAGGTTCAGATAGGAAGGGAAAAAACCCTTCAAAAATCACTTTCTCAACTGCTTGCCACCTTCTTGGATTTTTCAATAGATTTTTCTCTCTTCTGCTCAATAAAATAGTAGAGGACAAGGTATTATATTCATATTGGTTATTAGCGTGTGTTTAACAACTGCTAGCATTCACTGAAAGGATTTCAGCCCCAATTCCATGAGTTTTGCAATTACATTATCTAGGCATATTCCTGTTACAAATGTAGTAGCAACATGGATCCTGCAGGATAAACCCTTAAATGAGAAAATGGTAGTAGACTTCAGAGTGATTTGTTGAACTTTCATTTTTCACCATAAAAATTTCCTTTAGATATTTATTTTTTTATTTATATTGTCAAGATTTATCAGTTTCCTGACTTTCATATCTAATGTCAAGCATTACATAAAGCAGCATAATTATGTTTCTTCCTTTCCTTATGAATAAAAGGGCTAAAAAGGTAAAGTTACCTTTTTTGTCTCTCTCAAATGCTAAGGGTGCATGGTAATTAATGCCTTGCTTTGAGCTTACTCAATTATTAAAAACAAACACCACAAAACTCCCCCAAAACAAACAGCAACAACAAAACTTTGCCATGAAAAGTGATGTTTTTCAGATATTTTAGGCAGCCCATTGGCACTATATATTTGCACAATACGCACATGGTATTCCCAGCACTGTGCACTGCACCAAAATTGTGATTTCTATATTTGCATGCTCCACAATCAGTTGTTTTCCTTCTCTTTTGGAGACCACATAAAGTGGATTACATGCTCTGCTCTGGTTCTCTTTACTCCTCATCCCATGCCTTGGCAGAAAAACCCCCAACTTCAGAATTGTGCAAATTTTCCTTTTGACATGTAACACAAGTTGTGCAAGTTATTAGTGCTGTGCATTCCACTCTCCTCCTCAGTAAAGGTTACAGCAGAAGAAGAAAGCAATAGCTACAATGGAGCTTGCAAGTATGGTGTTCTACTATTCATATCCTCTTGGCACAGGACCAAATAACAATCCATCATTACTAGCGAAATTGGGACTAGTAGAAGGCAAAGGGCAAATTTTGGACAAAGATCAGTCTTCATTTTCAGCGTGGTGAGGAAGTCTTTGTTTCTTAGAAGAAGTTCAGTAACTGATTTGAAGTCACAATCCTTTCAACCTTTCTGCAAATGCAGTTCGAGAGTTCAAGCTGAAATGCAAATTTCACTATTTGGATTTTGTACTGACTAGTTCAGAAAAGACCAGAAAGTCAAACTTAGAATAATTTATTGCAAAGCATGTGTTATGAGTTTCATTTTATAAAATAAAAATAGTAATTCAAAAATCTGAAAGCATTTTTAATCAAAGAGTTATTTTCCTCTGCAGTTTTAGTCAGATTCTTTTTCTGATTTCTGCTCAGATTTAATATTGTATGTGCTTAATTTCTTTCTCCATTTATGATTAGTTTTGGAGTAATTTCTCATCTGTATCTGAATTGATACTTTCTACTTTGGCAAATTTTATATCAATTTAATTGCATTAATATTAGTAGAATAACTCCTGCTTAGTGCTTGTCCTGATAAAGTCCTGGCTTTATGTTCCAGGACTTTTGTAAGTGACAACTTTTTTGCCATTTGCTTGAAACTCTAGCATGGATAATACTGAAGGAAAATTACTCTTTTACAGCCCTATATTAGGAAACAATGGCCTCTGTGAGTGGAATAAGGTTGCTCAGTAGGAAAATAACTTCCACCTAGTGGCTTTCCAGAAAACTGCCATAATAGTGAGTTTCTTGAGAAACTCAAATTTCTATTTTTACATAACTTGAGGGTAATTCTGCCACCAAAACCCATATTCAGTTTTCAGTGCACTCAAATACACTACCTACAGACATATATCATTAGTACATAGTTCACAGTAATTTTAGCATCACTATGCTTATGGATTTATCATACCATCAACATCATTCTGCAAAACTTCAGACTAAAACTTCTTATGATTTCTTATGGCAAACTGATTTTATTCCAGCTTTTTTATTTCATATTGATAACATATTTAGACACCAACTATACTAATATCCTCATATCCACTTCAGAAAAAGCTCTCTGTATTATCTCTGTACTTAAACTACCAGCTCATCAAAATTGTATACATAACCATTTGGGTAGTGCGGCTTAGCAGAATATAAATGACTCATAAATCTGGTAAGATATGAATCCTCTGTTTAATTTAAAAAGGAATTATTCAAGAATTTAGTATTATACATGTATCAGAGTGGACTAAAGAAAAACTGGAAATGAAAACTCAATACATTCTTTCTCATACCATTGAAACAATAACTATTCTGGATCAGTGATTTTAATACTAATTTACATGAGCTGAGAATCTGCCACTAGACCACTCTGAACATTTTTTTTTTCCTCTGGAATACAAGTATTAAGAAATTATTTTTAAATTTAGGCAGACAGGGGTGAGTCTCTGTACTATGCAATTAGTGTTATATAACATTCATGTTGAGTATCAAGGATGTGTGCACTGTTTGAAAAAGGACTCTGATGAATGGCATTGCCTGATAAACAATTTTCATTCAACTCAGTAAATTTCTAGCTTTCAGCTAAATTCCAAAACATAATCCAAACTTGTGATTTTTTTAACAGTAAATTTTTCCAAACAAAATAATCAGTAGAAATAGTTAAAATAGCAAATGTATTTGTTAAAATCTAAGTAAATAGAGATACTTATAAGTTGCAGTGAAATTCATTTTATAATTCTTAAATGTCTAAGCTAATACAAAAACTAAACAAGCAGAAAAAATCATAGCAATTACAATTAATTTCCGATTTTTTCCCTTTCCAGTAATCTAAATATTAAAGTATTTAGAGATATAAACAATGGAAGTAACCATTTTCTTGCTGCTGTTTTGTCCTTTATATAGCCATGTGTGTTTTATGCAGCCACATATTTTTTTTTGCAAAATTATTATAAGATAAATGTGGCATATTATTTGCCTATATGTAGAAAATTATGCAAGATGTAGAAAAATGAGCTTGTTCTTTTTAAGTTAACAACAGTTTTCTGAACTATTAACACACACACTTTACTTAACTAATTTACTATAGTACTCCTGACAAGTAAATGCAGAAATGTTAATCTCTCAATAGACGGGCAATAACATTTGCAACACTATGTTAAGCTATCTGGTCATCCTTTACACATCTCGCTGTAAACTCTAATTACATACGCAGTACCTGGGGTTTTGCCAAAAGGAAAAAGAAGGAGCAGAGTCACATCAGCCAAACTCAGTTAAAATGTTTCTACAGCCATTTTAGAAGTTCTATTGTATTCTGTGCTCACAATTCTTATCCTAGATAGGAAAGTTAAGTTTATATTTAGTTTTGTGTGAAATGGGTAAAAAAAGTCCAGAATCAACCAGCTCTGTGCAAACTTTGATTAATTAATCCAGTCTGTTGCTTGGGAGTCAGGGGGTTGGAAATATTTTAACCTAGTAAATTAATCTACAAGAACATTATTTTGAATCAGGTGATTACTATATGGCAATTTTCCTGAGTATGGGACTTGTCAATGGAGTTTTTAGCAATTTTTCCTTGCATCATCCCTCATGATGTATATCTCAGCCATTATCTGTCAAGCTGTTCACTATGTGGACTAAGACAATTCTGCTACATAAAGTATAACAGTATGATGCAATGAGAATAAGGCTTTAAGTATAAGATGGAAGATCCACAAAGCCAGGCACCTTCCTGAACCCTGACTATGGCCTCTTCGAAGCTCAATGGCCTCTAAATGTAGTAGGAATTCTTCTTACTTTAAAGGATGGTGAGATCCTATTACTCTCTTTCAAATCAGGAATAAACAGGAGGCTGTCCCAGCTCCAGGAGCAATGGAAGAAGAGATGCAGGCCTCTAAATCAGTGTTCTTCTTGCCTTACCTGGGTATAAGCCTATGCAATAACATTTTCAAACTCTTCCTTTTTTATGCTGATGTTGTGTAGTGAGATGTCAGAACAGTTCGAGGATTGCACTGCCACCATTTCTATCTGTCTTAAGTTTTCATTACGGCTCAGAAGTAGTATATTTACTATAAGGTATATATTTATTCAGGCTAGCAAATTACAATTAATCTTGTTTATGGAAGGCAAAATCAAACAATTAAGCTATCAAACACACTATACAAATTAATCAGAAAGCATTACAAGAAAAAAAAAAAGGCATATGACTCCTTGACTTTGCTCCCAAGGCTTTTAATTCTATTTTGAAATAAGGGAAATCCAAATAATCAGAACACATACAAGTTTTTCAACAAATAGTTTTATAATTGTGGTAGATTTTTAATGTCATAAGATGGAATTAAATCTCTTTCATTTATAAGCAATTTTCAGTACTGTGAACTGACAGATTTCATATCACAATTCTGGAGGACCTCAGTGAAAATGAAACCTGCTCTTTCCCACATCCTCCAAACTGGGCAAAGAAAACACTCTATAATCCACAAAAGCTCTATTAAGGCTGTCAAAAAATGCATTTGGAAACATCTGGCTATAAAGCAAGAAATGACAAAGGTTGAATACAAACAATATCAGAAGTGAGAGAAATACAGAACTGTGATAGAGTCTGACACCCACGTGAGTCCTGCTGCCAAGCACTAATTCTTAGCCAAGTCCTGCCTCTGGTCCAGGAAGACAGGCAATACATAAAGAGCCAGGGGGAGAATAACTTTAGATATTTTTGTGATGGTTATTTGTACAATAAATATTGAAGGAAGATGATTTTTGCATCCATGGGAAAAGTTCTCCAACATCTCTGCCCAACCAAAATCTGAACATTGTTGGTGATGTAAACAAATACCAACATCTCTGCCCAACCAAAATCTGAACATTGTTGGTCCACTTTCTGAGTGTTTACTGGTGGAAGAGGTGTGAAAAGAAGGTGACCACCTCAAAGGAGGGGAGGGATTCATGAGCATGTGTGCTGCATGAGTGTGTGAGTGTGTGGGCGCACATATGCATGTGCGTGTGTTGCATGTGTGCATGTGCATGTCTGGTGGGAATGACCCATGCATATAGGGGTGAATATAAATGTTTTACAGTATATTTTCCAAAGGGGAGATGCAGATGTTACCAAAAATATCTAACAACCACTACAGCATCCCACTACATCACACCACCACCCAGACTATAGGATGGATCCACTGCAGAAAGTACACCAGTGTAGACAGATGGCCTTCAAGAGCCATGTAAGAGAAGCGCCAGCCATAATGCTTGCTCTTTTCTTCAAAACCCGGTTTCACATGTTGTCACCAGTCAAGTTGAAGTACTTTGTATTTACAGCTTAAAGCTCTAAAATGGATTATTTTATCACAGCATAATATCATGATACTAAGGATATGAAGGCTAGAAGATTTATTCTCTTTGATGCAAGTAAGGAAAGCTTTTATTTTTAAATTTCTATCACTCAGTACAGTGCATCAAACAATCAGTTTTAATATCTTTAGGGTTAAGTGCACTCTTGTAATTTAGAATTAAATTATTTTTATTAAGCACTTTTGCTGAATATCTATAAGCTTTACAACTCTGCTGATTAAGGATCTGACAGTGACTGGTAGAGCAGCCACCTCCATGAATTAGGGAAGCACTAGTGAACGCATTCTGTCTGTGTTCCTCAGTACTTAGGGAGTATTTCAAAATAAGTGCAGTTTTTGTAAAATGTAGCCATAAAACTGCAAGTGAATCAATTTACATGAAAGCTGGCGTTTGCATTGCACAGTCACGTCTTTTAACAAGTTAAAGGCATTTTTTTCCTAGAGTGAGGACAGACAAAATACCTCAGGAGTGAAACTTCAAGTTCAGAATTTCTGAAATATTCTCCTGTGACATTGACACATCTAAATGAAAATTTAGCTGGGAATATTCAAGGTCTAATGGCCAAGGTGTCAGTGAAAACCAAGATTTAAGGGAAGACTGGCCCAATAGCTTAGGTCTGGGACCAAGGAATGCCCACTGCATTCTGATAGTAACCTTCCCTGCAAGCTTGCACAAGCTCCTTTATTTTCAGAAATGTTGTTTCTCTGCACTCTCATTAAGTTCAGTGGGAGCCAAGAATGCACAGCACCTTTGAAAATCAAGCAGCTAAACTCACAGCTTCATTTTCCCCATCTATAAAATGAGGCTAAAGCTTTCTTACCAGTCTCATAGAACTGTTGTGAAGATTAATTAGATAATGACTGCAAAGCCCTTTGAACACGAAAAGTGCTAAGAATTGTTGTTACCAAATGATAGCAAAGATTGGGCTATTCTTCATTGCTGTCAAATAATAATAAAGAGACGTGCTAGTCTAAGGAAAGGAGAGGTGGGAAATAAAGGGCAATAATGGCTGCTGTTGTTTGCGCATATGGTACTGAATAATCTTTGCAAGAAGAAGCCAATCTTGTGAAAAGCTATCTACTGTAATGGTGCTAGGGTTATTGACAGGTCTGGCTATAAGTGCAGGTTCCATTAGATACATCAGCCACAATGTATTCGCGGCAAATCTCACTGATGATTGCCCTCCTGCAGAGGAAGAGATAAGACAAACTATGATTGAAGTAAAAATGTAAACAGTTAAAAAAAGAAATAGAAGTCAACTGCTGCTCTCCCACAGGGGCAAGGACCAAGAATTGTTGCACCTGTGAAGCAGTAATAACATCAAATGTTAATGTGATATATGATTGTAGCAGATACTGCTTCAAGCTCTTGCTGAAGAATTTATGTTGTTTAGTATTTTTATATGTATATTAAGTGAAGTGCACTTTCCTAGTCTGGGGCAGTGCAGGGCACAATACTGGCAAACTGAAGGGGTTTCACATAAGTCAAGTTAACAAGAGCGTTCTTCAGCAGCACAAGTTATAGCCTGTGCTTTTTACAGGGCTCCAGCAAAAGCCTCTGATCTAGTACTGACCCTCTTAATCTCAGGGCTGTGTTATTAAGTAAATGTGCTGTGTTTTTCTCTTTTGTATTTGAAGTTGATATTAGACCCATTACAATAAAAACATATTATTAATTCGCACCAATGCATGATATAAATTCTTCTCTTTGGCAACTGGAAAGAAACAGTGTGTGATACCTCAGTGCTACAGAAGTACCTCCATTTATCCCAATGATAGGGAATGTTTACAGTAAACACTGAAATTAAATAATTTTCAGATCTGAAGAACAGCATAATATGAACCCCAGAGTTTTAAAGCAATAGGACAAAAAGCTTAATTTATATATGTGCTTCGGAAATCATGCAGTTTGTGTGGCCGCCCCTTCAGCAGACCAATAGGTCTCCTTTCATCTCCCATATTTTCCTCCACCCCCAAATAATTTTCACCCTTTAGGTTAGTTGCTGTCACGTTCAGCAGAGGTGTAGAAGTGGCAAGGAGATTTAATTTCCTCCACATTTATTAATACAAAAAAATACTGTCTGGGTAAAAGGGAAAGCCTATTCATGGCACAGAGGAGAATTCATTGTCCCTTACACTTAGGATCAGTCAGCTTATTCAGTGATTACACACGTACTAGCCAGCCAGCCAGCCAGCATGTCTGTGCCAGATGTGCTGGCTTTTCCCAGCTGGCAGGACAAAACACAGAGGTAGAGAACATAGAAAGAAGGATATAGAGAGTATGGAGTACATGGAGCTTTTATTGTAGTGAACATACAGGAGATGGAAGAGATCTGGGGACAAGGACAACTGTATCAGAGATCAACAACACTGGAAGGAGCACACAGCAGTGGTGTGGGGAACTAGGTGATGTGATGGAGAAGAGCTAGAAACGTGGAGGGAATTACATGGCAGAACTGTCTTGGGAAAGATGTAGAGGATGTGGAGAGAACTGGGATGACTGTGGTGAGTGGGTGGAAGACATAACTCCAAAGAAAATAAGGTTTAGTTCTTTCTATTCCTCATGGAGCAATCTTTTCAAAATACTGAAATGCCCTCAGAGCTTCAGTGGTCTGGAAAACATCTGACACATTAGCATTTTTTAAAAATGCCTACACATTACCAAAGTAAGTAAAAATCTAGCAACCTTATATTCAGTCCAGACAAAATACTGAGATATAGAATAGAATGGGATCTAATCAGTAAATTCATAAAGACAGTAGCATAATCCATTTCAGTGAATGAGTTTTCGTGGAAAAATAGTGATAGAACTGATTATGTCTTTTGATGAAATGAGAAGGTTCTGTTGCTAAAGGAAGTTGCTCAATATAACTGAGCTATTTTACCTTGTACTCTGACCTTCTGGTTAAATGTGACACAACATAAAATCTGTGTAGCAAATTTTAACTCATGTGAAAAGGCTGATACAGCTAAAAAGTAATTGCACATAGGGCATCATTATATAATGGGGTTCCACACAAATCTATTCTTAGTTCAGTGCTATTCAATATCTTTATCAATGAGATGGAAGAAAATAGAAACTTGTTGTTGGTAAAGGCTGCAGATGCCATATTCATATATAAGAAGTTAGTACGTGACCTGATTTTTAGAGGCGCTAAACATATTTAGGCAATGAACAAGGAGAATTTTGGCTTAGAAGCTAAAACCACAAAATACGTGGCTATCACAGTGCCAAGCTTTTAAGCACACATTGGGCTAAACTGATCTCAAAATGGGCTTTATAACAGATAGTAAAAGAGAGATGTCCAAACTAGTCAGCACAGAATGACCCTGTTCTTCAGTGTTTACCCACCTCTTTTGGATCTGTCAGATCAGAAGAAAACTGCTTTATCTTAAGACCTTCACACAAAATTAAGAAGTTAGTTGCTATTTCATTCAACCAAGCTGTCTAGCAGTGAGTGCTTACTGGGCCGCAGGGGCAACCAGGGCTGAACATCCCTCTCTGATGTCAGCAAGCTGACAGAGGCACTTCTCAGGCTCTGGAAAGTTGTCTTCACCTACAAGTTAGTTTGGATGGAGGCATTTTCCAAAGCTCCTGTTTAAGCTTGGGCACTATATAAAAGTGCTAGAAAGGTACCACATATGCTCAGACAAGCGTTAGATAATGTAATAGCTACAGCCTCTTCTGCCCTCACCAGCTGATGGTGAGAAACAGATGATCACAGTCCTAAGATAAAATTATTCTATGCCATCACACTCGGTTTTGAGAAAAAATCTGGTGCAAGAAAAAAAATGTGAATAGATAAGCAGGTGCTGGTAGGTTCTGTCTATGCACGTATAAATACAAAAAAAAAAAAAAAAGTATCTGAATCCTTTGTGGTCTGCATAGGAACCTGACCAGTGTATGTTACCAAACACTCTTGTTTTTCACATTAAGCTTCATTTTCCATGGAGCCTAACATAAAGAAAATAACAAAGGTGTCACATCTCTGCCTCAGAGACATCCCATACCTGGATCAGAAGTTGAGAAATATGGTCAGATCTTGTAGTTAAACCCAGTCTCAGTGAACAGAAGTTCCTCTTCAACCTTTGCAGCCTCTCACTATCTTACATATTATTATCTGTCCCCTTTTACGTTTTGCCTCTTGGGTAACGAATCCCAGACTTTTCTCTCTTCGTAAAACTTTCTCTAAGCATAGAAGTAAAACAAAGGCCTGGCAAAGTCATTGCTGTAGACAGCAGATATACTGGAGAAAGAGAGCTAAAAAAAATAATCCTAAAGCATTTTTATTAATTCTGAAAATTAAGTTGGTGATAATAGAAAAAGACACGAACCTCTTTGTCCAAACTACAGGTAGCAAGGGACAGAGGCTGTGCAGACCTTCCTGAGCTACAAATTTATTACAACAACCCTAGGAAGCTCGCTTTCCAGACACTCCTTTTTCACACTGCTGGAAGTACCACCAAGAGTTCCACATACAGGTGCATTTTCTATAAAGTAGACAATTACCAGCAAAAAGCAAAGCAAAACTACCAATTTGCTTGATGTTGAATACCTGTGAGCATTCAGATGCTGCCATTTCTGGGTGCTGATGGCTACGTATACGTATCTGTAGAGGCTTATGACCTGCATTCCAGGTTGTGACTACCTGATGAGCTAGCCACCAAAGACCTATCTGAGCTCTGCCATGGGCGTTGCTGCAGTGCAGGACAGGGTCCTGCTGTGCTCTCAGAGTGAGCCAGCCAAGAGGTGCATCTTATCTTGTCTCAAGGTGGCTTGTGTAGAAGTTTTGGGGTATCTAGAGTGACTTTGGCTGTTGTTTTCAGAGAGTACGGCAAGAGCAAAAAGACACTGTTCATGTTGAGAGTACGTCCCTTTATTGATACTTGTCTTTATTAACTTCTAAACCAAACCGTCTTAATGTCCTTCTGACAAAAGGCAGAAAATCTCAAAATGACTGTTTAGTTAAAATGTGCCTTTGCATAGGAGCTGCTGTGTCCTATGTCTGGGCTGCAGTGCAGGGCGAGATACCCGGACTGGCCTTAAACGACTTAGCTGCAGTCTAGCCATTCCAGCACAGCTGTCAGCTTGGATCAATTTTCCCTTTCAAAAAAATGCTGCCATCAGTAGGAATGTTTTGTGGCTGAGCTATCTTGATCCCCCACTACATTTGCAGCAGGGATCTAGACTATTTATATTCTTCAGCAAACAGCAAGGAAAGAGTGCTCCTGAAGTAGGAACCAGTGTGCACTGCATTCCTGTTGTACCTCTAATGTCAGAAGGAGCTGGGTAGTCCTCTGAAAAAGTTCCTCATCTAGATGACTGGGGTGGATGCACTGTGGCAAACATCCACAATCTAGTGACCTGTACAGCTCCAACAAAAGTCATATACTTTATTAGAAATTGTGGAGCTTGAAATAAAATTGAAATAATTTTACCTAACATGATTTTCTGACAGTTTATGAGTTTAAATACTTCTTCAACACATAATGGAGTTCTCCCCAACAAAGGTAATTAGTAGCTATCAGTATGTGGTACAGAAATGTTTTCTCATTTTGCTTCTACAGAGAGTACCACTGTGTACCACATTAACACTGATAGCAACAGATGACAACTTTAAAAAATCTAAAAAGAAAATTAAGAATAATCCTTAAAAAATCATCACTAAGGACCTGATCCTGCTAATTGATGTTTAGGATGAGTCATCCAATTAGTTCTTTGAAATAGGAGTGGCTGCTGTTCTTACATTATTGAGATTGCTATGTTGCAGACCTGTGACAGTATCAAGCAGTCAATAAATGCAAATTAATTACCATTGACACACACATGCAGAAACAATTACATCTATGTTGTCTTGCATCAGCATCCCAGGGAGTGCCCTTACTGTCTACACTGCCTAGTCACTATTCATTCCTCAGGGTGCACTTTGAGCTCTTCTACTGACAGCAAGTGGGCAACCTTAGAGCACCCAACCTTCAGAGTATGGTACATACCTGGATGGTTTATAGAAGCCTAACTTTGCCCAGTTCTCACACTATACCCCAGATGTCCTGTGCCAATACACAAAACAACACAGCACAAACGTTTAATCTTAATATCATCAAATGACTGAGATAGGGACACGCAACTTCTCATCACTGTAGGAGGCCCATATGCTTCTTTTCAAATGGAAATTGGATGGAAAAGATTACTCATTTGAAAACAGCTACATCAATGCAGAGATCATTGCCTGTTCTGGCAAGCTAGTGTGCAGGTGAGCCAGGGAAAAAATGCTGGGACATGCTTCAAGAAAGGCTAAAGATGGACAGTTTGTAGTTATGTACAAGAAGGTAGAGTGTCATTCACTGACAAAAGAGGAAAGCATCAAAGACTCTGAACACAGGCATACTCTCAAAATAACTGCAAATGAAATTCAACCTATTCATCCAGTGCAGGCTTCATTACAAACAGACCCACAAAAACCTCTAGTGTCAAGAGTCACCATACAGCTACTGCAAGACACCTCATGCCAGGCACAGAGTGTAAGATCACTGCCAGGAAGGGATAACTATCCAGCACTGGATAGCCACAGGCCAAGAGCCCCTTTGTCCCTGGAGAAAGAATGTTGAGTGGGGCCATGAGACCAAGTTTAGGGGAGAAAGATGGGAGTGGACAGGAAACAAAGTAGAAATTGTTTTCTAGAGAGATTCTGGAAGCTGGGGGTGGGGCAGTGAGGGGACAGGCACTTGCATGGTTCTCTATATTTGTGCTCACGTGAAGTCAGTGACTGTTGCTTTAAATCCTATTTGCTGTCTGTCTTCAAAAAAAGAATTGAGAAGAAATGTGTATAATTATACACAGAATATTAATCTTCTTCCTGGTGATCTACAACTCTAGCATATTCATCACACTGGAACCGTGCTGAAAAGTATTTTCATCTGATTAAAACTGCTGATTCATCAATGCATGTAACCCTTTGCTAATAGTATGTCTATAAATGTCTCAACAATTTGTACATCAGTTATTCCTCATTTTTCATTATGTGATTTTTCTTAAACACTGAGTGTAATTCTGAACTTTTCTGTTTTGATTGAGCTTTCTGTAGAAGTGCAGTGACCTGGGCTATAGATATAAAAAGCTAGAAAACCTAACATCTGATTTTAGCCCCAAATTCGGTTTATAGCTTTGGATAATTCACTCTAGTCATGCCTGTACCGGGGTCAATTTTAGAGGAACCTTCAATCCTGCACTCACAATTTTTTAGGAATTGTGAATAGTTAAACATGATCACCAGCCATCTACCACAGTAATGCAAACTCTGCCGCACTTGAGGGTATGAAGCTCACTGACACTACTCACTATGCCATGCTTTTCTACACTTCCTCAGAGATTCACACAGGAAGATACTTGTACATTGTCACCATGAATGTGTCCATTTGCTATTCTTTGCTTCTGGCTCTTTCTGCATCTCCTTCCTTTCTTTGCTATTTATAAATATCAGCTTGCCTAGAAGAAAAGACAAGGCTGCCAAATGATTAACAGCACTGTCCCACAAGGAAATTTGGGATAAATCCTACCTCTATGCTCATGAAATAAAAATGCAATGCAAACGAGTTTGGTTTGCACCAAACAGGCCATAAATACACGGTGCAAACAAGAAACAATGGCTCATGGGTCTCAGAATGTTTGAGAAAAACTATCATTATAGATACAGCCTTAGGGCGTATATTGTTGAGCCTCAACACCACTCTTGTCAAATTCTTCAAAGCTGGAACTCAGTCCCATAGGCCAGAGATACCATCAGTTAAAATTCTCACTATGTAGACATCTCTTTCCATCCATGTTCACAAGTGCTCAGCAGCAGAACACCAGCCTCATGCACACTTTCCCTTGCTCATAGCAAGAAACTGGGTGCATCCCACCCGTGTCTTTTGAGAAGCCTGAAAGAGCAGCTGCACTCAGAGCATGTGAAGTGTGAATCTAGAAGACTGCTTTTGTGTGAAACTCAGTGTTAGATATTCATTTTATCAAAAATAAAGGTATGTACTGAGCATTTCTCCCAGGTTCAGTTCTCTCCTCAGGCTGAGAGAAAAAGCAAGGTCAAAACCATAACTCCCAACAGCTTCACTGTGTCACTGAAATCTCTTCTTGGGACACAAATTCTACATTGGTTTTTGGAGCTGTTAAATGGCAGACCTAGAATTTGCCCAGTATTGTGAGTGCATGAAAAAATAGATCATACTCACAATCCCCAGTTCTCTCAATTCTTTTTTTCTTCAGAAATGATTTAAGCAGTTCATGCTAGGAAAGGAAGCAGAGTTCTTCAGCCCACATGGAGGGAAGTTTGTAAAGGGTTATTTATACAGCTGGAATAGTGAGAATCTGGAAATCAGTCTTTCTTTTGTGTTAGCTTAGGCAGCTTCATGCTCACCTGCTGTAAACATTCTGAGTTAATGAACTCCTCCCATATCTTGATCCTGAGTAGTTAAAAACTTGTAATGCTAAGTAATACGGTATCCAAGATTCTTTATGAATTTAACTACTAGGACAAAAGTTTCCATTCTGAATATGCAAATGCCTTCAGTGCCTCTGAAAATTAGATCATGTATCTATCTAGTCAGTGCCTAATTTTACAGTTGATGTTCTGAAATGTTTGCCCAACCTCTGTATTTTCTGGTTTTTGTTTGTAAAAATGGAGCATTAATACTTAATTGCTTCTCAAAACTTTGTGGGAATTAATGCTTCTAAAGCATTTCAAGAATGAAAAGGACCACATAAACTGACAACTACTGTAATTAAGTATGAATTATTTAAAATGAAAAATTTGTATTGCAAATGAAGTGCTGGAGGAATCTATTGAACAAACCACCAAAAACTTGACAAAAATTACTAATCAAAACACAAGGCTGAGACAACTTGCAATACCACCTCTTAACAAAGTACTCAGCGTCAATTGAGCTGTAGCAATTGTAGCTGACCATATAAGCACATAGCCTTATTTGATGGAAACTAGTTTCACATAACACATTTTACCTTGCACTTGGTTTAGACAGGAGGATGCATACGGCCAGTCAGTCAGCATTGACTTAATGAGGAGCCCTCAAAAGTAGTTCCATAGCGACTGCTAGTGACTGACAGCTAACTATTGTCCTGTGTCCTCTTTATGTAATATCCAGATTTTTTTTCCCTTCCAATATTTCAAATGTATGTTCTGTGGGGCAGCAACCACTGTTCTACTATAAGGTCATAGAACATTTAGGCTTAAACTCCTGTACTGGCATATGATCCAGTACATAGAAATGCTAGTGAGAGCATTCAGCACTACTGAACTTAACATATATAAAAAGGAATGTGACACTTCAGGGGCTGTGTTAACAAGTTATTGGCTTTTGCCCTGCATGCATACAGCATACAGGCCATTGCATCCACCAGTGTACTACAAGCATTTCTAACATCCATCTTTCTAAGTAGTATTGTTGTACGTTTTCCACATTTATATTTTTTCTGTTTATTTTGTATCTTAGTTTTGAAGCACTTGAAATTAATATATATTAAATAGCAATGATATCTCTTTAACTTTCTTCTAGTTTTCTTTTCAAATCTGCTCCCTGAGCACTGCCTTTCAGTTTAAAAGACAATGCATTAAACAAAGTGATTTAGCTCTTTTGCATTATTGTTAATTGTCCTGCTGGATTTTTTAGAGCTCTTTTGCTATTTGTAAAACCATACTTCATTTTAAGGACATTTGCTATATGCAAATTAAACACCTCAAATGAGTGTTTTCTAGAGTAAATGGTTTTGGGAAAGGGAAAAAAATGATTCATCTATAATATGGTATAAAACATATTGACATTTAATAATAACACTCCACTAATAAACAGCTAACAATATTTAATATTTCTTAAAAAAAAAATAAAAAAGCAGAGGTGTTACTATTTCAAGTTTTGCAGGCATTTTACAAAGTTGTTCTATTCAGAAAAAGACCTGATGGCTGGAAAATGGCCAACATAATGTCATTATTGAAGATGGACTCTGAGAACACTTCAGGAAATTATAGACCATTTAGTTTTGATGCCTTTTGGGAGGAGGGAATCTTAAAAAGCATTTTTGGACATTAAATGGGTACCATTTAGAAAAGCACAGCTTGATGAAGGATAGACAATATTGCCTCAGGAATGAAAGGTCATGCTTCACTACCTTCTGAATTTCTTTCAGGTTATACATAATCAGGGAACAAATAGATAGCATGCATTTGGTTTTCATTTTCAGAAAGTATTCAGGAATATTTTAAATCAAGTACTAATATAGTGTACTGTGATGTTGGTAAGGGAACAAAATAATTTCTCTAAGAGGAAAACTTTATTATTCAGAAACAAATAGTAGAACAACACAGATATTAATGATAGGGGTTTGTACTTTAATTTTATGTATATTTAGTGACAATAGAAGTAACAACATCCAGCTATCCAAACCCACATCATTTAAGTCTCAACAGAGCACTTAAGCATGTATATAACTCTAAGCAGATGCTGAAACAGTATTGTTAATGCAAGTGGAATTACTCATGTGCTTAAATGATTTACAGAGATTCGGCCCCTTCTAATATAAGCTTACAGAATCCAAATGAAAAAAAAATTATTTATATGCTAAAATAAATACTTTCTGCAGCATATTCACCAGGAAGATAATCTGATAATTACAGAACACAGTTTTTTAACCTCTCCCCTCTCAACATTTCCAAAATACTGAAAATTCACTTTCAAGTTTCTGATCGATCCAGCTTCATGATGCCACTCTCTACAGTTTGTTGTACCTTAGAAAATTTTGTATTCTTTAAAATACAAGCATGTTGTATCACCAAGATTTTCCAAAACCGACTGAAAATTTTGAGCATCTCTATGCTTGAACTCTGGAGAAAGAAACCTTTGAAACATGTACCCTGCAGAAACCAGGCAAGTACTTCCACTCCTGAAAATCAATCCCATTTTAAAGAAATCCCAAATTTAACATGAAAAAGTGAGGACACCCAAGACTGCAAGAAGTAACCTGTCTTGAAATTCTTAACTAAGATAAACTGTACTTCAAGTATGTAAAATTAATTCTGCAACACATTTAATAGTAATATATTTTATTATGTGAAATTATGAAATTTAAATAAGAAAATATAAATATCAATCAAATTTAGAGTACTGTAATATCTGTTCAGTAAAGTTCATTATTGTGTCATTTTTCATGAAACATATGCCTACCACAAGACCCAAGTACATGACAAAAACCAGAACAGATTTAACTAAAAAAATTCTCTGTTATACCTTCTAATCCTTTTCTGCTTCCTTTCCAACATCAGTAGCAGTTTGAGCTTTCGATTTGAATGTCAGTCTTCATGTTGAAAATTTATAGCTGACCGCAATTTTGGAAATACTATGGAAAAACAGAGGACTAGTTTGCACAGCAACATTTAGCTTTTCATTTCTTCTGAGACCTACGCAGACATTTGTTTGAGGCCTAAATGCTATAGTTAATAGATTAAACAGAAGTGCTATCTCAATATTTAGATCCTATATTTGGAATAACAAAATTATATAGTCATATTACCATAAGAGAATTTCAAGACTAATTAAAAAATCTTGTCTTAGGGCTCCTCACTCAAAGGTTTTGCCTCCCAAACAAGTGGCAAAACTACAAAAACCCAATATGACCACTTCCCATCTCAAAGCCTTGACTTTTCTGTCTGGGAGACCTCTTCCACCTCTGTTAAAACAGCAAGGACCATAAAAGGCATAGGTTCAGGTGCAAACAAAGCATGGCTGAGTCTGACTTGCTAGTGATGAGGGGACTCAGATGGGAGGATGAGCTTGGGTTTCTTGACCCTGCTCCGCCACATGTGTGAACATTTAAGTCTTTGACCCATGCTCCTTAAACACCAGTGTGTGCACTAACCTGATTCTACAGAAAGGGAGGACATTTCAGCTCAGAATTGCCTTACAGCTGTGGGGACAGTCCTGTGGAAGGGCCATGCTAAAGTCATCTCAGGCAGAAGTGCCTGAGGAGAAACCAGACACAGAGTCACCTGCATTGTTTGATAATGGGATTCAAGCAAACAACATATAGTTTTATATGGCCTGGTTTTGCCATAGGAACAAGGAAGCTGACAGGATTCTCTCAATATGAGGTCCTGAATCAGAAATCTGTGATGTTGTCCATAAGTCAGAGGATATGGTAGAAATTCAGATGAGATTTCTCCCTGAAGCAGTGTGCTCAGGCTGAATCTGTAGTACTAACAGCTCTTCAGGTTCTGAGTTTCAGGCCTTTCCTAAGCAGGATGCCTTGAATTCAGATCAGGCAGTTACATCAGGCTACTGACATTTATAGCTAAATACTCCAAAATCGGGGTCATGTATTTTCTACCTTTAAGAACAGCTTTCTCAGGAACTGCACATCTTGCTCAGCACGGATTCAATGACATACCACACACATCTAACTCATTTCAGTGTTGCTTTGGATAGATTTGTGAAATACCATGATCATGCTGGTAACACCAGCTGTCCAAATCAATATTTTAAAAAATTGACTTGTTGGATCTTTCTAAAGGTCTCCTTCTTTGAGGGGTGGGTCATTGTCCTTAGCAGCTCTGCTCTTTAGCAACAGAATACAGGCTTTCAATATGGGACTATGAGTTCCACTCATCTTCCATTCAGTCTCATGCCTGTCAGTAGTTCTACAGTTCAAATCCATTACCATGTTACTAATTCTGTAAAATTTGTCCCAGGAGACAAAATAATAGCAAGGTTCCCTTTACATTCTGCTATACCTCCATCTCTTTAACCTTTTTCTAGTCTCTAATTGTGACTTCCTTGAAAGTGAGGATTCCATTGATGTCTTTCTATTAATAATGAACTGAAAAAGATATTGGCATAAACTGTTTTCCTTCCCTCACAACTTTTTTATCCACCCTTATTCATTTAAAGTCAATACATGAGGATTAGGAACAATCCTAAATACAGCTATAACCTATGTGCAATGCAGACTGTAACTCAAATGATATAATTCTGCTCCCTAACAAGACCAGTAGAATAAAGTATAAACATATTGAATACTTCTGAGTCTATGAAGTTTAGCCTGCCCTGATGTATACATGACAATTATAACTGTAGCCTCATGGGATCTGCATACACATGTATATAAGAGTATTGAATAAAAGGAGAGGGTTTTTTCCCCTTGCTGCTGGCTCAACCTTTTTTAGAGACAGTTTGTTTCCTATCAAAGTTAAATTTAAAAATCTCATGTATATTACATTAAAACTGTCTTTAAGGTGAGGTAGTTAGTGTCTTCATAGCATTGTTCAGATGGGTGTGCCTGGCAAGCCAGAGCTGACGAGCTCAAGCATTGTAAATTCATATCCTTTCTGCACACTGTGTTCTATCAGTAGAGAAGCTGAGAAACCAAGTTAAAGAATTATTTTTTCAAGTTCTATAATGTTTTTACTAAAGAAAGGTTAAGCTTGATCAATGCTTCCATTTTAGGCAAATCAATGTGTAACAAGTCTCAGTGGCTTAAATTAAAGGTTACACAAATTTAAGCTAGAGGACCCATTTTTATATTGTTACAATAATAATTGAAACATCATACTCAGCATTGTGGTAGATTTTTTTATCTCTTGAAATGTTAAAATCAAGAATAGTATGTTTTCAAAAATACACTCTAATTCCTGAGGGAATTAGTACCAGGAAAACATTACACATATGTTATGTGGGAGGTCCACTTAGAGAATTGAAATGGTTTCTACTGGCTTTATACTATATAAACAACCTAAGAACCTGTGACTGAATAGTTGTTGCTACACCACTCCTGTTTGGGGAACAACCATTATAGTAACAATGCTCTTTCAGTGGCAAAGCTCTTTTCAACTGCAGGCTAAAGTATCAGACCTTAGAAAGAGACTTCCAATTTGTCAGTATCACCCATTCTGCCTCTTTGTATGTCTTTAATAATTTCACATTTCTTTCTAGTTTTACTAAATCACTGTAATTGAATAAAATCGCAAAGAATTATCAACACTTTAGTGAATTCACCCATATTTATGACAGAACATACTGACCTGTCACATAAAAATCAACTATTAGTCTAGTAATTCAGTGATTAATGCATGGCTCATGTGTATATGTTTATCCAGGTAATCAAACTGTAAAATAAGATAGAAGCTTATACATGTGAAGAAGATTGACTATTACAGAAAATAATAAATCATCTGTCTTCGGTGTCTTTGATCACAAAGAAATCAGATTTGAAGCCAAGTTCAGTAGTTAAAAACTGGAAAATAACACTATTACAGCGTTTTCTGGTTATACTATAAGAAAGAGTACTCAAGCACATCACTGTATGTAGTTTAAGTATCTGTCTCCTTCCACTTTTTATTCCAAGACTGGGGCAATTTCACCTTGGAGACAGCTTTAGGATAGGGTTTATGCATTAAATCAGCTTTTCTACTTTTCAAAAGCACAAATGTGTCAGGATCTGTCATCCTTTTATCTTTGTGAAGAATGCTAGGCTAAACTGAATCTGATTCTTCAGCAAATGTAAAAACTGATGAGGATGCAAAGGATCCCAACCTTTGTAAACACTGGCATAATCTGCAGAGGGATAAAGAAAGTGAGAAAGAGAATGTGAGATACTGGTGAAAGAATTCACAGTGCTTAGGAGCCCCAATTATGGGCCAAGATCCCATTTGTATTGTTTAATAACAAAAGAAGGTTCTTGCCCCAAAGCACTTACAATAAATGTGTATTTGAAATTAATTTTCAAGGAATGCTAGGGTAATTGTGTGTGCACTGTGTTTAACATATAAGGCAACACACTTTTGGAAATGGCATGTATTAGTGGAATAAAGTCAGCCTGAATCTGTGTATTGTTAAACTCCATTCAGAAGATAAAAATTATTGTATGATATTGGGCAAAGACATAATCTCTTCATTAATAAATTCCAATTTTTAAATGCCTTTCTATATTAGCTATAGAATTTATGCACCTGACAGTATCTGAATGAGAAAAAGAAAAGATTTTGCATTCTATCACTGAATGACCTTGATAACCATAATAGAAATTAGAAAATATGTTCTATATTTGTAATGGTAAATGTATTCTCTAAAGTATTACAGTAATCATTTTTAAGATCACAGTAATTTAACAGTTCCTCAGTTCTTCAAGTACTCTGGCCTTGGATGATTGCTTGAACCTTCACATACACATTACCTGCAAAGTCTTTTTATATGTTTTTAATACTACAAACTCTTTCCTTGATACATGTTTAAAGATAATATGGTTTAATGAAAGGCCAAATGAAGATATTTCATAGTCTTTCATGCCACAGCTGAAGTAAAATGAAACTATCCACAGACATACTGTTAGGTGTTTACTCATCATTTTTAAGAAAATCTTTTTATTTTCTCCTTCAATGAAAGCAAAGAAGTGAGCTCGCAAAGAAGATACATGTTTCACATTGAGCAGCAAGAACCATTTTTTCACTCTCAGAGGCTTGGATCTAGGAATGAAACTCTCCACCATTAGACTCTATAAATCAGTTCTTCATAGTGCTGGAACTTGTCCCTATATCTCACTACAAAATCATTACAAGTAGTGTACACCACTGCTGGCACCCTTGGGCTCTTGCCATTCCCTTCTGCACAAATCATCCTCCTGAAAGCGGTACCGTTTGATGGAAATGCTCTGAGAATTTTCAGTTCTTCTTTCTCACGTGTACTTTTGTCTCCCACTCTCCACCCTTTTCTGGAAACTGATCTTGTGAAGCTACTCTAGAGAACAACATTGCTCCCTAAATCCCTCCAGTTTGTTGGACTTAACAGCATTGTAATCAGCTCTAATGTTTCGTGCAGACAATGAAATAATGTTGCCTATAAAACTATTGGAGAAGCACAAGACCTTCTCAGACATAAGGCTTTGGTTCCTTTTCTGGTCCATGAAAGTGTCAGTCACAGTAGGCACCATACCCAGAACTCACACTCTCGCATTCCTACCTTCCTTTGTTCTCTCACCTATTTTAAGTTCTTGGTGTAAATCTCTCCTTTCCCAAACTGCTTTCTACGTAAGCCATCACCTGGTTTCTTCTTTCCTTAGATTTCTTTCCCCCACTTCAGTTAATGATTCTCAGTCTCCCACCTCTTGCAACTGTTTGCACATGGGAACTAGCAGAATTAGGCTGGAAGGACTTTGTGCTGTCTACTGGTGTGTAACTGCAGTATTTACAAAAAAGTGTGTCTTATGTTACCATCACAGGATGGTGCATATATTGGATCACATCATTTCTCTCCTCACAAGACCTAATTTGTGAACATCAACTGTCAGAAACGAGATGTTGGATGTATCTGAGCCCTATCAAGAAGAAGACACTTCCACAGAGCTCAGAATTACATTACATCAGAATCAGAAACCTGCACTTCCAAATGACAAAAAACAGTTCTCTCCTAATTATTGGACTGCATGATCTCCTCCTTGGCTTTAAAGGTCCTTCTTCATCTCTCTACTGGAGTCTACCAGCAAACCCAAGCAGATTTTCTACTAGCTTTCTTTGAATATGGGTGACTATTTATATATGTTTATATTTATAGGTGATATACAGGGCCTTTCACAATGTTTTACATCATTAAGCCCATCCTCTGCATCCACAGCAGCAAATGCAGGAAGTACTTCTTGCTTCTGATCATTCACAATTCATTCAGAGCAAGACTTCCTCTGACTTTTGCCTGACAAAGTACTGTGTGCTTGAGTACATTCTAAAATTTCACATAGGTACTTCCAAAGGTTATGCAAGCCTATGATTCAGAGAAATAGTGCTGCACATCTATGTCAGAAAGTGAGCTGTGCTCAGCTGCATACATTGGCTCAGCTGTTATGCAGACACCTGGCAGATTCAGACCTTCAAATGCCATCTGTGCTGCTTGTATTGTGCAATCACATCTCTAATCTAAGAGTAAAAATGGAGGGGAAGAAGTAGCAGTAACTGTGGAGAAAGGAGAGTGCACTAAGTTTTCATGTAAGCCCTGATATCAAGAAGTGTAGGTCACAGAGTAGTTGATTTTGCTTGCCACCAAAGCAATTTTCACAGTAGGTGACATACAAAATTACCCTAGACACATTCATTTTTTTAGAATAATCGAGGAAAATTACACACACATAAAACTCTTGTCATATATAGGGCAGTAACAGTCATTACCACAGGAACTGTCAGATGCCTTCTTCCAAAGAATCTTTCAGAGACATCACAAGGCAAAGTCATTAGGTTTTTGTAATCTGCAGAGAGTAATAAATTTTGAGTGACTACTGGTAGTTACTTTCTACAACAGCATTTCTACTTGCTGATAACTATCCTTTACCTTCTCCCCCAAATAAAAAAAAAAAAAAAAGAAAAAAACCACTAGAATGTCTACTAGCAAGAGGAGGTTTTATGCTTTTTTACCACGTTCTCTTTCACATGGACAGGAGCACATCCCAGGACCAGAAATTTAAGATATGGGAAAATAGTAGTGCAGAAGCAAAGTAGTACAGTGGTGGCCTCCTCATGGTTTTTGTGCTAAAAGGGAGACAACCAAAGGATGACTAGGTTGACAGTTTTTGCAGTTAACCTCTTATTTACCTTCCCAGTCTTTCACAGAACTCCTCAGAGCTTTCCAAGTTGAGCTGGGCTGCTCTCATATTAAAAGGTTTCAGAAAGGGGCTATGCGGAATAAATGGGGTAAATTAGTAAATTCATTTATACAATGGCAATCATGCCTTCAGCTTTTGTAATTGGGCTTTTGTTATCAGGCCTTTTCATAGGTCTTTTCCTTAGAGGTAACTTCATGTATAAGAGCTAAAGCAGCTTTCTCATAGACAGCCCTCTGCTCCCCAAATGCCAGGCACAGATTAGCCAAGAAATTATTTCTCCTTAATTTTTACATCTGTACCTCTGTATTTGGTTTCTGTGTCTGGTTTTGACCAGGTTTAGAAGCTATCTATATGGATTATATATGTTTAGTATTGTATTTAGAAACTTTTTTTGAACAATATGTGTATGTTAATCCAGAAGCGCACGTATTCTTAATGTGAATATATTACTCTAATTTACTTACATTTGTTTTTTTACAAGTCACTTATTGCATCTACAGTTCGGACCAAAACCACGCTTTTCTTATATGTGAGTATATTCAGTATGTAATGTGATAAGATTATACTTTAAAATATTCTGTAGTTCTACAAAACATTAAATAATATTTCATAATCTGTGATTGTTATTTTTCTTACAGAGTTGCTACTGTAATATGCTGGAACTTGTGGTTCAGTTTTATTCAACTGACAGTTTTTTACATTTAAGAAATAAAAGATTGATAACATTAAATTGCATTTATTATTTCCATAACCTCTGCAATTGTCTTTAGACCTCTGTGTGGACCAGGTACATCCTATCACCTTCAGGAGAAGCAGCATGTCCCTCATGACCTGCCCCTTCTATTCTGCGCTGAAGCATCTCCTACCTTACTGCTTCTTAGGGTACATGGCAAGCTTGGGAAACGTCTCTTGTATGTAAGGCCAAGCACAATCAGCTGGGCAGGTTTCGCTGCCCGTGCTTTTCACCCTGCCCATTGTGCCTGCAACTCCACTTCAATGTTATCACAATTCCTTGTATTCAAGGGCTTCTGTGCACACTAACCACTTCAGTATTTATTTTAATGATTTATTAATATTTTAAAACACAATCCTCTTGGAATCATAGAATTTCATCTCTGATTTAGGAAGTCAGGTGGCCATCAAATGTCTATAAATTGTTGTTTCACCACATGCAGGCTATTCTGAAGATACAGTCTTTAGGGAACCTCAGTTCCAAGGTTCAGGAAAGGCCTTTCTCACCATTCATTTCAGTAACTCAAATTTGCTGCTTCCATTGAATTGGGAAAATAGTATGAAAGCATGCATTACTTATTAAGTTCAATGTTTTCATTCGCCTAGTTTACTGCCTTCCCTTCTTCCCTTTACTTGCAGAGGACTTAAAATAGAAGTTAAAGGAAGTGAAGTTATCATGCTGTTGTCTATTTAGCTTTCATTAAGTTGATGCACAGCTCACACTCATTCTCAAAACCAGCCCATCATGTAAAAGTATTTACATATGACTCTTTGCATTATATACCAACCTCTGCACCACTAGTATTAACTACTGACATCTGCCAAGGCTGACTAGTAAGTGCTTTACAGTATCAATTCATCCTAAGCAAAAAGCATGTTTGAGTGCTGCAGTGCTCTTGTTAATGCCAATAAGAAGTATCAGAGCTCATATGACACCTAGCAGAAATTAGTACCCACATTCAAAGAAAAGCTTTTGTTATTTTCCAGAGTATTATGTGGACTTTATTGAGATGACTGCATCTGACACCTGCTGTAATATAAAATGCAGCTATAATTAGCCAACTGATGCTCTCCACAGTTTAGGTCGAATCCCTTCTGTGGGAATTATGCTTTAAAATATTCAGAACTCCAAGTGGCTCTCATTACATTTAATTTTTACTTAGAATTAGGTGGTCTAGAAAAAAAATTTAGGATTGTAATAGCCCCCCGCTGAATGCCACACAGCAACGTGAAAACCCATAGATTTTTTTCCAAATAAAAAATGAGAACAAGCAGACTACACTACAGCCTTCAATTGAAGTCTGGCTTTGCTTAATTGTACTTTTTGCACTCATCAGTCTCTCCTCTTCAGAGCAAGCTACAAAAATTGCCTGAATAGCCAAAGAAAAGTTTCCCACAGTCACTGGTCACAGAAAAACACCATTGTCCTTCCTCACAGTTTGATGGACAACATTTCTATAAATGGGTAGCCAGTCTGTCAATGGTACCCTTGCTGAAAAGGCAAAAGAAGAGAACAGATTCTGCCAATATCTGACAAAGCATGTTAACACATAATCAGGCATTCACTAGTCAGGCAGCTGCCCCTGGGACCTTCATAACACAGGTGCCTTTAAGCCATTTCCTATTCACAGATAAAGGAAACAAGCAGGAGATACCTGGGAAAGGAGCAGTCTATTGTGACCTGTCAAATGTCCATCTTCTAGGCTGACTGTATAAAACCAGAAAGAACATAAAGGAAACTTCAGCCTGAACTGCTAAATTATAAAAAGAAAATACTCTCCAACTCCATAACTTTAATCTTTATTTAAATAATAATTTAAATGTTAGTAAAGGAGAAATGTGCCTTATAATATGTACCTTGTTAATTCTTTTTCCTGCATCAAATTGAGCAAAAGATCTGTCATGTTCCCAAGGCCAGCAACTAGAATAAAGTCAGCAGTGGTGGTCCCTGGACTATCACCTTCACTCACTGCAGCTTTGGTATGGTTTGTCCACACCTAATCTGCCCTCTTCTTCACCCAGCTCAGACAATTAAATTCATCTCTTAACTGAGGAAACTGGAACTTTCTGATGGACAAATCTAGTGTGAATAAAAGTTGATTAAGCTGCAGGACAAAGATACTTTCTCTCTTTTTTATCAACTTTAACTTAGTGAGCCTAACAAACAAGTGACATTTCATAGTCAACGTTACCTAAAGGCCACTGAGTAAAGCAACCATTTTAGCAGTGAACATATCATGTAAGATAACTGTTAGCTTTATGCAAAAGAAAACTTTTCTCTTTTGTGATTGTACATCAAGATGCGTATTTCATACACTTACCATATTAAATGCCAAAAACTATAGCTCCAAGCAGGAACTCAGCCTATATTTAAGTAATTTCATTTCTTTTTCCGGGTAATTTGCCTGTGTGTTTAATGTTAAACACAGGAAAAATCTTCATTAAATTCTATGGAAGTTTCTGACGAAAGCAATTCATGGAAGCAATATGTAGAAGATGGTTTCAGAAGATGCACTACAATGACTGGAATTTACCTAATGTTGTTCGGAGGCTCCTGCAGGTGATGCACTGTCTCTCAAAACATAAACTGCTGCAGTGCAGCACAAAACACTTGCAGCAGAAGACAGAATACTGCACGGTACAAACAAGTGCATGCACAAACTTCTTCTGTACACTTTTATTGTGAAACAGTGTTGATGTCTTGACTCTCTTCAAGCAAAAATTTCCCAAAGAGCCTAGTTATAATTTCTCACAACTACCATTCTCTAAGCAGATCTACTCTTCCATACAGGCTACATGTATATATTACTAAGGAAAAATGCAGTATTATAAAATGCAAATGTCATAAAGAAATAAATATTTATCTCTCTCGTCATTTTTATTTGGTCAGTTTTTAGAGTTCTGTACTATGAGGTCTCTTAGAACTGCCCATACCTGTTCAGTTGAGCTGGAGTTACACTCCTCAACTTTTTAAAAGGACTGCTTTTTCTCTGTTGAATCGGTCTCAGGTCATTATCAAACTTACAACCTAGGCCCAGTCTTGCAAAGGCTTTTACACACAGGCTTAGCTTTATGCACATGAATAGTCCTTTAGAATTCATTAGAATGATTTGTGCACAAATAAGCAGGTGCATGACTAGCTTCACTGAAGGATTGGGACCCAAAATGTCAAAGGCTCCATATTGCCTATTAACAAATGCCTCTTCTGCATTAGAAAAATACTGACAGTGTAATGATGAGTGTGATTCTTTGTTCATTTACTATAATACAAATGAGATCATTCAAATAACTTTGTAGTTACTTTATATCCATTATGTATTTACTTGTACAGTTACATAAGTTGAAGAATACTGGAGGTAGTATAAGCACAGAGTGATATATCCAGAAATGCTTAAAGGATTCAGGTACCTACCTCACTTTGTCATATGGATATATGAACTCCTTACAGCTATTTTGAGAAGCTCAACTCAACTACCTAATGCAGGTCCCTAATTTCAACTATCAGTCCATGAATCTCATATCTAAAGCAGATCTGGATCTGGTTCCTGATGTCAATGGAGGGCCCTACTGGGATACAGAATGATTGATCAGAGCAATAATGACAGATGTGGTCTATTAGATAATAACTGTCCAGCTACTGGGGTACAGAAATGTGTAAGCTGAACTGTTGAAGCAGGAGGTAAATTTAAATTTGAGCAAAGTAACTATTCCACAGAAAAGGCTAGGAAAACTGTCATGTTTAGAAAAGGACCTGGCTCGCACCTAAGCCATGTGAAAAGCTTGTACATAGCACAGTTGAAGAACCCTATTTAAAATATTCCTAAGCAACCATCACTATTATTTATTTTAAAAATAATAGTTAAATTATACTAATAAAGATGCAAGCTACAGCTTTTAAAATCAAGCACTCAGTAATCAAGGAACCCCAAAGTTAAATTTTCTCTGAAATAAATATGCTATATTCCTGTTTCCCTGTTAAATATAGATTTTCAAGTGTCCCGTTAAAACCTGAGTTAAATATATAATATGTGCAGCATGTACATATTAATGCAATGGAAAATTATTAATTTTTAGACTGTCTTCAGGTATGAGTGTTTAATTTCACAATGCTTGTGTCAAATTACTGACAGTTTACAGACGGGAAACACTGTGAACAGACACCTACTCTGCAAGCCACCTTCTACATTTTCATGTGATAGTCTCACAAGGAAATGATAGGAAGGTTTATAATTAAATCTTTCAAAGTAGCTATAGAAGTCTAGAATTCGTGAACAAAGAATAATTGTAATAATAGTTCACTGACTTCTAAGAAGAGCTGTTGAGCTGGGACTTGCAGGGGTCAGTTCTCAATGCCAAATTATATAGCTGAAGAATTTTGTGCAGAGTGTGCTAATCTTATTTGCAGATGGCAGCAAGAAAGAGGGGGCAGGCAGGTAGATAAAATTTAAATATGCTGTAAAATTACTAAACAAGGACATGAGAAATAAAGACTAAAGTAAGGCAAAGCATGGAACAGTACTAGAAAATCTTAAGGGTGAAAAAATTAAGAAAAGAAAGGCCACGGGCCTTTGTGTATGTCAGGACAAGGACATTAAACAGAATGCAGGCAACAGCATCATGGATGTTAGGAATTATTAAACTACTAAATATTAAGTCATAAGTATAAGGTACTTATATGTTTGAGGTTTTTTCTTCTTTAACTGCAAATACATCACGACTATATTTCCCACAGGGTATTTTGTGTGAATGTCACCCCAATTCTGTCTGAACAGGGCTTTCTAAATTTTGATAGAGTGAGAGAAACACCAAAAGGTCAGCAAAGACCATTTCTTTGAAAAAATGCAGTCCCTATTGGAGAATTAGATTTGCAATTCGGAACCTTATTTGATGAAGTTAATAAGCACAAGACTAGATTTTAGGGAAGCAGGCTGACTTTTTTACAGCTGGGCTAGTGCTTAAAATTAGGCATCCACTTAAACATCTTGTTGAACCAGGATCCACAAACTTGGTTGGACTGACGCCCTTTTCCTGGGTACGCGGGAAGCAACAAAAGTGAAGTGCTCTTAATTCTGCAATTAATGCTTGAAAAATAAATAAAAGCTTTGATTTTGGAGGAACGTGGTCTTGTTCTATTTTAATCCAATGAGTAGAATACTATGAACTTTCTGTTTATTAACTGAGGTAATTTAAAGCAGCACTGATAATCTGAATATTATGGAAAACTACATTTACAGCAGTTGGTGTCAAGCTGCACCAATTCTCTGGGCAGAACTCATGGCATTGTTTTTATCTTTGAAGTTCCAAATTATTTCCGTTAATTCTTTTTTTTTTTCTGAAGCATTGCCTCTTTTGCCTTTCTCTGTGCTACAGCTGACATCAGCAGAAGTACACAGCTTTTCAATTCAGGAGAAAAATCTGCTTATACATTACACAGCCTCCTTAGCTTAGCACTTCACACGAGCACAAGCCTCAGCCACTGGCACATTCTACAAAGCACTCACCTTTCTTTGAGTGTTAGGGACAAAATTCAAGTATGAGTTCAGAAATTACAGTAATGTAATATTCAGTCGAAGAAATAGTGCTAGCAATTATGACAGTGGTGACAAGCAAACAGAACTTGTGTCAATTTACTGAAGTCTACTGTGATTTTAAAGTGCTTAATGGCACCTAGAGTTGAAAAAAGGTGTATATGTTTATCATTTTACAAACCAAATAAAAAGAAGCAATAGTCCAAAATCAAAAGAAAACTCCTTACAATTTCAAAATTATTTCAATCCAACAACAATATTTGATCTTTCAGAAACTAACGGTTTTGTGCTTATATTTTTAAAGGTGGTTTTACTGGGAGAAGCTTGTATATGCCTCAGAGATCCATTTCAGGATCAATGCTGCAGAAGATTTCATATTGTGATAACTCTATCCCTGAATGTTGGAAGCAATTCCAGATTATTCCCTGCTTTGGTAGTCACGTTATTAGAATATCTGGACATTACTGCCAAGTTAGACATATTTAAATCTTCTGATTCCTTTCTAAACAAGTAACTCTATCACTGGCAATCCACATCTTGCCAGTTTTCTATAAATTCATTCCAAATTACCAGTAACTTTCCAGCAATGAAAGCTTCCAACATTTCATTGTTTCACCAGCTTTAGTAAGCATGCCCTGTAATTTCCTCTGTCTTTTTGGGAGGCCTGGATTTACTGTGGCCATCTTTAATGCCAGAGGCGATTGCAAGTGCATTCATTTTTACCGTGCACTACACGCAGTGATCATATAATCATCTTTTGGAACCATTCTGCTCTGGTCTGTCTCTTCCACTAGATATGAACGTTTAACACACTTTGTCTTAGCTGGATTTGCACATTTTTTCCTATTCTCTTTTTCTCACATGCTCTCTTTTTCCTAATCTCTTAAATCCCTTTGGATTATTTCTGCTGCGTTCATGTTTGCATAATGCATTGCATAATTTAATCTGTGAAATTTCAGATAATACCAAATTTATTCAGCTAGCAGCCACAACACAGATCAAGGTCTTCTGACCGTGAAAGTAGGAACAAAATCTTTATCCATGGGAATCATCACTGTTTCTCTAGAAGAAGATATTTGCAGTCAACAGGAAGAAGGCCAAGATCCAGTTTTTACTTAGTAAATAATAGATGAACATCAACAACTCTACAGACTACTTCTTGGTCTTTCACCTACTCTTCTTGTAATGGTCACTGAATAAATAACAGTGTATTGTCTCCCCCAGTCTCTTTATATCCTCCACATTCATTCAATCTGCCTTATATTTTTGTGTATATGGCAACACAATCACCAGTATGTTTGTGACATTTATATGCTTATCTATTTTTCATTTGAAACATTTTGTGCCCCAAAACAACCTCCTGCTAGAGGTAAGGATAACATGCTCAAAAGCAAAGGAAAGATCTTAGTTCTCTCAGCTAAGAAACCTACACGTACTCACTGCCAAAGTAGGCACACACCTGCTCCATCACTCCAGGAAAGGGGCATTTTCCCAAAGCGGAGTTTATGAGGTAGCTGAGCATTCATCACTTGAAGTTAAAACTTGGCTCAAATGCCTGGACTTGCTCTATCTTTCCAGGTCATCGGGAATTCGGTCAGGGCAAACTGTCTCCCCTGAGAGTGTGAAGCAACAAACAACACCAAGTTGGTACCTCTGGGCTCCATATTCTGTTCTGGACAGCAAATTACTTACACGTTTATTCAGAGTTGTAGTGCTGGTGCATGAAGGGGAAATGACAATGTATTTTCTTTTTCCTTGAAAACTTTATGATTTGATCCAAATTAGATTATTACATTTTGCAGAGTTGCTTCAGCTGCCTGTCCAGAGAGAAAACTGTGAGAGGCAGGGCAGGCTGAAGCAGCCAGCCCTTGACCATGAGTTCGAATTAACGTTTTTGCACAGAAATGCAAAACAACATTTCACAATTTTTCTTAATTGACTACCATATTGTGTATGTGTTCAAGATGTCATTTGACAAAAACAGTATCTTTGCAGGAATTAAGTAAATTTCTATACATTTCAGAGCTTCCAACTCATGAACACATTCTGCCATAAGCATTTCTGAATCCAAAGACTGGTTCTCATCAGCTGAATCCAGCCAAATGCCATTTAGCTCACTTTAGGTAAGATACTTTTTCAAAATGCAGCTCTCCATTAAATATACTGTATCTACACAAGTCTTCTCAAATATTGTTGCCTGCTGTTGCTGACTGCCTTCAATTTATTGGAACTTACTTTCACTAAATTAAGGTAAGTCATATCTGGATACTTTATAGGAAAATGCCTCTAAAGTAACCCGCCAAATATCAGTCAAATAAATTAATCTGCCTTTCTAACATTTTTATTTAAGAATATTTTAACAGCACTTGCCATTTTCCAATGGAATAAAAAAATATGGGATGGGGGGGAGCTGTCAGGGAACCGGAAGAATTACAAAGGATCAAAATTAGGGTATCAGAAGAAATATCAGGTAGAAAAACTTTGTCAGCATTTATACTATTAAAAAGAAATTAAGTAGACTGTCTCACAGGGAATACAATTTTTCAATCCCCATAATCAGAGTACTCTGGCAAACTTTTTAGTCTGATTTAAATTAAAACAGCCCTGTTGTAACCAGAAGAGTCAAGGCTTTGAAGAACAACATATATGCATGTAAAAGAGGGAAGGTGTCAGCAGACAAACACGGCTGAAGCAAGGGCCCTAATCTGATACACTAAAATAGTTAACACTTGTTGTCCTTCCATAAGGCGTGCCTGCCAGGCGCCGGTGCTGACAGCGGCGGGGCCGCTGCCGGAGGGCAGGGTGGCCGGGGGCAGAGCGGAGGTGCCCCGGCAGGGCGGGGCGGGGAACGGGCAGGGCAGAGCAGCGCGGGACAGGGCAGGGCAGGGCAGAACAGTGGAGAGCGGGGCAGTGGAGGGCAGGGCAGAACAGTGGAGAGCGGGGCAGTGGAGGGCAGGACAGAGCGGTGTAGGGCAGGGCAGGCCAGGACAGGACAGAACAGTGGAGCGCGGGGCAGTGGAGGGCAGGACAGAACAGTGGAGCGCGGGGCAGTGGAGGGCGGGGCAGAGCGGTGTAGGGCAGGGCGGGGCAGTGGAGGGCGGGGCAGGGCGGGGCAGTGGAGGGCGGGGCAGAGCGGTGCAGGACAGGGCGGGGCAGTGGAGGGCGGGGCAGGGCGGTGTAGGGCAGGGCGGGGCAGTGGAGGGCGGGGCAGGGCGGGGGAGGGCAGGGCGGGGCAGTGGAGGGCGGGGCAGAGCGGTGTAGGA
>JAWWMO010000174.1:38429440-38455180 GCA_035047845.1 Dendrocincla fuliginosa | reverse complement strand
GCGGCGGCGGCGGCGCCCAGCCCGCTCCCGGCCGGCGGCCGCGCTCTGGACACGGGCCCCGCGGCCTTTGAGGTAGCGAGCAGCGCCCTGCGCTGCCTGGCCGGGCTGGCGGGGCAGGTGAGTGCGGGGCGGGCGAAGGGGAGGCCCGGGGCGGGGCTGGCGCCGCTCCCGGTTCAGCTCACTCCACCTCGGCGGCCCGAGCAGGGCCGGCTCCTGCATGTCGGGGGCCCGGCGGCTGCTCCTGCTGCGCCTGCTGTTCCTCCTGCTGCTGCTGCCGCTGCTTCTCTCTCACAGCGAGGGCCGTGCTTTTGCCTCGTTGTGGCGGGACGTCTTCTGTCACTTCGTAGTTTGACCTATGATCTCTCTCACGGGAAACTGCAGTCTGAGTAACTGCTGTATCTTAACAGTCAGTGGTTCTGAATTGAAAAGCTACTGAAAGCTTATTGTGCGTTAGATCAAAATAAGCGATCAGGACCTTGAAGTTTACCCTGCCTTGCTAATAGTATACAATGAAACACAGTGCATCGCAGTGGGTAAGAATTTTTAAAGGAGCTTTGCTCTATGGTACTTAAGTTAAAACACCTACTTTAGCTTAGTAGTATCTGTGAATTATTTAACAGATGTTGCAGTAGTGGTGGGAGGCCCTTATCAGGAGATTTTAGTAACAATTATAACTATAAATAATTTACACAATAATTTATTGTCCACTGTGGACACATATATGGAGTTCTGTGAAGGCAGTAGAAGCACACCCTTGCTTCAAGCACAATTTTGCTTCTGGTTTGGGACCATATGATGAGTGAGATCTGCAGGAGCTAGTATAATTTAATGGATGTTTTTTTAACAAAAATACTCAAATGGACTCAGATATAGAGGCAGTTTAGTAGTAGCTGCCAGCTGATCTCACCTCTCATCTGCATAGAACTCTGTATTATATTTGCTTCTTCCTTCCAAATCTGCTAGTAATTGTCTCAGTTTACAAATAAAAAGCATCCAAAATTAAAGGCTTGAAAATTCAGGCATTGAGGAGTAAAAGTCTGAGCTTCCCTATCTCTAAAGTGGTTAAAAACTACCCTACCTTTTGAACAGGAGTGCAGTGCTAAACAACTTGATAATCATACACAGCTGATTTATAGGATTACTGAGGCATGAAAACTGTAGTGAGGGTGAAATGCTCCATGATTCTTTTGGTGAAAATTCTAAATTTCATCAGTGAAGAGCTACTGAATGTCAGTTTATCTAGATGTAATACTGTCACTCATAGTGTTGTTGGAACTCTTATATTTAGGAAAAACACAGAGAAGACTAAAGGGAAAGTTTCCTGAGCTCTTAACTAGGGTACTCGTCATAAGTTTAATTAATTGTTTTCAAAACTACATTAAACCAGTATTATTTTCTCTCTTTTGTTCAGTAGCTTACTTGTTTTCCAAAGTTTGCTGTGTGAGTAACACATCACCGGAGAGAGCTTAGTGATTTTTTTAAAACAACTGTATGTGCACAGGCAATTGTGAGAGACCAGTTTAGAGCTGCTTCATCCCCTCAGTAGTATTGACTAGAAATCTATCTTGCATTTTTGGCTGAAACTACTCATTCCCCAGACTGTTAGCAGTCACAGTTTGTGATCCGTTATAGTTTAAGTTAGGTTTATGCTAGCAGGTTGAACTATAAATAGGAATATTTCTGGCACAGAAATATACTAGAGTAATCAATTACAGCACAATGACTGGGAGGACATCTGGGAATAACAATTCATAAACCCAGTATAGCTGAGCTTGAGAAGTTCTTTAATTCTTAGGTGGCAGGGGTTTTCATAAAATAAATTTCAAAGGGCTGAAATTACTTATGATCCTGTAAATTGCTGCAGAATAGATTATAAACAGTAAAAAGCTTTGAAGTTATCAAAACACTGAATTTATAAGCCTGCTCGTCACAGTTCTAAATAGGTATAAGGATGTGAAACACTGAGAACTTACTCTGTTGTGCTAGAAACTGGTTTGGATGCCGGAGGGGTTTATTCTTTTCCTGTATTTAAAAACAGTGTCTGTGAGTTTAAAACGTTGCTGGCCTCTGAATTGTTTTAAGTCAGAAGTTCTGCTGGTTTTGTACATTGAACCACCTGGACAGGAGTCACACAGAATAACAGGAAGGCACATATCAGTTGATTCTTTTTGAAAAAGGAGGCCTATTAGGAAATTGCAGAAGACCTTCTGTTTTGTTTCATTAGAATGACTTGCATCTGCACCTTTTTTACCTTGACAGTAGACTTTTATAGAGCATATAGATGTTACTGTAGAAGCTTTGTGGTGAAATACATGCTTAAGATGATGACATATGCACAGTGGCCTAATTCTTAAATTTTATTCTTACTAAATTCTCAATACATTCATGATTTTGAAAGGTATTCAAAACTATTATTTCCTAAAATGTTACTTTTCCTACATCCTGTGTAGCTTAAGTACTAAACAGGAATAACCATTTGTGTGAAAATTCATCTAAAATTCATTATATATCTAGTCAGATTATCTTGTTTGCTGTGTAATTCAGGAACTATTGCTGAATTTGACAAGCCTCATCTGTGACTAAAGAAGGAAGGCTCAGGCTTATAGTTCTTTACATATAAAATTGTGATTATGCTGGGATTTAAAATGAATGTGGAACAATTTATCAGCCACAGTTTACTTCCAGAGTAATGGAGGCAGTCTTGTCTTCATCTCCATTGTTTTCATGTGCACTTGTGGTGGGTTCAGGAGACAAGTGCATATGCATTCTGTGTTGTTGGCCATAATATTTGATGCTGTTAGAAGGTAGATGTCTGTAGACCATAAATTCAAGGTCACTTTTGTCATCTTGCTGAGGTACCTTTTTCTATTCCCCCCCTGCTTTTTTCTTTTAATGGAAGGAGTGAGGGATAGGAGTACAAATATGCACATGAATTTGGGAGTTCAGTGTTGCAAGAGCAGTACCTGTAGGTTTGCTTGGTTTTAAACAAGAATTTTATCTGTATTTAGAATTTGGGGATCACTTGCAGGATGTTTGTTTGAAGAACAACCTATTTGGTTTTAGAAAATGAAAATGTTCATTATTTCAAGATCTTGAGATTTAGTGTAACAAAAATGGTGAAGGTGGGTGTGAAAGTATGTAGTTCATTGGTGATTATTGAAAGTTGGCTTTGTACTAGAAAGTGAAAGTCTATTTTGACGTTATAGAAGATGCATGGTTCTTTTAAATAAAACTTCAGATTCACTAAGTGTGTTTATTGCTTTGGGAATTAAATATTGCAGTTCCTTGGCAGAGAGAATAGTCTGTGGCAATTGTTACTTTGGTCCTATTGCATATATAGAAAAACAGTGTGATTTGGAAATGGGTTTGATATTGGTGCTGTGTAGTCTAGAGTTTGTCTAACCTTGAATTTTTTAAAATATTTGTTTTTATACACTGATTTTTAATGTAAAGCTTCCTTTGGATTAGCAGTAAGTAAAAAATTCAAGAATGTGGCACGGTGCCATATCAAGACATTGGTCATGCAGGCATAGTCTTACAAATCTCAGAAAAAAATACATGAAATTACAGGAGACTGCCATCCTGGGTATGTGTCTTCTTACTGGTGGTTCTAGCATCGGTTAAGACGGAATGAGTGATTAACGTGAATGGAATGTTTTCGTACGATAATTAATTGAACAAAGCTAAGGGCCAAATTAATACAATGAAAGTATGATGAGTTAATAAGGAATTTTTAATTTTGACTATACTCTACAAATACTAGTTTACTTAGAATATGATAGCTGCTTGAACTATAATTAATATTAAACCTTTTCAATGACTCTTATAAAAATGGGATGGGTCTGTATGAGACTGAGCAGAACTGTTGTCTTGTTGAAGTCTTGTATAGTTCTGTGATGTTAATACAGTAACATAATTTTTTCTTGTGTTTGTTTTGCCCTGTTGAAGCTTAACCTCGGAGATGATATTGTGAAAGTTGTAATTGATTGGAGCAAGTTTCAGAGCACATCAGCACTTCAGCCAGCACTGCTCTTCAGTGCACTTCAGCAGCATATTTTATGTTTACAGGTAAATATTTCATGGGACACATTTGACTTGACAAAAGTGATCAACAACTGAAAGTAGTTATCTAAACTGTAACATTTTAGTAATTTTGGTCTTACATTGCTGTGTTTAACACAAAAGGAGCGCAAAAGTATTAAATGCTTGGGATTCCACTATGCTCCATAGGTACTCACACAGGTTTTTCAGATTAGTGTTGGGAATAGCCACTGTAGGTGAGCAGACAGAATAAATGCAGCCTCATTGATTTCTAGACTTGCATTGTAAATGTGATACATTTCCATCTATGGTGGGTTATAATTAAGCAATAAGACACGGCAGGTGTGTGTCATGCTATGATAATGATTCCATGCGTTGGGTGAGTTTTGAGGCTCATAGAGTGCTTTCAGTGGTTCAAGAAGTGGCATTATCCCAGCATGACACATCCTGGAGTGTCTTACTGCAATTAAATATATTTTCAATGTAGGGTTTTTTTTTTTTTAAAGAGTAATTTCTTTGACATTAATGTCTCATCTTGCCAAGTAGCCAGTCACCATTACTGTCATTTCTTTTAACTATTTGAAACTTTCCAACCCTGCTAAAAGTACATGTAATTTAGTTGCATGGCAGGGAGGGTGAGCAGTTTGCCAGCTGGTAACTGAACAGTGTTTTGACCTTGACAGTTCATGTGTAAAAGATGGGGATTTGAATAACAGTATTTTGCTTCAGCTAGTCAATGAATTATTTCAGGTGAGTACTACTGAGAGGATGGAAAAAGGAAGTTTCTCTGTTTGCTTGTCTGTAGGTAAAAGAAAGACCCTTTGTTTTCCAGACAGCCACCAAATCTTTGGTGTCATGAATAGAAAGAGAAAATGTGCAAGATAAAAGCAAATAAAATTTATATCCTTCTGTAAGAACACTGCAAGTAGGAATTTGATTCCATTTCAGGAAATGTGACTGAAAAAAAACATGTTGTCTTTAAAAAGTAAAATAATTTCTAGAGAGAAAATAAGCAGTGAAATTCAGACAGGATGAAACTGATAAAAAATTAGAAAAGAGGCTGTGATGTGTATATGTACTGAGGTTTTATAATTATATCATGTGTAAAAGTTATTGCAGTAGAATAAGCGTTTTTGCCACTACAAATGTTGGTGCATTCTCTCATTTAATTTCATGACCTAAGTAGATAATCAACCGTATCAAGCAAAGTATGTGTTCAGGATAATGCCTATATATTTCATGTCTGTATTCTCTCATTCACTTGGGCAACTGTGATTTCAAGTGGAGAATGTAGTGCTGTGGTGATAAAGTAAAGGCTTTACAGTGTAAAAGCACTGGCTTTCATGTTAAGGAGGAAAAATACTAAGCCTTACTGTTCTGAGTAAGCATTTGAATGACATGTTAATTAAGTGGCATTGAGGCCAGTGATTGAAGCTTTGATTTAGCTAGTAACAGGGGAGCACAGGCAGATTTTCACAGAAATTTGGGAGTTTTCCTCTACAAATCTCTAAAAGGCGTAGGTCAAAAAGGTCGGAATCATGGTGTGCACAGTATTTGGAAGGGGGTTTTTTAATCTTATTACTGTGCTTCATTACAGGAAGATGTTGTAATTCCTAAAAATTATTTCCATTGGTCTGGTTTGGAAATTGTAGTAGTACTTGTCTTTTTGGTTTTGGGATTTTTTGGCTTTTATTTTTTTTTAACCCTAACATACTGTTTTCTTTGTTCAGCCTCTTATAGAAAAACTTCAGTCATTGATTAAAGAGGAAAATATAGGCCATGCTGAACCTGCAGGTAAAACAGAAAGCCAAGCCTGTGAAACAAGTTTAGATATTTATGATGGTAACTGTCAGACTGAAGAAAAGTATGCAAGTTATGATTTGGGAGATCTTAAGGATACTCATATTCATTTTGATCCAGAGGTGGTCCAAATAAAAGCTGGAAAAGCAGAAGTAAGTGACTTACCTAAATTTAAAAACAAAGACCTTTCTAAATTTTAAATTTAAAGAATGAAATAGATATATGCCATCATGTTTATTACCTGCAGATTGACAGGCGGATATCAGCCTTCATCGAGAGGAAACAAGCTGAGATCAATGAAAATAATGTCAGGGAATTTTGCAATGTTATTGATTGTAATCAAGGTAACTGGCTAGCCAGACTTTAATCTTCATAGCAATTTAAGTTGTGTGCGTTTTTTTTCTTTAATAATTTTTTTATTTTTCAAAAGCACTAATCTATATTTAAAACTGAACTTTCTTTTAAGAGTAACTTTGCTTTAAAATTAAAAGCTTGCATGTGCACTGCAGATGTCAGAAAACCAAAGAAAGTAGTCACTGGATGACAATATTTAATGCATCTCATACAGAAAGATTATAGCTGTTATTTTGTTCATTTTAGGAACTTCTATCTTAGATCAGATGATTTTGTAGCAATTGTTCCTGGTGTTTTAACTAGATATTCCTCCAAAGTAAATGGAATTGCAGTTCAGAAATGTCTTGTGAATTGCGTATTCAAACTGAAGTCAATTTAATGCTAGTTAAATTACAAAGAAGTCTTTTTTTCAATCAGTTTGAATTACTAGCTACTTGGAATAACTTATTCCTTTTAACATGGCTCACGCTGTTGGTATTTTTCATACAGCAATTGGTACAATTGGCTGTATCTGTAACCAAACAATCTTAAATCCATCTGGTAGACTGGATTCCGTTTACATGGTCAGTAACTATGTAGGCAAATGCATCCTAAAAGTGAAGACACTTTTAGATACTCAGTAGTACAGAGATATTTTCTAAGGAGCTGTGAACCCAGATGTGCATTGTCTCTATAATGTACTTACGCTCTTAGAGATCAGTGCTTATTGTTCCATAAGCTTCTTAGAAAGAAAGTTTAATTCCTTGAATGTTAGTTGGAATGCAAATGACATCTGAAGCCTAGTAGAATATGCTAGATAGTAAGATACTGATTCCCGAAATTGTTAATTACATACAGAAGAAATAAGACCTTTCTTGGTATGTTCAAGCATAACAAAATATATGTAAAGCTTTGGTGTATATGAACAGAGTTTAAAATATAAACATTAGAATAAACGAAGATTGTCCGTACTGTAGGTTTTTATGGTTAAGCAAATACAAGAAGTCACAGGCATCAGAATAAATTCAGGAAGGCTTAGAAAAGAATGCTGATGAGTACACTAGATTAGCCTAAAAATAGAACAGTTTCAGAAAAGGACATAAAACCAAAATAACAGTGGTAAGCAGGAAAAAGGCTTCTGTACAGGAAGAAAGAAATAAGTTACAGAGAAATACAATGAAAAGTAAGAACCAAGTAAATTTAATCATGATCCAATAAACTTTTATATGCATGTGTGCATACATTCATTCATAGGTCTTATCCAATTAAAACCAGTAGGTCCATGCAGGTGTGTGAAACTATTAATGGACAAGTGTTTATAGAATTAAATATTTCTGATGCTTTTATTATCTGAAACTTTTTAATTAGATTTGTTAAAAGCATCAAAGATGATGATGATTGGAATATTTTTTGTTATAAATACATAATTAGGACCTCACTTTTTATATTATTATTTATTTAGAAAATAGCTGTGCCAGAACAGATGCAATTTTCACACCCTATCCTGGATTTAAAAGTCATATAAAGGGTAAGCAACTCTTAATACACATTTAGTAATCGTCCAGATATAACAGCACTGATGAATTTTTGATTTCAGAACTTCTTGTAGAATGCTCAAAAATGCAAACTTATCATTGATTTTTAACTCTAGTGAATAATTTTACATCTTCAGTTATGTCTCCAAGGTTTTCAATACCCTATCTGCATCACTAAACTAATGGTTAGGCACTAAAGACCAAAACAAAAATAACCTATTTTCATTGTCTGAGAGGAAATGTGCAAAAGATAAAGAAGGACAGAGAAGCTGAACAATTCTTAGATTCTCTTTGAAGGTCAAGTCAGTAGTTCACTTAAGGAATGGAAATTAAATAGAATTATCTTCTATTCTTCATTAGTTGATGTAATGTATTGAAATAGAGAATAGTTCTGGGACCTAGTGAAAGTTCTGAGACATAGGTTTATGGGAAGTGACAGGCTGGGAAACAAGTTTACCACTGCACTAACTTTTGGAAAGGAGTAAAGAATGTAGAAATGATTGTCCAACAGAAGTTAAGTATAAAATATTGCTTGTTCATCTGCTGCTGTCTAGGTGTACACAAGTTACCCTGTCTGAAAACAAAAAAAGTGCCAAAAATGAGAATGAAAGTAACCCTCTTCTCTATTTTGAGAGAGGTAGTAATCAGTTATCCACTTGATAGTCGTTCCAGAAACCAATTAATTATTTTGAATTCTGTAATTCAGAATAATACTGTGAAGCACAATGATGAGTCTTGAAAGGTCTGGTGAGGTAAGAGGGAGATGGAAAAGTGAGTTTGATCTTTAGAGTCTTTCACTAAGAACCTCTTTTAGTCACTTCTTCAGACTGAGTGCTAGTATGTAACTTGGAAAAAAGGAAAGTTTGCACTTCAAGGAACAATTCATAACTGAAATGTGAATAGACATAGGATAGGAAGAAACTGGAAGTAAAACCAGTATAAACTAAAGCAAGAATGTATAGCATGTGGCTTTCATGAAATACTGAGTAAGAAGATGTGTGCATGTGTGTGCTTCAGCATCTGGAGCTGCCAGCGCAGTGCACTGCAGTAGCTCTATCAGGAAGGACTTAAGAAATGACTGTGACTTACAGAGAAGTGTCAGAATCATCTGATGAAGACATGGCTCAGCATGGGTAAAAGTTAGACCCAGAATCAGCTGAAGAGTCACTAAAGCTTTTACCCAAATAACAAAAATTAGAAGTGAAGTTCCTTGCTGAGGTTGGTACTAGTTCTTCTAGTTGTTTCTCTCCCCTTGTCTTCATGTATTTATGATGCTTTCTGTAATATTAGGTCGGGACTCTTCTCTGCATTCACAACAGCTCACATGTACAACTGCTGACATAGATATCAAGATTTCTGCTGTTTATCAGCAGCTGATGACAAATTTTTGATACTACTATTTTACATGAATGTATGAGTAATTCTTTTACTTTGTATACGTAAAGTCCTAGATTTTTATTTAGTTACTGATGCAAAAAGCAGGAAAATACTTTCACTTGAACTTTTGATCTTAATGCATGTGGGACCATTCATACAAGAGACTTGTGTAATACTGGTTGAACACAGGTTGTCACGTTTGAATATTTTGATTCTTTTAGTTAGATATATGTTTCATATGCATGTATGTGAAATTTGTGTTCTCTTGACCTAGTTTCTAGGGTAGTAAATACGTACGGACCTCAGACTAGGTCTGAAGGAGCACTTGGGTCCAATCACAAAGCCAACGTACCCATGCATGATTGTGGAAACCACGCTGTTGAGGAGAGATTGCAAAACATTGAAGCACACTTACGGTTACAAACAGGTTTGTATCATATTTTAATTTTGACATCAGTGTGCCAGTTTATAATACAGTTATGATTACTGTGGTGAAACTGGACAAGCCTATAAAAATGTACTGTAAAACACTGGTTAGATCTGCTGAAGGATTTAATTCACTCAAAGTCCAGCATTCTAATGTTTAGGTTCTTATGCCCAAAATGGAACACAAATTTAAGCATAAATTGGGATGCTAAGTTAGTAAATGTACACTTTATGTGGTGGCAAATGAGAGGGGCACTTCAGAACAGGATTTAAAATAATATGGAATATTTGGAGGTAGGAGTTCTCTGTAGCCACCAGAGTCCTCCTGCCTTGACCCATTGAACAGGAAAAGCTGAGGTTAGGACTCAGCACTGCTTCATGGACAACTTGTGATCTGAGGGTAGAATCAACGCAAAACTTTTCCTAACGGTGGGTGATTCTTAAAATACTGTTAGGTGTAAAGGTTATTTCCCAGAATGTGGGTAGCTTGTTGAAAGTACTTCCCTTTAGCCTTGTCCACGTAAGTCCACACCTTTCACTAAAATAAATGCAATATCCACCAGGCTACTGACATTTTCTAGGTAGTTGCTTTCCTCATCCCAGCCCCAGTTTTTCATAATAAGTGAGCCACTTATCAAGGAGGAATTTATATTTTTATTTAAAATTGTTTGCAAAACAGAACAGAAGCCCAGATCTTCATCTGGTAAAGTCAATTTTCTACATGTCATACTGCAGACACACTTGACTTGTTTTTTGGCTTCAGAATACTGAATAGATGCCAATCTATTCTCTATGGTGAGCATTGACTAGGTTACTGAGTTCCTGTGAATATGTGCTAGATTAAAGTCCTCTGGCAGCAAGGAGAGTAGAATATGCCTAGATACAGTTGAGGCAGCTGTCAGAGCTTGATGCTTAGCTGTATAGCTGTCTGAAAAGTAAGCTGGCTTTTGTGCATGGAAATAGAATTTGGAAGTGACCAGGTTACAATATGTAGTAGCTTTGGAGTTTCTGTATATCAGGGATAATGATTGGAGGTAGCAAAGAAGGGGCCCTTGCTTCCAGGTTATGTCTATAATAGATGCTAGATAATTTTATTTGAAGGAACATGGCAGCTAAACTACAGTATAGGGTAAGAAGATGAAAGCATGCAATACCAGCTCAGCTCCTGTCCAAATCAGCCTTCATGGTGAGGGTCTCAAGATTGTTTGATCCTTATTCTAGCAATTGTGGAAAAAGTATTCATCTGAACAGGTAACATGTCTCAGCTACCTGCTCACCACTTTTTGTTTCTGGCAACAGAAGAGTTAATCTTGACTCACCTGCTGTTTTTCAGAACAGCTTCTTCTAGTGCTATGCTGCTCTTTTCACTTTACATTAAGAGAAAGTAATATTACGAGTGAGAGGCTAGCCAATTTAATTAGTAGCTGCTGAGTGATGAGTAGAGAGCAGAACTGAAGGAGGGAAGCTACCTGAAAAATTGTTTCTCTGAAGGGACCAAATAGATGGATGGCAAAACCCCCACAAAAGTTAGTGCTTATTTCAGTAGTTTGTGGAATAGAATTGTCTTACCTAAAAGACCCAGAAATGAAAGGAAATGGGTGACAAGAAGTAAAAGCTGGTTAAGGCTTTGGTTGTCAGTGTTCAGAACCAGACTATCATTTTAGTTGGAATAGCCGGTACTTAGTTGGGATAAAGTAATTTCAGTTTATAGAATATTATATAGTGTAAGTAAGATGCTTGCTAAGATGGATCTTTAGATAAGTTCTGTTTTTACATGGGAGAACAGCCCAAGCTGCTGTACTATAAATGAAAACAGCAAATGGGTTAAGGTGGGGTTTTTTGTTGCTGTTTTTTTGTGTGGTTGTTGTGGGTTTTGTTGTGAGGGTGTTTTTTTGTTGGGGGGGGTGAATCTTTGGGGAGCATGGGATTTTTTTGGCTTTTTGGTATTTCCCCCGCAGGTTCTGTTATTCTATTTGACATAAATTCCCCACCCATGTTCCCCCATCTATGGCCAGGCAAATGCTGTTTTTTGTCAAGTACGACTCATACCCGCCTTCTAACCTCTAATTATGCTCAGTGAAGGTAGGTTTGTTTCAGAACAATTGTAGATATCAGTGGTGAATTCATGTGTGGTCTCCCATCCCATCTGCTCTCTCTAATGCTGCTTTCAGTTTTGAAGTGGTAACGTTTCATGTATGACCAATGCATCGTAAGATTGATAATTGGTTGTTCCAGGGATCTTGTCAGAGTTTCTTCAGCCAAATGCATGAAGTACTCCTATTGCCTTCACTGACTGCACTGGCTTATCAATTAGGTTTTACCCAAATCATATTAATTATCCTTCTTTTCTATTATTCCATCTATTTATTTTGTTTCGACTACTGGTTGATAGCTGGTCTTGAAGATTTCATACGTCAGACTTCCAATCTTTAGTTTAAAAAGTTACTCAAGAGCTTTTCCTGATTTCTTTGCCTTTGTACTTACCCATTTAGGTGGTCCGGTACCAAGAGACATTTATCAGAGAATTAAGAAGCTTGAAGATAAAATCCTTGAGCTGGAAGGACTGTCTCCTGAATATTTTCAATCTGTAGTAAGAAATTATCTTACCTTCTTTTGGCATACTTAAATGCATTCAGGCCTTTTGTACTTAAATCTTTGATGTACAGGGAAAAACTTAAGTCAGAGGACAGACACTTGATAGACAACTCTGGCTTGGTGTAATGGTCATATTACATGGGGACCATTTAGTCAAGTTCATATTCCTATCCACCTTATTTCTCATGCGAAAGAAAATAGTATCTGTTGGGGGGAAAAAATTGCAGCCACCCAAGCCTAACAAATTTGTAAGAAATATATCATAGTGGTTGGATTTCTTCCCTTTGCCTTAAGTGTTTCTTACGTCAAGAAAATTGACCGAAGTTTTAATTTTGATACAAAGCATTAATGACAAATCAGCTGAAATCTTTTGGGCTTCCGTGTATGATCTGATTACTAACAATCAGCTATGTGAATAACTTTCAAAAGGCTGGGAGAGTAAACCCTTTAAAAATTGTTTCATGTGATTCTGCAACTTAGGTTTCTATGTTTATGGATTTCAGGCAGAGTTCTGTCTCTTTCTGAATAGTATGCCTTAACCTTCACTCACCAAAGAATATTTCAGCTAAGAGAACGTTAGTTGTTACTACATCGGGCTCTACTTGACTGTAGAAATTTCTTGTCCGTTATCTTGTTCTTCTTTCCCCATGTAACAGTAAGAATGTATCTTTTACTGTTGATCATATTTTAATTTATATCTTCTCCTTTGAGACCAGCCAGTCTGCAATTAAAAATCAATAGCTATACTATAAATTTGTTTCATTTTAAAATTTGTACTGGATACCAGTAAAGTTGCTCATTTGTGAGGCTATTCCTTCAAGATGTTGAAAACCAGAAGTTAAAACATACACTTCTATAAGCTGAAATTTCTATGGAAAGTGCTTTGGTATCTTTTCTAGGGTGAGGATTGGGGAAAAATTTGCGATGGTGACAATAGTAGTGTTGTGCAGTAATTAGTATATTTTATCCAAAGTTTTGTGTAAATATTGGTGTAGATACAGGCAGATTTTAGGGAAAAAATATTGACAGTTTCAGAAGCTCAATTCTGGCTGAAGGAAGCTTCAGTTAAATTGATAGTTGTTGGCTGTCAAGTGTGAAGAAGCTTGAACAGCTTCTGACTGTTATCCAGTAGTATTTCTCATGATCCAAAGTACTTAATTATAAAAAAGATTTATTTAATCCATGTAATATCAGTCAGTGTTTTTTCTATACTTTATAGACTAATAAGTGTTGTTACAGAATTGTTTGTGGTCCAGTGCAACGCTCAGTGTGTTGTCATTATATCTTTTCTTCAGAGCTGTTCTGGCAAGAGGAGAAAGGTTCAACCTCCCCATGTAAGTGCTGTTAACTTTTGTTTTTCTTAAGTTTAGAATGTTTTGAGTGAAGAGTAAGCAGAAGTTCTACCAAGGAAATATTTGAGTTCTTAGAAATAGCTGCATCCGTATTGGATAGCTTGCTGGAAACGAAAGAGGGGAAAGAGATAGAAAGGTAAAGGGATGTTAGATGTCTTCTAAGTATCTGTACTAGGGTAAGTTAGTGTTTTCAATTAGAAGAATGACAGAATAAAACAGATCTGTAATGCTGTTAGTCAAGCTGGGAGTAACAAGAAATGTTTGTGTTCTGATCCATCCTTTAATAGCGTCTTCTGGTTTTCTTTTGTGGCATGGTGATTTTTGTCAATTTAAAAATTATTTTTCAATTTGCTTTATTGATTTATGAAGAGACAAAAGTAGCAATGTCTGGCTCGGCAAAAGTATTGCAGGACCGAACATTATTGCAGATACTAATCTAAGTTAGTCTTGCTGTTTTCGCAACACCATAAGAGAATGCATGGACCATATACCTTAGGCCTCAGGTTAAGTGGGCACAGAGGAGCTTGATGTTGGGCAAGAGGAAAAAAACCCTTTGGCACTGAAACCCAAGTTCTGCAAGATCTAGACAGTCTCATCCGGTGCTTTAACATCAAAGGATTTCTTTTTTATGAGCAGGTTAAACAAGCGTCTAATAGAAGTAGCATGGATGTACTGGTCCATGATTAGGACTGCCTGTTTCTTCTAAGTTTAAATAGCCAAAAACTAGATTCAGACAATTCTGCAAAAGTGTTTCTATCACTTAGTGCAATATGCAGTGATCTTAAGTATCAAGTGCTAGGCCACTTCTCTAGCAATTACAAGATGTAAATGACTGATTTTTATTTTGTTCTTTTAGCAGAACTATTCATTGGCTGAACTTGATGAAAAGATCAATGCTATAAAACAGGCATTACTGAGGAAAACAAAAGAAAGCAAGTCCAAGGAGACTGAGCAGCTTCTTTGATAAAATAAGTCTTTTCAGAATCCTCATCGTGCTTTACACATAAACCATAGACCTGGGTAGTGTTCATTGGGGATGACTTTAGCAATGAAGACGAAGCATGCATATAAGCTCTTTCTGGATGATCTTCAAAGCTTTCTTTCGGAATAATTCATTTAAAAGCAGTTTTATTAATGAAATAGTTTTAAATGAAGAATGTTTCAGGAATATAATTCTAATAATCCATTCCCTTCTGTTATAAAGGAGGATTGCAGCATCGTTTGTATATGGAAAGTTTAACCTGGATACAAAAGCTGTATCTCACATGTAATTCTTGATGACTAAGTATTCAAAAGGGCTATCTTTTGAATGCTTTTCACCCAAGTAGTTTGTATAGACTAGAAAATAAAATTAGATACTTCCTCAGAAGTAAACTGTCTTTGGGGACAAAAAACTTACAAAACCCCTTGCAATATGCATGTTTATGTGCATTTTTTCCATATTTGTCACAGTTTTCACAGCTGTTAGAAATGCAGCAAATTACATTTGTTTGATAGGTGGTTATGGAAATCCTATATGTGTAAATAAAAACAGCTGTTCTTCACTTTCTCAGTGTCCTGTGTGAATTCAAACTTCATACCCTGCTAACAAACACGATATGTTCTAAAGACCACCCCAGGGGAGATTTTTGAGGAGTATGCCAGCAAGGCACCAACTTCTCTTCCATTTGTATGTTTACATTGCTTTTGAAGCATAGATGCTGGCTATGTAGTTTAAATTGAGGTCATACCTTTGCCCACAAACTGAAGTGTGATTTTGTTTTGACTTTGTTTGGTTTTGTTTGTTTAAATAAACGATTTTTTTGTTTATACAAGTTCTTTATATCTTGTCTGTCTTTTTTGCTGTTGAGAAGAATGGTAACTGTTGCAGAGGGAGTTTTATGTTAACTGCTCTGCTTACAGCAGTCATACTGTTGATGTCCCCGTATCAGTCTCTGTGACAGGTGTTATGAACAGTACTGACTGGACACAGTCTTTGAAGAATAGTAAGCATTTTCTGTGACTGTGTGTTCTTACCTAGACTAACATTTGTTGTAGCAACTGCAGCTAATGCTTTTCTGAAGGTGATTTCCTCAAGAGAGACTGGTTACAAAGACTGCATTAGCAGTTTCAAAGTGGCTTTTTCAGTAGTGAATTGCCTGCTGCTTGAAAGATCTTTTGCCATGGAACTCTCCTTCTCCTCTTTATTAAGATGGCAGCAACATAGCAGTTAAGGGTTAAAAGCATAATGAAAATGCATTGTAGCATGATAATAGCTAGGAGATAATGATGGATGTACTCTGGATTGTAATTTATTAAGCCTATATAATTTATCAAATACATGCTACAGATAATCTTGAAAAACGTCAAAATATTCATCTTGCTTTGTTAATAGTCCTTTGCCATTCTTTGGTTTCAGGTTCTTAATTTCTCAAATGCTTAATGCCTGTGTTCCTGTGCTATGAAAATTCATTGGGAAGATATTTCCTGCCCTGAGCCAAATGTTAAAAGTACTTGCATATTTCAGAAGACTGTCTCGCTGTTGGAAGTTTTACTTCCTCTGCTATATGACTTGTATGCATAGAGGGACAGGGGTGTTGACTTTTCTGGTGTTCGGGGCTAATGGTCTTACAAGTTGATCCGCGCTTGCCTTCTGTCTCTTTGGGCTTGACCTACAACTGACTTCCACTGTAAGGAGTGGAAGTTTCTGCAGAAAGGAGCTACCTCATCTGCCACAGTCCCATAATAATAAAATGGATGCAGGATAGACCATCCATATTCCAGAACTACCAATTATGCCGTTCTTCCTCTGTACCTGAAACACTACAGTGTTTGCTGAGAAGTGGGGCTGCAGCAGCTGAAGAAGTCTGAAAGGTAGCCATGGATGAAGCAAAAGCAGAGGAAATGTTTACTATCTGTTGGCATGTCTCAACACCTTGACCAAGACGTTTTTACTCATATTGGGCTGATCTACACATCTCCCTTCAAAAAGATGCATGGAAGTATTCTTAGCAAGAGAACTTTATGTCTTTGTTAGACATGATCTATTCCTTCTCCACTTCCAGCTAGAGCTATGTAAGTAACACTGAGAATAACTTCCCTCATATAAAGCTTTCTTGTCAGGCTGCTCCTGGCATCCAGAGGCCTGTGTTAGGAGAAGCACTGTTATGGCTGCTGCTTGCTACAGCAACGTCTCTCACTTGGCAAAAGGCTTGTTTGGAATCTGAACTTCACAAAGGAGTGATTTAGATGTACATGTTCAGAGAAAAATTTATATATAGATAAAACTATACAGATGAATTTTTATATGTCACTTGTGTGATCCATTTCACCATCCTCTAGCATACATAATCCCAGTAATGTTGAAGGTTTAGAATCACAGAATCATTGGGTTAAAGAAGACTTTCAAGTTCATCAAGTCCAACCTTTGAACACCACTCTGCCAACTAAACCATAGCACTGAGTCCCATGTCCAGCTGTTTCTTGAACACTTGCAGGCATGGTGACACCACCACCTCCCTAGGCAGCCCATTCCAATGCTTAACCACCCTTTCAGTGAAAAAATTCTTCTAATATCCAACCTGAATCTCACCCAGAGCAGCTTGAAGCCATTTCCTCTGTGCTGTCACTCATTGCCTGGGAGAAGAAACTGACACCCATCTTGCTCCAACCTCCTTTCACATAGTTGTAGAGAGCACTAAGATCTCCTCTGAGCCTCCTCCAGGATAAACAATCTCAGCTTCCTTGGCTGCTGCTCACATGACTTGCTCTTTAGACCCTTCACCAGCTTTGTTGCCCTTCTGAAAAAGCTCCAGCACCTCAATGTCTTTCTTGTAGTAAGGGGCCCAGCCAGAATTGGACACAGCACTCAAGGTGTGGCCTCACCAGTGCTGAGTACAGAGGGACAATCACTGCCCTGGTCCTGCTGGCCACACTATTTTTGATACCTGCCAGGATGCCACTGGCCTTCTTGGCCATCTGGGCACACTGCTGTCTCAAGTTCAGCAGCTGTTGCCCAGCACTCCCAGGTCCTTTTCTGCTGGACTGCTTTCCAGTTGCTCTTCTTCAAGATTGTAGTGCTACCTGGGGCTGATTGTAAGCCCAAGTGCAGGACACAGCACTTCACCTTATTGAACCTCATACAGGTGGCCTTGGCCCATGTATCCAGCCTCTCTGGATCCCTCTGCAGCACCCTCCTACCTTCCAGGCCATCAACGCTTCCACCCAACTCAGTGTTTTCTGTGAACGTATTTGATCCCCTCATCCAGATCATCAATAGAGGAGTTAAATAGGACTGGCCCCAGTACTGAGCCATGGGGAACTGCACCAGTGACTGACTGCCACCTGGATGTAGCACCATTCATCATCACTGCAGGCCTGGTCAGACAATTTTTAACCCAGCAAACAATCACCTGGCCAAGCTTCTCTGGAAGAATGCTGTGGGAAACAGTATCAACAGCTTTGCTGAATTCCAGGTAGAGTACATCTACAGCCATTCCTTCATCCACTGGGCGGGTCACCTAGTCTTAAAAGGAGATCAGATTGGTCAAGCAGGACCTGCCTTTCATAAACCCATACTGACTAGGCCTGATCCCCTGGTTGTCCTGTATGTGTCACATGATGACACTCAAGATGATCTGTTCCATAATTTTTCCCAGCACCAAAGTTGGGCCAACAGGCTTGTAATTCCCCAGACCCTCCAGCCCTTCTTGTAGATGCTACATCACCCTGGCCAACCTCCAGTCATCTGGTACCTCCCCAGTTAACCAGGACTGATCATAAATGATAGAGAGTGGCTTGGAGAGCTCTTCCACCAGCTCCCTCAGCATCTTCATTTGGCCTCATAGACTTGTGCATATCCAAGTGGCACCGCAGGTCAGTAACTACTGCCTCCTGGATTGCAGAACATCTGCTCTGCTCCCAGTCCCTGTCTATCAGCTCGGGGGGCCAGTTGACATGAGGATAACTGTTCTTTGTGTTGAAGACTAAGGCAAAGGCAGCATTAGGTGCCTGGGCCTTTTCCTCATCCTTGGTTACAGTGTTCCCTCTACATCCAATAAAGGATGGAGGTTTTCCTTGGCCCTTTTTTTTTGTTAATGTATTTATGAAAACACTTTTGGCTATCTTTCACAGCAGTAGCCAGACTGAGTTCTAGCTGAGCTTTCACTTAATTTTCACTTCATATGACCTAACAACGTTCTTTATTCTTCCTGATTTGCCTGCCCCTTCTTCCAAAGGTTATAAACTCTCTCTTTTGCCCTGTATTCCAGCAAAAGCTCCCTGTTCAGCCATGCTGGTGGTCTTCCCTTGCCTGTCAGCACACAGGAATGGGCTGCTCCTGCGTCTTTAGATTTCATTCTTAAAGTATGTCCAGTCTTCTTGGATTTTTGGGTTTTTTTAAGGGCTATTTCCCAAAGGACTCTCTGAACCAGCGTCCTGGACAGGCTCAAATCCTCCCCCCAGAAGTCCAAGGCAGAAGTTTTGTTGATCCCTTTCCTTAGTTCACTGAGAATTGAAAACTCTTATCGTTTTGTGGTCACTACCCAAGACAGCCTTCAACCACCACATCTCCCCCAGTCCTCCCCTGTTCAGAAACAGCATGGCTATCAAAGCACTGCCAACATTTAAGAGGAGGTCCCAGCATCACTGTTGTCTCAGTTTAAAAGAAACTCAGATGTCTATCTGGACCTTTACTACAAATATATATACATATATACATATATATGTGTATATATATATGTATATATATATAACCAAAAAACAAAAGAGAAATGCTGGTTCCCAAAAAAACCTCTTGTGGGAATGCCAGCCACAAGGGACGGGCTGAAATGTTTCCTGAGGGCAGTGAAAAGACTCCTCATCCTTTGTCCAAAAGCGTTGGTGGGTGTGTGGGTGGGTGTGTGTGTAGCAACTCCTCTGCAGGTGGCGTCGGCCCTCAAGAAGTCTGTAGCAAATCCGGGCAGCAGTGACTGTTCTCCCTCTCTTAGAAGAACGGCACAGAGATGTATGGAGATGGGGGGCTGAGCCAAGGGAGCTCCCTCCAAGTGCTTCCACCAGCCCAGCAAATGGTGGCTGGCACCCGCACAGCAACTGGAGGAGAGAAGTCTGGCAAAAAAAAAAAACGAAAAAAAATATCTCTCCTCGACGCACCTCCCCCAATCCCCAGCCATTAAGCTGGAATGCAAAGCTATCAGTCATCCTTTTGTTAGCTGGTTCTAGGAGCAGGTAGTGGATGGTGGGGTTCAGCTCCCAAACCTCTGTGTTGGTAAGGGAGAGAAAAAATTCAATGAAAGCTTTTGAAACTATAACAACTACTCACATCCACCTCTCCCAGTCAGTAGTGGAAATCCTATTGACATCAGTCAATGCACAAATGCCATTTGTTACTGAAGTCACACCAAAGTAAGAAAAAGCAATTCTCTTAGGACCCCTAATTTGGCAGTTGATAAAAACCACACAGGTTTGGGTTACACAATATTCTGGATGTTAGGTTTCCCCATAGAGGAACTCCTGCAGTGAATGTAACTGAAACCCATTGCAGGATGATATATCATGAGATTCAGATGAAATTCTGTGAAGGGTTCCCACACATGTCCAATCTATACATTTTAAAATTCTGGACGATTAGGAATTGCATTGCTTAATTAACTCACCCAGAACATGTTTATCACTTATCTAGTGTACTGCTATTCCAAACTGTCAACAACCAAGCTTACTGTGCTGTAAACTGGCTGGAAAAGAGAAATTGACCATGGTATGTCCTGCAAAGTATTGCAAAGTATTCCAGGCTGCATCTCTTCTGCCCTGATGTTGTCAAGGTGCATGCTTTGAAGGAAATGCTAAAAATCTCTGTAGCTAACCAAGAAGGGAAAGGATAGCTTGGTTTCCACTGCAAGAACTCTAGACAGACTTTAACCCCAGCTTCAATTGTAAAATTCTCAGATAAAAAGAGACATTCTGTCTCCTTATTTATGCTTACCTGAAAGCTGATCTAGTGATCTTTCCAGGTTTCATCAGAGTCCAATAGTCTGTGTTTCACAATTCACCTCAGTTATTAAGGGCTTCCAGTTACAAGATAAAAAAAATAATTGTACAGCACTAAATTTAGCATTATTTACTTGAGGAAAATATCTAAGAGTATCACTTTCAAGCCAAGAATATTTGTCTCCCTTAGGAATGCTTCACGTTGCCGTTTAGCACTGTGTGTGAGAGATGTAGTAAAATATTGGAGCTTGTGTTACTGTGCAGTTCTGCAACGTGTGCATGATCAGTTTCGTTTCTTCAGGCTCCTCTGAGTAGGAGCGATTCGTCTCTAGGAGGCTAATTTCTTACAGTTGAGTGCAAGATTTTAATAAATAAACCCAAAAGTGAAGTGCCCTTTTGAACAGCCCTCATATCAGCAGGTAGTATCAGTAATTTAGGAAACTCAAACCATTCGCCATTCCATCCAATGTATTATGATCAGTACTGGATTATTTATTTTTTTTTAATACATCATAAGTTATCTCTTGTTCTAATTAAGACATTACAACACCACTGAGTTTTTAACCCCCAAATGCTGAAGATAAATTATTTGGAGGACAAGTAGTCAAAATACTGAATAAAAATACATTTTTGATTGATCAGTTTACAAATAATTTGCACCAGTGAGAACAAACTAGGTGTTTTCTACAGTAAGAGAAGATGAGCCATCCTCTCCTGAAGACCTGGAGAGAGGACTTTGAAGAGGTAAAGAACATCTACAGAAAGATTCCCTTACAGATAACCTTTTCCCCCATAAAAGCAAGTGTTTCCCCTAACCCTTCCTGTTGAATTCTTGCTGAGTACTCCAGCTTCTGTAGCTGTAGGGACCTCTCTTCAGTCATGCTGCAACATGAACCCATATAATCCTCTCATAATTGCTTCCTACCTGAAAGCATGGCAGAAAGCGAATGAAACTATCCCCAGCCCTGTGGGTTGCTGAGGATCCAAGCAACCCCTCTAAAAGTGTTGGGCTACACATTGCCTTTGCTGACCCAGAGAAGATGCTCCTATGGCTAGGAATAGGATTTGATGACCTGTCAGGTAATCTATCCCACCCAAAAGCAGTGAGACCCAACTCAAGTGGTCTCCAGGAGACAAGTTTTCTTGACATTGCTTCCTAGGATATATGAATTTGATTTCTTCTGACTTGAAGAGCTACCTGATGGGGGAGAGGTAGGAGTATGTATTGTAGAAAGTCTAATGATTGAGAAATAAGAAAAAAGAAAGCACAACTACAAAACCACTACCTCTGTAGATCTTGTAATGAAACTGCCTTGTCATGGGCAAAACTCTTGAAAATAACAATGAAAAGAACAGGCATTGTTTGAAGCTATTATTTGAAAATCATCTAAATTTTTAAAGGTTAATTACTGTAATTTAACCATCTTGATTATTAAAAAGGGTTACACATGAACAATAAACATAAGAGTTCAATCTATTTTATTTCCGCAGTTGATTCATCCTCATCTGATTAGCTTTTTATGACCATCTAATTGATTTGTAGAATTCTGTCCAGTACAGATGGGCTACTGTTCATGACTACTTTCATACCATTTATATTATTGTTGTTCTGATTTTTATTCAAGGCCAAAGAGAGGGGAATATAAGAGCGTGATGTTCACATAAACATAACAATGACATTAAATTTCTATTTGGCACTGAGACAAGAATAGATTTGTGAAGACAATCTACTATGAATACAAATAAGTTGTTTATACATAAATATAATAAAATTTCTTACTTAATTATGACCTATTTTACCAGTTCTACAATATGTTCTGTTATAAAGTTTTGTAGCAACGGCCAGGCTAAATCAATTGTCACAAACTCATTTGGCTCAAAACTAGAATGATACACCTACTAGCACTTGTGAGAGAATAAAAGCCATGCCTCTGTAGCCTGTTTTATGATAATTCTAGTAAGTCTATAATCAATAGTCTCTTATATAGCTGTGCATGCATATGCTACATTATTTTATACTCAGTTTATACATACAGAATTTTGCATTTGATTGAAACCGTCACTCCCCTTTCAGTAGTGAAGACCAGTGGAGGCTGGCTAGCTGCTTCCCACCAAAGGCTCTGATCTCTTACTGATAACACAAAGCGTGAGCAAGCCTTTACCAAGCACTGGTCTGTAAACCTAGCTCTTGCTGGGGTTTATTTCTGAGTCTTCTGGGTATATGGGGAGTAGTTTGAAGAACCTGCCCTGTAGTCTTTATACAGAAAAATTGTCAACACCAGACCCTGAATCATCCAAATCATTCAAAGAATGAAGAAAGTGCCATCAATTACCTAGTACTCCAACCTCTTCTTTATGTAGCTGGAACTTCATGCACTGAGACCCAAGTTGTATGTGTGTGTGTGCGTGTGTATATATATATACATACCTGTGTATGTATGTATATACATACCTGTGTGTACATTAGCAAGAAAGCAAGGTGTCGGCAGAGTTATTATAGTAATGAGAGGTACACTTTTATGCCAACAGTTCTGTACACATCATACCATAGATGTTTGCTTAAGCATGCCGATTGTTTTGCTTGACCATCTCACAGGGAATTAATTTTATGATTAGTCACAGCAGCCACCGTTAATAAATCTGAAGAAAACTAGCAAGGAGTTTCACTAACCAGACACTTCTCAGGCCAAGAAGGTGCTCGGTATCAAACAAGCTCAAATCCTGAACGAGAGCTTTTGAACAAAACTTGTGAAAGAAAATATATGGATTGTTGCCTTCAGGTATGCATTAATTTTTCAGAATTTGTTGTCACCAAGATGGGATAGTAGGGCAGGAAGAGCCTTCTGTTTAATACAGACTAAACTACCACTTTGGGAAGGCAGCCTGTTCAGGTTACATGGCTAAGCGGATTCTATTGCCTGTAACTTCAGCTATAGGGTGCAACATTACACTTGCGGAATTATCTACCATAGTTTAACAGGAGACAGCACAGGAATTCCCCAGTGCAGCGGAAAACCTTCACTGGCATGTTGCAGTGGCTTATAAAACAACCCCATTTCTTACATTGTGGGCATGAGAGACATTCTTCTCTCACATTTACAATTCTTCATTAATACATGTCCCAAACAGCAAAGGAGGAAAAGCACTGCAAAATGGAAAGCATTTAAAAATCAGTATGTTAAAAGTTGCTGATGGTAATTGCTCTTTACCCATGTAGAAACAGTGTTGATACACCCTTCAGCATAGGTTGAGGGAAGCCTCAGTTCCAAACTCACACTTACCAGGAGTGCTTCATCTCTGCTTTGGTTTTACAACAACACGTATCAAGTAACAAACTGTTCTGGCCTGTGAATTCCAGTTTAATACAGGACATGTGTATATGGACTTATCTTCTAGCTGTGCCAAAGTGTTTCACTAAGTGCCTCTAATGCAATTACAGGTCCGGCAAGAAGCAAAGAGAAAAAATAGATATAGCAAAGGTGAAAAGCTATTTCAAATGCAATTTGAAACAAGACAGAGAGTCAACAGGAGACAAAGTAAGGTTCTTCCAGGTGCTGGAACCACAGAAAAGACACTTACCCAGCACAGACAGTTGTACAGCTAGAGGAGACCAGGGGGATACAAAATGTGCCAAAGGCGAGTGCCAGAGATTGACCTGTCAGAATGCTACACAGAAGGGTTGTTAGCACAGAGGAGATGAAAGCAAAGAAGAAGCAGTCTGACAGGAGACGAAGGAACCAATTCTGGTTACACTCTGACAGGCTGCTGCAGGTTGCACAGACACTAAGAAGTCCAAAGGTTACCAGGTCATTAAATGCATAGAGGAGAGCTGTTTCTGTGCAGAAGAAAACCAGACTATTAGTCCCTCAGAACTTTTTTTTCAGAAAAAAGTGTTTCTGACTCCCAGCGACACAGAGCTCCATGATTTTGCCTGCAATGACTACAGGCGTCAGGAACCAATTTTCTCTCAAGTAATACCAGTGTTGCAGCTTACAGTGAGGGTTCAGGGCTCTTGTAGGATTAACTAAGGAAAGAATTGGCTTCACATTTTTTTGTAACTCCACAGATTTTATTAATTACAAAATATTTGTTATAACTTTTCACTTTGTAAGTCATTCAAAGACTGCTTCACGGCAAGTGAATGTTGCTTGCTTGTGTCCTTCTGAGGGAGAAAAAATTACTACAGCAAGATTTAGAAAAATAGGTTTAGCAGTTGCTGATCACCAAGAACCTGGCATATCTTCATGGCGAGAGAGAAACTCTGCCATCCTTGTCAACCTATCCCAGAATGTTCCCTATTTTCCCTATTACTCCAGCTGCTTTGTATCTATTTTAGTCACTCCCATTCTTAACAATTTAGTTATGCAATCACTGCTCCCTTTCCCACCTGCTCTCCCGTGCTGAGATTACCACCCTGGTCCTCCCTTTTTCTGCCATGCTTTTGGTGATCTTCCCATTATTCACTGCTTGGAATATATGAAAAAGTGCACCAGGATGAGGGAAGTCCTTCGACTTCAGCCTGCGGGTCTATATAACAATGACATGCTAGTCTCTGGTTTAAAGCAACACACTCTGGCCTCCTGTGGGGTTCTACAGTTGAAAAAAGAAGTCAGGAAAGGCCTGAAATACAAGCAGATAGAACCACTGATAAGGAAAGAATTCAAACAGACTAAAATACAAACTTCTGTGTTCTGGGAAAAAATGTATTATGGGAGAAATAGATTCTCATGGCTACAGTTCTCTGTTGAGATTTAGCAGGGACTAGTCCAATGCTTTCCATATCCACAAGTTACTGGTGAAGCTTTATGCAAATCATTTGATTTTTCCATGCTTTATCCCTCAGTTTCCTGTAAGTAAATGGGGATCATAAAGACTGTCTGTATTACAGGGTTGCTGTCATTATAGAACAAGAAATGTTCAGGATGTGTTTGGGTCCTGCACTTAAAATAGTGCTTTCACATATTGTATCTGGGACAAGAATAATCAGACTTTCTAATAAGATCCTTTCTTGGTAATGCTACAGAGTAAAGATGACTGAATTATACTGTAATCTGCTGCTGAAACACTTTAGGTAAGCTGGTTCTGCAGCTGAATCCAAACAAACACAGTTTTACAGCTGCTGGAACTAAATAAGCGCAGGCAGAGCTATACTGCAGGCAGTTTCTCCATGAAATGTTGTCACAAGCTCCTTGAACCATCAGTGCACTCTCCTTTTTGTTGCAGGTCACTGCCTGCATGGCACTGGCCCAGCCCTGGCCAGTCCCACCACTTGGCATCACTGCTTGGTCGCTGCCCTTCATCCAGGAGGTCCAAAAGCA
>JAWWMO010000174.1:38410304-38429340 GCA_035047845.1 Dendrocincla fuliginosa | reverse complement strand
CAGTTTCTCCATGAAATGTTGTCACAAGCTCCTTGAACCATCAGTGCACTCTCCTTTTTGTTGCAGGTCACTGCCTGGCATGGGCTTCTTGTCCCCCCTGGCCCAGCCCTGGCCAGTCCCACCACTTGGCATCACTGCTTGGTCGCTGCCCTTCATCCAGGAGGTCCAAAAGCAGGAACAAGACTTCAAATGGGAAATCCTTCCAAGCAACATAACAAAGCTTTTGTTCTGATTTGAACCATTCAGTGTGGCTGCTTAAGAATTTATAGTTCTACTCTTCCCTTTTTCCCCTCAGAAAAATCAGTAAAATTTAAAAAAAACCCCCAATCTAATTCTTTTAGGAAGACACAATTTCTGAAAGCATTTCTTTAGAGGAAAATGAAATATTACTCCAGTATCTTATCTTAATACTTAGCTGTCTCAAAGAAAGAAACAAAAACAAAACCCAGAAACATATATGCTGTTTCTATTTGTGCTTGTTTCATGGAAATAGTGTTTTCAAATTGAAAGGAATGAAGGAGTGTGGGAAATATTGAAAAGTAATGAATCAATTTCAATCAATTTTAATTCCAGTATAAGAGGAAGTAATGCCACTTGTTGAAAACAAAGCAATCATTTCTGACAGCTAAATTTGGAAGAGACTTTTTGCTGTCTGGAGGGAGGTAAAGCTGGATGCTTCCCTGATTCTACCTCCTCATTACTTGACTTTCAATGCTGTTTGATATTTTCTAATGAAGTTTCTCCGTGTCCTGTGACTTCTACTTTTCTTCCCTTAAATCAGTACTCCCACACAAACAGAATTATTTTTTCCCAGTTTTAACATGAAACTTGGGCATCAGCCTGGAAACATTTATGTACCTGTTTTATAAAAATACTTCCCTTAATGAAAGATATCTTGCTTTAAAAGAGTTGTTAGAAAATTTGGAATGATAGCAAGACTAGAATAAAATTAAAAGTAAAGATAAGAGTGGAAAGAGCATCAAGTCCCTCTTTTGTGTAATTTTACTGGTTTTTTACTAGCTAACTTTTCTGGTTTATGTGTACTTTGTGGATGAAATAACCCAGAATCCTTATTCATCATTTATCACCCAATAATAATTTTGATTTGTTGTTGAACAATTTTGTTTTGGTACTACAAAGAAGGGCAAGAGCCTACTTCTTTGGAGGAACACTGTGAGGACTCACAGCCCGCTGCAAAGGCTTGCAAGGAAAACACCCCAGTGGATGTTTTCCCTGGAAGGGGAGACCCACAATGAAGAGGTTTGCCCAAGAATCTTCAGGTTGTCAACAGCAGGCCTTGGCTTTCACTCTTTCAGTCATTTATAAACTGGTTTCTCCACTCATAATGGGCTCAGGTAAACTATGAAACAAACATCCAGATAACAAACAGCTTCATTCACTAACCTATTTAACACTGAGTTTTTCCACTGCTGATTTCAGGATTTGAACTAAAGAGGAAAAATTCACTGCTCAGCAGAGCTGCTACCCTGCTAACACAGGCAAGACTGTGTCTGTACCTAGAGGTTGTTTTCTTCTAGACTGTGCTGTTGTCTTTGGCAGCAGAAGGGTTGAGAGACATGTTTCCTTGTGCCTGTGGTGGAATTGTTATCAGCAATGATCAAATATATTTTCTAACTTTTATAAACAATTCTTCACATAGATGTTTTAAAATTAAAATGCATGAAACTTTTATTTATATTTGCAACATAGCTTTTCATAAGGCAATTTGAAGCAAGTCACATTTTCCACCAAAAATTTAATGCTGAAAGTAAGAGGTTGACAGGGTTTAATTCCAATCTAATAGGTTATCTAGGGTCTCGTATCAAACTTTCATTCCACACAACAGGGCTATTAGAAATACAGGTCTCATCCATATACCAGCAGGTGTCAGAAACCCTGGACTTGTATGAGCATTGGAAAATCTCTAAGGTAATAGCAGTGGGAGACCCTGGAAGTTTTGAATGTGGCAGGAGATGTCAAAAAAACCCAAAACAAAACAAAAAACCTAAAATAAAAAAAAGGGGACCAAACTCCAAACCAAACAAACCACTGGGTGTACTCCACTAAAAATACGCAGTTGCAGAAGCAGATTTGACTCGGCAATTTAAAAATTAAAAAATAAATTCACTTACTGTTCTCGAACAGTTACCATTATAGCTCTGCCTTTTCTACACGTTGTGTTTTACACACTTATTCAGACACATGAAGGAAAAAGCTTGATCTGTGCTTCTGTGCCCATTACTTTGGAGAGTAATTCCTTGCAGCACAGTGAAGGCAGCTGTAAGGGCTCCTTGCATCATGAAAGACCCACAGGACTGAGCCCAACTTTTGTTATGGATGTTGAGACTGAGATCACTGTAACGAGAAACTTTCACAACTTTTAAAGTACTTAGAAACAAGTATTTCATCTTAGATTTCACCCCTGAAGTCTGTCATTACCGGTTAACTAACAGTTCCCTCTGAAGACAGCCCACAATGCGAAAGTATATTTTCAGGTTTCAAGAGGCTGTCAATGTGACACCCAGTCTTCCAGGAAAATTCATTAGGCCAGAATTAAATACTTACTGTGGAGGAAAATATAGGAAGAGAAATTTCAGCCTTTGTCACCCATACTTTTGTTAACTTGGACTTTGCCAGATTTGCCGCATGTCACAACTGGTGCTTGCCGGGGCCATTGAGGCACCAGGAATGCATTCGCTTTGTGAAGTAGTTTCCGCTTGCATGTGACAAAGCAGCTAGCTGGCTAGTCAGCCCCAGTCAGTGTCTATTTATGGCAAAATGTCAAAAAAGAATGTCCTGCATTTGTGGCTCAACAATAATGAACATGGCTAAATCTGAAAATGAACAAAGGGAAGTGAACAGCTTTTTAAATCCTGAAGAACATTCGATTCTTGGTGTCCTTTTTGTCCCGATTGTTTGGGCTGAAGCCTATGAAAGGACCACCTGTTGGGCTGCCATTTTGGGATTGTGCTAAATGCAGAGATTGCATGAAAGAACACTTTCCAAAATAACCTGGTATTATTATTCACGTATTTTATAGTAAATCTGCATTCAGAACTTGCAGGAAAGTATAAGGCTTTTTTTTCTAAGTGAAATTTAAAGCTGCAAGTTCTCTACAAACACACTTACTGTGGATACATGATTTTATAGTGACAATCATGATTTTTTAAAAGGGCTTCAATTAAGCCTTTGATACAGCAATAAGTTCCTCTGTAATAGAAAACTAACCATTTGAACTAATAAATACAAGATGGAGTGATTAAGTTATAAAGGACTGAGTATCTCTGATGATTAAATTAGCAAGGACTACTTGCACAAAATGTAACTTAAATATTTATTTTGCTCCTGGCACGAACTTGAAATTTTTTGTGAAGGCAATTATTTTTAATATCTGTGAGAATGTTCTTGGGTGTAATTTGGTTTTGCTCAAAAGACTTCATTGAACTGTGCTAAAATCTTACAAAATTCTGAAAAGGTTTACCATAAATCAGTATAAACATTTCATTTAAAAATACGAAATATGTATTCATTTTCCTATGAATTTTTTTAAAAGATACTTTTTACAGTCAAGTGGCAGATTAGTTACATAATATAAGCAGAAGAAATGTTGCTTATATTAAAAGGAGAAAAAATCATTTGTGTTTTATAAACATCAATTCATCCAACTTTAAGTTTTGAAGTTGAGACTTTTATAAAGAAACTTCCACCTGATTCCAATAAATACACCCATTAATGTATTAACACAGCAAACCTTTCTATGGCTCTTGAATAACCTCTATTTAGAGCCAATATTAATAAGATATAGATTAGCAAGGAAAAAATGTGTTTTCCAAAATATGTTTTCTTTATACACCCATGATAAATTCTGAAGTTATTTACATAATCTCCCATATATAGCCTTAATTTTTCTTAAGTATAGGTGCCTGTGTAAACTTTTTGAGATAGGTATTCTATTTACCAGGATTACCAATGAGCCTCCTCTGAACTTACATGTTCACCTCATTCTACACAACACACATTTCCAAAAACTTCATATGAACTTTATGTGACTTCATTATTGGAGCTGGGTTTCACAATTAATTGGAAGGATAGCAGAGAGGGATGTCTACATGAATAGCCGGATATAATTCCATTTACTGTCACCAGTTCAAATTACAAAAGTTATAGCTAAAACTCAGGTGTTAAATCTCTTACCTTTGCTTATTTTTCATCCTCAGAAAAGTAAAGGCAGTTGTGCATTTGAAAACAAGCCATAAAAGCATTAGTGTAGGTAAAAGAGTGCTTATTTCCTAAAAACCTCCTGTATATCTTATAGTAGCAGAAATTGAGCTTAATGTATCATTACCACTACTTTTGAAAGTTAAAACATGGTTTTAAATATACCACAATGGGTTAAAGCTACTCTTAGAAAATAATAATTTGCTGGTCAAACAAAATTGCTAGTCAATCAGATTTTTACATGTGCATTGAACTATATTTCCTATATTAGAAAGAATGAGATTTTCTGTGACTCAGTTCAGAGGGGGAAAATGTGAAGTGGAACAGTGTACAATGCAGAAGTATAAATTAATGTCTTGGTTTATTGTTCACAGTGCCATAAAGAATATGCACTACACACAGCTACTCTATTAGGGAATTATGGAAACTGAAGCTAGGAAGCAAAAATGACTTATGTCTGAATAAAAATGTGTCTTTGGGAGAGATACACTATGTTTGGAACCCTGAGGGTTAATGAGAGGTAAGCTGGTGAAGGGGGGAGATGAGATAAGGGAAATAACAGAAGCTGAATAGATGAAAGAAGTGATTCAGTGGGGAAGCATTGTTGAACACAGCTAGTGTCAGAAACAAACTAGAAAAATGGGAACTGCTTTAACATTGGCAGGAAAATAATATTTAAAAAAAGAATTTATACCACATACTAAAAAGTAAAAGAAAATAAGAAATAATAAAAGGCTTTCAAGCTTTCTTTGGTATGCATCAATGAAAAATAGTACAAGCAAGCAAGAAAGAAAGCACTGAAATGGAATCCTTTCCAAAGGTATCTCGGGCAGATGGGCTTATTGTCCCATTCTTTTCACATCAGGAATTTAATTTTGCATTCTCTTTGTCTGTCTTGAGATATACTTGCAGTTATTCTACGCTGGATACTTTTTCGTTCTTTTCATCTACTTAGATAGTCTATGCTGGCAGAGAGAGAGACAGAATGGGAGACATCTAGCCTTGAATTAAATCATCTGGCTGTCCCCTGCCAACGTGATTCTTGAATAAAGTTTGAACTGTACTCAGTTCAAACTGAGTTCAGAGAGTTGTGGCATCGTCTTTCCTGAATACTAGAGGGAACTGCAGTTCTTCAATTTCCCTCATTTTCTGTTCCCATTTTTAACATCTGTTTTAACAGAGAAATGATATCTATCTGTAGCATCCAGATTTCATTACACTTCTGCCACACCGGATGCAGATATACCTTACAGGACTTGTTTACCTATTTGCCTATACTTCACTTCAAGCAACCGGAATAAAAGGTACCAGCTTATATTGTCCCTCTGGAAAGACCTACACTGAAGTGTTATTAGCAGAACACTAAAACCCCCAAAATACTGTTTGCTTTTTAGTGCCAGGGACATTCCAGTTCCTATGTACATATACTGTTTACACCCATCCCCCATGAATTCCTAAGACAGTTTCTCTTATATTAAGCTTCCCTTTGGTGCCCATAGCAACACCATCTAGTACTGAAACGTTCCTGCAGGGTTTGCAGGAGTCCTTTCAAAACAAGATGCTGATTCTGCAGTTATTGCACACCCAGCTACTTATATCAGATTCACAGTCTGTGCCCCCGGTAGCACGCAGAAGGTAATTCATCTGACCACTGACTGTCCTCATCATCATTAGGGATGACACATGTTACGTATGTTTCAGTTTGAGTTTTCTTCCCATTAAAACCAACTTCGGTTGGGGTTTTTTTGGAGTTTACTTAGCTGTTTAAAGAAACGGGAGATGGTGGTGGAGTTTGCAATTTGAGGTGATTCTGCTGTTTTATTTTCATTTATCTATCTCCAACTGCATTGACACACAAATTGACCTTTATCCTCTTTTAGGCAGCTTGGGATCCACTTTCTTCTCTTGAAGGCCATAGTGTGGAGGCAGAAAAGGTACATTTGGTTAAAAACCAGACTGAGAGAAGTTTATGGGGAGTCCCAACAGCTGCCTCCTGCAGCTCAGAAATTTTTACCAGAGCTTGTTGTGCTGGGAGCCCATCTCCCTTGGGATACCTGGTAGGGGTCAGAGTTGAGCTGGACCTCTGACAGGAGCCACAGATGCACACGTCACGATGAAAGGGAAGGGCCTATGCAATTGCCACTGCCTCTATCTACCTGTGTGCATTGGGATTGAGGAGGGTCTAAAACAGCTGTGTAAGCCTGTTACCTCCATGCCTCATTACTGTATTCTGGAGATGCCAGCAGACCTCCAGTGGAGTGGAGAAGGCTGAGCAGGTACCCCAAAACACGCTCAAAGTGCCCTATTCCACATCTTGAGGCTGAAAATAAATAATGCTGCTTCCAAACACCAGAGCCATATCCATTGTCAGTACCAATCATTTATATGATTTTAGCTGAACAAGAAAGGAAAGGAGGACGGTAGTGTCAATATGCACTTTGTTCATTCATTTTGAACACGGTATTTCATTTAAATTCTGTGCTGTGCCATGCTGTGTGCTAGAAAATGTACCCTAGGATATTTTTAAAGCTATAAAAGTTCAGTAAATTGAGACTTCCCTGCAGGACTCAGCTATTAAATCTTTGCTGGAAAGTGGGAGCCACGTCCATTAAAAAATTCATATTCTGGTAAGACTAATCACATCTTTGTGTTACTAAAGTATGCTTGAATTCAGATGTTAATTGTGTAAATATTTGCCAGTTATACATCATGTAGAACAAATGCCACAATTTGGCAGAGTTAAATAACCCCTTATCTCTGAAGTTATCTTGAGAACATGGAAATATTTGGGACATGTGTTCAGGGTGAAGGTGGAATATTTTGCCACAGTGAGGTAAAAATAATCCCTTCCCCTGCCATCATTTAGCCAGAAAAAAGTTCACCTGGAGTGCAGCTGCACAGACCCTGTGCTGCGCCTCACGGCACAGGCTGAGCTCTGCTCCCTGCTCTGAGCACGGGATGCCTGGCCAGGCACAGACCCTGCCTGGGGATCAAGCCAGCAGCACTCTGAGAAGGAGATGGATATTGCTGGTGTATATAATACAGACATAACATTTGGGCCTTTGTACAGAAAGTGGGCAAGGGATCATAAGAGCCCACTCAGCCCTGCTGGTGCTATGAAAGATGCCCTATGTCGTGGTGGCAAGGAGTCAGATGCAGGTGTGCAGCAGGCTGTGCTCTGAACAGAGGAACAAGACCTGGTAAAAGGGAGAGCTTGAAACTCCTTCTGAGGACATGGGCCACAAATCACCCTTCTCCCTGTTGGCTTTAGCAGAGTCATTCTAGAGCAAGAGTAAAGCTGTACAAATGGTGTCCAGAGGTGCAGCACACACACATTTCTTCCTTGCAGCCTTCACATACACTGTGAAAAAGGTGTAATTCTAAATAACTAAGAATTTAATTCCAAGTCTAATTCTGAATTTACAGTTTGTTTAAAAAAAGAAAAGTTCTTTAGGGGTCAAATCCCCTTTTCAACTTGCAAGGAGATGTGAATGATTATTATTGGACAATTGTAATTTCATCTGCTGTCATCCTTCCTACCCAGTGCTAAATTTCCCATTACCAACAGTTAACTCTTTATATGGTCATTCCTATGCTAACGTGAGAAAAATCAAGATCTCAGGAAACTTCTTTTGTTTCAAGACTGGCCACCTGCTGACCGTATCTAGCCCATGGGACAGTTTCTTGCACCCTTCTGGGAATATAGCTCAGCCAAAGGAAAACAAAATTGGGGGAAGTGTCATGAGTGTTGCAGGAATTAAGGGTTACAGCAGGGAGGGAAGGATGAATTTGCAGCCCAGCTTGGATCTGGCAATATTTATTTGATCAATTATCAAGTGCTAAATTAACATTTCTATACCGGACAGGCTCAGAGCACCAGGCTGGAGTTAGAAGTGGCATCCAAACACACCAAATTGGTTGGCCCCAGCTGGCACAAATAGGACTAGATTTGAGTTCTCAAAAATACAGATCAAGAATCTGGACCAGTGCATTTTTTATAAACAAAAGGGCTAGAAATATTATTTTTACTGTTCATCTATGCTGAACCTTATATTTTCATCCTGGGTGCAGTTTTTTTGTTTATTTGGGTTTTGTACGCTCCTTTCTATCTTAATAGGGAGTATTTATTTAATGCAAAGGAATCCTGATGGTACATAAATTTTCCAGGAGTAGAAAAAAGTTTTTGTTGTGATGGGTTTTAAGTAGAAACTGCAATCTGAAACAATTATTAATGCTTCCTTTCTTAAGAAAACTTTTCCTGTGAAGATGTATTAATCCTGTAAAGTTAACAAAATACCCAGTTCATACTTCCTTCATCTTCCTTGTATTTGCTTGTTATTTAGATTTCAGAAGGGTCCAAGATGTGGACCCCAATTCATAATTGCACTAAGTTTGGTTTATGTTTGCATAAAGCTGTTGGGTTTGGATTAATTTAAATTAGTATAAAAGCTTTTCAAGACACATGCTGACTCTTTCTGAACATCTAGAAAGTTCCTGGAAAAACTCATAATGACATTTTTGTCAAGATAGTTTCTAATGATAATAATAAATCACTTCCAAAGCTGTCTGTGTGCATGTGAGGCAATGCTTATTTTATTTAAAAAAAATGAAAAAGAAAAGAAGGTACGAAAAATTACCAAGTGCAAGAATTACTGTGTAACTCAGGACTGTCAGGTTGCTCTCTCTGCTAAATCTTGTCCTAGTTCTTAATCCAAACTGGTAGTCTGTGTTTCTTGCAATGAAGACCCTAGCCTTCTCTCTGAAAAACTGTTTTGCTACCTGTAGGTGCTACCGAGAGGAAATCTGGGCCTGTGCCCAGCTATCGTTAGCTTTAAAAAATTCTCTCTGCTGATAGTCAGAATCAATATTTACCAAGTCAAGAAATGCCATTCCTCTGAACGCTCCGTATGCTTGTACCCAGTTATAACCCATCCCTTTGTTACCATTTTACTTTGCTGAACAAACACAGATTCTTTTCTTAAAATTATGAAAAATCAAAATCTTTGATAGTAGAAGTTATTTATAACAAGTAAAACGGTAATTAGATACCTGATGCACAAGTCTGAAGAATAAAGCATAGTTAATTTAAGAGGCATTATGAGTTTCATCCCCTGAAACTATAAAAGCTACACAGATTAGTTGCTTTTAATCCCATTTAACTAAAGCTCCCCATTTCATTCTTCTAATCTTTTCTCATAAAAAAATCCTTCCAACTTCTCAGTCATGTTTTCTATCCTCCTTGGAATGTCTCTCTATTTGTCTACATATTTTGAGTATAAAGAGGGGCCCAGGGTGAATGCAGGATTCTAGGAGGGACTTCGTCACCATTGTGCTAAATCCGTAATTAAAAAGGGTTAAAGTTAATATATTTAAGCTACAACAGCGAAACCACTTGATCACACATGACAACAGAAGTATTTAAAATTATAGTGATTGTCTTACCTCTCAAATGGTCAGACTTAGAGTGTTTAATCTGTACAGATTTCTTCTCTATAATGAAGATTTTAAGGACATTTCCAAGACAGTGAAAATTTTGCTTCAATTGTGGAAAAAGAGTTATTTTTAAAGGGTTTTAAAATCTTATGCCCTGGTGATTTTGGTCTGCAAAAACAATCTCTTATCCACTTTAACACTGATCTTTCTATGCTGATGTAGCAGGACCTGTACCTTATACCAGTACGCTCCGTATGCAGCCACAGAGCAGGCAGGACGATGCACAGTAGCAACAACAGCTGCAAATAACATTTTCAAAACCTTTCTGTGCACTTTAACTAAAATGCTTAAATAATCCAGTGGAGATGAGGAAAACTCACATGTTCAATCTGTCGAGCATTAACTGAATGCAAATAGAATTTGCGTGTTTGAATTTATTATTCAAATATTCCCCAAACTATGCTAAAAAACCCCCAGCTACATACAGGAACTCCAAGGCTATTGACTGGAAGGATGTACTATTAAACTCTGATACACCAGATACAATTACACAACCATAATCTATTTGGTTTATTACTTTTTTGACCTATAACCAATAATAATTCTAAATTCTAGAATAACAACCGTGCCACAGATGGGCATGAACACAATGCCTTTGGAACCCCTCTCATGCACTGGGACCCCAAGAGAGTAATGACAGTTCCCACCTTACAAAAAGTATCTGATCTGAAAGGCTTCCCCCTGGCATAAGTTCTTAGTACTTTGTATTGTCAGACTCACAGGCATAGAGTTCAGGAAGTTTGGGGGTTGTTTTTGGTTTTTGTTCTCAACCAGTGATGTTATGGAATTAATCCAAACTGGCTAACTTGTGTTCCCTCCAAAGACTAATTTAGTGGTACAAAGCATACATGCATGAGTACCTTACCCCACCCAGACACACCTGCACAATTATACACACACACACACATTTACATGAGGAGATTAACTGCATCTAAAAATTAATTACTTATCTGTATGCACACACGTGTTATTAAGATTTATGAAGATTATGCATAGATTTAGCTACAGGTTCTCCTTAGGTTTCTAAAAATTTGAATCAAAGTATGATCCTGATGCTTTTCATCCCTCTGCTCTTTACCTACAGACCATGAGTATGTGATGTTCGTTTGTATACGATATAGACAGGTGTCAGGGGAAGATGTATACAGACACATTTATCTATTAGTCTGTATATGACCATCATGCATTATTTATAAAATGACTTTATTGCATATACAAACAATAATTATTCTAAACATGCAATTATATATCCATATTTGTATGTCTATATAGATTTTTTGTCCTTAATGGAAAACTTGAACTGCAAGCAGCCATGTCAGAACTCAGATGGTTAACATTCACTTCTTGCTGTTTTATTGCATATTACTGTGCGCTCCTGAGCAGCAGGAGCAGATTCAGGCAATTACAATCAAGTCAGGGCACACGCCGTGGCTGAGCAACACGATCATGATGAGGATACTGATGAGGCACTTATCGAAAACCCCACATCATCCACACTCATCAGCCACAACATGTCACCCCAAATGAGGCATCAGCTGCCTTCAAATGGCTCATTGCACACTGTTTACAGCTTTCTTTGGACCCACTTTTGATTTTGCAGTCAGGACTTAGTTCAAACAGCAGCTGACTGGCACTGGCAAGCCCCGGGATACAGAAGAGCCGACTTCCCAGGAGTCAGAAGTGTTTTGACACGGGGCCTGACCAACGGAGAGGAAAGGTCCCGGTTCAGCACCCCCCCAAACATCAGTCCCTCTGAGAGAGGGAGGATGAGTTATTTCGGAAGAGTTTGAAATCAGGAGAGGAGGGGCAGGGTGAGAGAGGGGGAAACCAAATAAACAAACACCCCCACAGCACTTTCTGGTATATTTTATTTCCTAACCTCCACCTTAACAAGCGGCTACCAAAAGCAAATCTGATAGAAACATTTTGGACCAGATCCCTCTCATTTCTGGGACCTCTTGAGTCAGTTTGAAGGTGTAAAAGGGCCCTTAAAGTGGGGGGACAAGTCATGGGTTCTCTATTCAGAGCTGTCTTTGTGTTGGACTTGTGCAGAAAACTTTTCCTGAGCTGCAAACCCTTACTTACTGGGATTCAGGAAGACCTTTCTTTCTTATTTATTTATTTCTCCATAAAGCAAACAAGAAAGAATGAGCAAATAAGGGTGAGAACACATGAATGATTCCTGGCTATCAGCCCTCTGCCCTTACCTGAGGGTAAGGGATATCACAAAAAGGAATAACTCCAAATAAGAAAGACAGAGAGAAACTCCCTCTGGGACAACTGATGGGCACTCAGAAAAGGGGTTTAGAGACTCATCAGAATAGCAAAGACAATGTCCAGACTCTTGCCTAAATCAAGTGGAGTGAGAGCTCTGAGCCAAAGATTGGTTACTTCCACAGAACATCACCCTGGGCTGAACTGGAGCTGAGAGGCTTTCTCCTGCCACTACCGCCTAGAAAGAGATATTTCCATAGCACGGCTTAGAAGTAATTTGTTTTGACAAATAGACATTTTTCTGATGAGAAAGTGCTGCGTCATGGAGTCCCTGACACTCTGCCAAAGAAAGGTGAAAGGACCTTAGGGTGAATAGAAATCTAGTCCTTGAACTGAAGATGTTAGCTGATGAAAACGAATATTAATCAATTATTGTCAGTTCATATCAGTTTATGTGAGAAACTGGGAAAAATGAAGCTCTTTTACTTTATCCCTCGTTCTTTTTTATCTCATAATATCTCATGAAATTACTTTGTTCATTTAAGACAAAAATCAAAATCCCCGGACAGTTGCCAATATACCAATTTAAAACCTTATTTTACAAAAAGGCAAGTTTATGAACTGAAATATGAAGTTATTCACCTGATCTTCCAGGACATCTTAGGCCTGGAAGTAAAGTAAATAATTAGACAATACACACTCTTCTGATTTTTCAATTAAGGTGTTGGAATATATATATATATATATATATATAGTTACTTTTATGGTTACCATCTGCACTGTCTAGCTAGTTCCTAAATTCTAGAAGGTGGCACATTCCCCCTGGATGCCAAATTTTAACAGCATATTTCATCATGAAAATATTTGAAACAACAACAAAAAAAAAAGGATCCATGGAGGTTTTCCTACATTTGTACATATATATGAGGGCTTTTTTTCTTGCTGCTTTCATTTCTACTCTGTGCTGCTCGATGTTTCTTTCTCTTGGGGACAGTGTCTTCCTACTGGTTACAAAGATTTTATTTACTGTTGAATAGAGGAAAAATATTTTCCAAAAAGACAAAATAGATGGCCCAAGGAGAGACGGAGAATAATCTGTACAATCCATTTATTAGTCTTATTTACCCCCCCACCCCGGGTTAGCAAATGTTCTACACAAATCCTAAACCGATTAATATCCTCAGAATAGCTTTAATTTATTGTTAGCACTCCTGTCATGCTATCTTCTCTGTGGTGCTCAGCAATATGAGCAGGAGGAGGAGGATGTAAGGAGTGTGCGTGCGTTAGGATTGCACAGCATAAAATCCCTGAAAACTGCTTGACCGAAATAAAATTGAGCTGTTCGGCACAGCGCTGCAAAGACACGAAACTGTGTGAATGAGGCTAGATAAGAACTGAAGCACCGGTGGTAGAGCATCCTAATTACAAACCTGTGGTGCAGGCGGAATAATGGACAGAGTGGCAGCTCTTGTAGCTGTGTAAAGAGGAGTGGAAGTTTGCATTTTTGTTGCTGTATCGTGAATTGAAGGGGGGGAGGGGAGGGAGAGACTCTGTGTGTGTGTGTAAAGAACTGTTTTTGGGTCATCATCTTACGCTCTTTGTGATGCACATTCTAATTTAGGCAAAAGGGATGCATCTTTCAAATGCAGATCATGTTTGCATTAGAAGAGCAATGAGAACACTTGTCACTTTCAGAACATTTATGTGCTAGAAGTACTGTTAGCAGAAGAGCAGTTTAGATAAATTCAAGACTTTTTTTTGCTGATCACAAACATTAAGCTTCACACCTGAAACCCTCAACCCCCTGCTGTGCTCTAATCCTAGCACCATTCACCCTTAGAGACTCAAAGTGCTGTGCCACTGCTCTCAAACATTTGATTGCCCTTACTTTGAATGCCACCACCTGCAAAAATGCCTTTTTATTCCCTTTGAGCCTCTTGAGAAGGAAGTAAAAATGATAATTCATGACAAACATTAATTAATTGTTTACAAGATGATCTTTTCTTTTTCTAACTTCTGTTCAGCAGACATGTTGAGCTGCAAGACTCCACGCTTGATGCCAGAGCTTGTCAAGAGGTCTGCATTGTTGTTTATCACTCAGGCATAGGATAGACTGCAGGTCATTGTTTCTACAGTTCAAGTAGGACTGTCTAGCTCTTGTTTGAAGAATGGAAGTGCCATGCATGAGTTACTCAGTACAAAAGAACTACCGGTTCTAAGAAGGAACAGGGATTTAGCTTCTAATGCAGAGTAAATAAACATTTTTCACCATCCCTTGCTCCATGTGATTTTGGAAAGGTCAAGAGGTGCCATTACAGTATTTAAAAAGCTTCAAATTATGTTTAACTAACATATCTCTAAACTCGGAGAAATCTTATCACAATTTAGGAACCTATTGTCGTTGTTTCAGTTCTCGAATTCATCAGGGGAAGACATATTTTGAACGGAATGTGCTGTTGTTATGAAGGCTGAGGTCACTAAAGGATTAGACATAGTTCTTCCCCAAGGTAAAGAATAAAAGCTCTTTCCCCTCCCCTTCACCGCCCCCCCCCCCATAGCAAAGCAGATTGTATTTAACTGAGTCCTTAAATTCAAGAATTAAATCTACCGAAGTTTTTACGCAGTTCTAATAACTGACATGAGTATCCCAATGACAGACTGAAAGAGAAAAATGCTGTCAAATTTAAAGCAATGCCATTGAAACATTGAAACCTGAGCAGCAATATTTTTCTCCCTAAATTATGCTTATGCTGTTAAAGGTGAGCAGACAGGTTTGCAGAGGAACTGAGCTGCCACAATCTGGCTGAAGTCATTAGGAACTGTGGTGACGAGCATCTTTACAGATCAGACTTTTTATTTACTCATATATATATAAATGTTTAATATATATATAAACATATGTTTCTTTGCTCATAGGTAAGCAGACATGTCTTGGAAATGTTGCTCTATTCCAAGAACTTTAAACCACATCAAAAGTCTGGTAAAAAATATAAAGAGAGTGAAATATCTTACTTGTAGGAAGTGTACAGTAATACAGCTTCTCGCTGAACTCTGGTTTCCACATTCCAAGTTAGGAGCCCTTAGATCACGGCTGCAAGGCTAAAAATCAATGTTATATTTTCTGAGTCAATACTAAGGGTTGCACTTAACAGACGTGGAGACTAATAAGGTATGCAGAAGGAGTAAAAGCAGTGCACAAAAAATTCAGGCCTTCATCTTGGCGACGATCCAGCACAATGATGTTTCAACCAGATTTGAAAAAAAAAATAAAAAAAATCAATAACATCTGTGGTATAATGGTTAATTAAAGAAGCTCTTCAGCAAAGCTCAAGATGAGAGGCTCGGCCTGAAATTCAGACAGCTGAAGCTTGATTATCAGGAAAGAATGCTTTTTTAGCTATGAGTGGATAGGCCAAAAGCTGCAATGTGTGGAAATGGGGGGAAAATTTCTTTTATTTTAACTTTCTTTAAGTAATGCACACATTGTTCTCACCTGCATTAGGAGCTGTTCAGAGCAAAAGCCTCTTTCTATATATCTATGTACATATAATCTGGTCCCTTTGGAATCTATAGATTTAAAAAATCATCAAAGATATGAAGGTTGGCTGCTTGTTCTTAATTCACAAATTCTCCACTTTTCCTTCCCGCTCCCAGCCCCTGCTGCTGTGCCTTGTGTACAAAATCCACCTCTTGGCAGATCCCTTCAGCTACATTCTCTACTGATTTAGTTTAATTTTAAAGACCTGAGCCTTTTCAAGGTCAATCCTGAAAGAAATGAATCAAAGTTCGAATATTAAAACGTGGTATCTGCAGTAAGCAGATAATTCTACCATCAACTTCTGCCCCTTTCTATTCTCCTCTTTTGTCCCCTCTATCTGAAATACATACACACAGATTTATAGCGAGAAGGGACTGTTTTAATCCAACCCTCGTATGACACCGGACAGAGGTTTCCAGCTAGTAATTCCTGTGCATTGTCTTAGAGAATCTATTGTTTAGAGATTTCAAATGACAGAAAAACTACTCCATCTCTTGGCAAGTTTTTCTGAAAGTTAATTAGCATTATCATAAAACCACTTTATTTTTAGTCTGAATTTTTTTCTACCTACTTGTGTCTCAGCCTGCAAAGTTCAAGAGCCCTGGGCTACCAGAAATGATTGCTTTGTAGAAATTACAGAACATGGTCCTGCCTAGTCTCCACCGTCTTCTCACAAACTGGGACAGATGGTACCACCTTATGCTTATAGACAGACTTTCTTAGTGTAGACAGATTTCCCAGGTTTTTTTTCTTGTAACTCCATCCTAAGTCAAGGTCCTTTTCAAGGGCAAATAGAAAAAAAAACCCTCTTCTTCCAGTAGCAATCTCACTAACACTTAATATCAGGGCTCTGCCTTCTACTTAGCAGTTCCCCCTTGATCCACCAAAAAACTTCCCAATTGCCAATTCCCACACTAAGTGCTCAACTGTTTTAGCTCTAATGATATTAACCCTTTTCTCCAAAATGTGTGTCCCTTCCTTAAAAATAAGAGTAATATTCCTTCTTTTAGAAGGTGAAAATACCTTTTATTTGACCACGTTGTATCAAATCTTGTTGGAGTACAGCTCTGTAAATATAACAATTCTTTCCTTTTCCAATGCTAAGCAAAACATCTCCTATATATTGCAACTATTAGGAATGGCATTTTCTATTTCCCAGGAAATTAAAAAATGTGATTCAAACAGATGACAAATATTATTTAAGTTAGCCAGCAAATGAAGTTTCAGGAAGAAACATTTTTCTGGGTAAAAATGATTTCTTTAAATAATTTAAACATTTGTTTCAAATTTTTATTTTATACTAATGTTCTGTCTATTTACATATTGCTTCTTAAAATGCACATAGAATTAATTCCCAAAACCTGCTCCAAAATGTTAAAACAAGTTGTTTCAACACTAGCACAGTGCTGCTTTCCTTTTTCCTGGGTGCAGTCTCTTGAAAGTGTTACTTTTTCCATGCTTTATAAATCTAAGGGAAAAAATGCTGCTCAGGAAAGAAGATTATAATAAATGAGTTTAACTCATACTAATGAGAATCTAAGCAGGCAGGTCTTTCTTTTTAACCCTTAAGACACAAAGTAACAGTAAAAATAAAATCGGAAGTTTTGAGAACTCAGAATTTTCAGGCCAGGGCTTCCCGGAGCAGTCAGGTTCAATTGACTAACACATTTATTTAAATGAATGTTAGCTTTGCAACTGTTTTCAAAGGGAGCAGACCTAAGTCAAGACAGTGAAAAGTAAAATCCTGTCCCCTCAAACTTTCTGTCAGAATTCTTCACATTCCTCGCAGTTCAAGTGGAATTTTCCTCAGCAAACAGCATACCCCATGCAAAGATCTTTTATGTCATCAGCACTGAAGAAATGAAAACATCAGCAAGTACATATTTGGAACGATAACTGCATTCACAGTCAAGACTAAAGGATACAAATATCATTAAAACATAGCTACACCTGATTTCGCCATGTCAGATTATATCCATCAGTGCATTTTGTTGTATGTGCCAAACATATTTTAGCATGCAAATTTTTTCTGAATTAAGTTTTGTTTGATACACATATATGACATCCAAGAAACGTGTAATAATATTTTACTTTAGGACAAGAAGTGCCCCATGCCTTCAAGATATTGCAAAGCATCATGCTGACTCTCCTCTGCCATGATTACGAGCTCCTCCAGGCACTGGACCAATTCCAGTTGCCCTGTCTCACACAAGGTGAGAAGTGCACTGACGAAGCCTCCTTGTTCTCGCACAGCATCCGAAAGAGCCAAACACTCCATTAATAAAATAGTTCTGCCTTGTAGACCTCCTCACATGAATTGACAGCTCTCCACTCTCCAGCATCCCTCTGTGAGATCCCTTGCAAGGGTCCTCTGAACAGGCAGTCTGCCAAGAGATGACACACTGAAATGGTGTCGTTTTTAAACCCAGCTTTAATAACAATCTGGCATTCAGCTAGGTCCATCAGCCCTACTTCCCACAGCTCCATTTAGATAATCAAGTAATTCATTATTATTTGGCATGTGTTGCACATATTCCTTGTTCCAGGGAGAATTCCTCCCAAACAGGACCACAGCCCTTAGCCAGATCAATGGTGGCTATTAGGGCAGCAAGAGCAGGCAGTGGGGCTAGCATTGGACTGAGGATCTAAGGCAGTCACATTGGCATTGGTCTTTCCACTAGTGCTCTCAGGATCATCTAGAAGGCCCAGGAGCCAGATATCCAGCTGAGAAGCTGAGTTGGTATGAAGTTTGTATGTCATCCACACTGAGTTATGTATGTCAACAGATAACCTTGAACTTCCCTGACCTTTGCAGACTCTCTAACAGGACCTCAACACCAAACTATCTTTTCGCTCCTTTCCCTCAGAAAGTGCCACTGGACTGTGCTATGGCATTGCTCTACTAGGCATACCCAGACAGTTTCTTCTCTCTGACACTTTGTAGGAGCCTCTGTGAACTCTAGAGTCCCGTTTACGTCTTTCCTATGATTTCCTCCACTTGATGTCTATGTCTAGCCTGAACTTTAATAAAAGGTAATGTCTGTAAATCTTGGTCTGTATGATCAGGAGCTTTTTCCAGTTTTCTTAAAACCTGTTCCATTGTGAAGGTTCCTGAAATCCACTGGGCATGTAGACACCAGGTGTAGGATGTGAAAAACCTTGGGCCTGAGACCAGTGTCTCAATTATTGTGTCTGCCCTGTTGGTCTTAACACAGACTGATATGATTTCTAACTGGGCACAGCACCAGATTAAACACATGCAAACTTCTCATGGCATTGCTTCCAAATTGAGCTTCAGCAACCAAACTGTAACCATACTTCAAATCCGCTCATTTGAAATGTCCAGAAGTACAGAGAAAAGTTGAACTGCAGCTAAACCCTAACCCCTGTAGTTACTTCAGACAACTGAGACCAAATAGGAGCTTGCAGAATGTTCTTGCATCCCTACAAACCTTAAAAAATACCAATGATATTTTTAACATATGTCTGGGATGACACTTCTGGGTAAGACACTGAAAAAAAGAAAAATTACTGAAGTACCTGCTTTAATGTATATAGTCATAATATTTCTAG
>JAWWMO010000174.1:38344944-38400242 GCA_035047845.1 Dendrocincla fuliginosa | reverse complement strand
TTTTATTTTGTTTTGTTTTTTGAGGGTATTGTTTGTTTTTGCTTTTTTTTTGTTTGTTTGTTTCCGAGCCTCCCCTTGGGTTATGTACACATGCAAGCAATAAAAACGTTTGTTTGCTTGAAGTAAGTAGGCAACTCACATCCAAAAGAGAGGCTTCTGGAATAAATGTCCTCTTTAGACCCCTCTGGGGATGTTTCTTCCCCATTCCTTATTCCTGTCTTTGTTGGGCTCTGAGCACTCCTTGCTGTACTGTTGTCTTCTACCCAGAACCTTATCCCAGTGCCATCTTTCTCTTCTCCACTCCTTCCCTCTCCTCCTCCCTTTTGCTTACAAAAGCAGCTGATACTATATTTTCACATATATTAACCAACACATTCCTTGATGAGATTGGGTTACTTGGGGACCTACTGTTGGAGTAATTTTAAAAGTTGATAGTTGTCTGATATATAGGTTATACCCATAACCTAAAAAAGAAGTATGAAATTTAAAAACATTTGAAAATGCAACTTGGTTAAAAATAGGTCATACCTTCTATTTTTACTAAGAATTTTCTTCTGTGCAGAATAGTTGGATAAAGTAAAAATGCAGCTCTGTTATTCAAAAAGCTTTTGGGCTGGCTGCATGTTGTTGACAGAATTTCTCCAGAATTAGCCTTTCAAATTATTACATGCAATTTTTCCTTTAATGATGTGTGGAGTTCAAAGCACCAGTCATGCCCTTCAGAGCTAATAAAGACAATTTCTTGCATGAGTGGCACACCAAACCGGCACGGCACACCTGCACAGCCCACTGTCTCCCCGCTCCTTGCCTCACTGGGAGAGTCAGGGAAACATAAGGCCAGACCAGGGAGTGGGCACACCTTGAGTGCAGGTGTATTACAGCGTTAGGCCCCCACATTCAGCATCAGCACGGCTGCAACTACCTCCATCGGCTCCTGATTTGTCCTCTGTTTTCTAAGAGATTTGAAAGGGGACCATAAGTCTCATTTCCTTGTACTTTGCTCCTTCTGCTTGCCTTCAGCTCTTACATTTGTGAGATCTCTCTTATTGTTTTGATTTGATGCACCAGCACATGCTGTAGTGTTCTCTTGAGATATTATTGCCTCCCATCAGGCCTTGGGGTCTTCTTCTCTAAGTCATCCATCTCTGGGGCAAACACTTGTCTCTGTACATTTACAGTTATCTTTCAGAGACAGATTTTTAAAGTAAATAGCCCACTCTATGGACATACCAGCCTGTTCAAGTTACCTCAGGGGCCACGCACAGGCAGGGGGATGCTTTGCTGCCCCACTTCTACTAGAAAGAAGACTAACTTCCCTATGCTGTATCTTCTTCCCTATGCTGTATCTTCTTTCTCTGCCTCCCCCATGGATGCCGGAGGATATTTAATGGGTTGGAGAGTCAGAAGATCAAGGAGGCATGACCTTCTGTGGAAACAAAAAAGAGTGAAAGAAGAAAATAAGAAAAAACCCAGACCCCCTATTTAACCTTCAATAGGCAAGCGGAAGAAGACCAGATACAGCAATAACAGTACAGGTGTAAGATGAGGGGACAGATCCAAGGTCAATAAAATGCCAGGGTAAGCATGGTAGCTTGCTGTCCAACCCTGATGATGGCCTCAGTCTTATTCTAGCATCTTCTGGATTAATGTGTCCTCTATCCCCACTCTCCAGCCTAGGTATGGCTGACCTGACCTGAATTTCTCTTCAACTCAATCTCTGTTTTCTTAATCTCTCCAGTTTCTCCCCTTTCTGTTTTACTCCTAAGGTTTCTGCCAACTTTTACCAGTATCACCCAGATTTATTCTAATCTCTCCAACACCTCATTCCATTTAATCTAAATGGTGACCAGCAAGCAATCTAACCTAATATGTCTCTGTCCCTCTTGCTCCAAGATGAGTATGAGGGGATCTAGTGCTTTTATGTTGAGAGATGAGCTCATAGTTGGTCTGGGAAATTTACTGTCAAAAAGCCTGAGCTCAGCTATGCTTAAGGTATTTTCAGGGGTGATAGTAGACTGAAGAAGATCAGCAACAGTGTCTGAATTAACTGTAGTCATCTCAGAGGGCAAGAGACAAAGATGTACATGTACATGTACATTGTACATGTACAAAACAAGAAGCACAGAGGGTTAAGAATTTCTACGGAGCTATCTCTAGCTGAGTACTGAATTCAGATATGAAGTTGGTGCTAGGAATCTGGTGGGTAAGTGGAAGAGCAGAATTTAGTGGGAGAGTGGCAGAGCAGTAGAAGTTAGCAGCATAAAATGGCTTTGCTGTTTGCTTGCATTCCACCCTCAGTTTGTTGAGCTGTGCATGGCCCATGCCTGGCATTCTGTCTTATGTGGTGGAGGACCAGCAATGAATGATGATGGCTGTGCCAAGCAAAGATCTGCATATGGTAGAAGAAGCCCTGGTCTTTCTCTTTGCAATGGCTGAAGGCTCATTGATACAATCAGTCAAGTTCAAAGGGCTTCAAGTTCAAAGGGCTTCAAGAAAAGACAAGGGTTTTCCTGAGCATTTTTTTAGACAGTGATTTTAATTATGCAAAAAAATAACTAATAATTCCACATGATATCTTATCTAAACCTGGCTGCAAGATTTGCCAAGAAGCAAGCAAGGGCATGAAAGGGGGCAGGATGGAGAATAGAGGCAGTTTTTGCTAAGGCGGAGGGTAGTATGGAAAGGACTGGCCAAATGACTGCACAATGCCATTATCAGATAAAACACAAAGATATGTCCAGGGTTTTGTGCTCACTGCTGTTTTCAAACTGTTAAAAAACCTACTGGCTATCCCCAAATACCTCAGAATTTTAAAACAGCAGCTTCCCTTCTCCATTCCCTTCCCTAAAATGTATAAATTGTCCTCAGCAGTAGAAATCACAGGCTCATTTGTCAGCAAAAATTCCCGTCACCCCTTTCCTATAAAGAAAATACCAGAACTTCTACCATACAACTGGGAGCTTATAATAGGCAGCTATTAGCACAATGCTAAATTTGGGGTGTTTCAGAGAAGAATATGGTTATGTCTGTTGTTTGATTCGTGGCACATGTACAGTTACAGTTCAAGTTTCTCTGGAGCTGGAAGAGAGGTCTGCATAAAATGCCATGATAAATTTTAGAGTGAATACTAATATGCAGAAGGGGTTGGTTTGAAAACAAGCCATGACTTCTAATCAGTGCTTGACATGTGTCCAGTTTTCTGAAATTGAAGTGAGAGGTGAGACTGATTATTCATTATACAATCCAGTCATATTTATTTGCATCCACGCATTTGAAAATCCAAGTTTACATTTTTAAAGCTAAATAAAGTTGCCTTGTGACACTCGTATCTATTACATATTTCACTTCAAAACCTCATCTCTCCTAAAGCCTCTTCAGTGTGCTTGAAGTAGCACAGCAAAAGAAAAGGAATTTTCAGTTTAACTAGAGCACTGACATTCTGTTACACAATTCGATCTTGTCTATTTACCAGCTCTTAAAAAACAGAAGACACTAAACAAAACAAAACAAAAAAATAATGCTGAATGCATCCAGCCAGCAGTGCCATAGGTGTCTGAATGCATCTGTAGCTTCCCTCTCACTCATCAGTGTAATTGTTGTCATGTTATTCCATTTTTTGATTAGGCTGGTCCGCCAAGCTCCCAGCTTTTCCTGGCCAAACGTTCTTCTGCTGGTTGTCATGGTGACTGCATTGTTAGTGGGGAGAAAGGCTCTGTTGTCTGCCATTGTTCTGTTGTGCTTTAGGTAATGCACGAGGCATCACAAGTGAAGTGGATGGACCTTTTTTGCTCGGCATCATTGCCGAGTATTGAAAATCTCACATAAAAAAGGAGCAAATAGGCCCTGACCAAAGAAATAACCAAGTTCTTTTTTTTTTTCTTTATTTTTTTTTAAAGAAAGCACGCATTATTATAAAGAGGTAAAACAGCACTGGCGGTTAACTGAATAATCGAAGAAAATGCTATAGAAATTATATTTATTGGAAGAACAATTGTCATGATTTGGATGTTACTATACAAGGGTAACCATTTGGCAATTTAGCTTGAATATAGTTTTTAAATATTCATTTATCCAGCTTGTAATGTCATTTAACCTTAGATTCTAGTTAGCTTAAAACACTACACTGGAGGAGTTGAATTCAATCATTTGATTTTTAAAATTTAATCTATGAATGGCTAACTTCTGCATAAGCTACCACATTTTTTTACATTTTATACCACCATCAGAGTATGTAATCACTGATTTGGGGGGTTTTTTTCCTCTAAAAAATGAGGTTTTACTACATTATTAATCAAACTAGCTGAAAAAAATATTAACACCACAGGCACTATTCACTATTTGATGTTCAGATAGTTTCTTTAAGAGACATCTCAAGAAAATTAGGGGAGAAACCCTGAGAAAGTTCTTCAAAGAGCCTTAGCTTATTTAAATGGATTGCCAGACAAGAGACTGGCTTTAAATTGTGCTTAATTAACACCTTTTCAACAGCAATTTACCTGTTAAATATTGAAAGCAAACTTAATGTAAATCCCAACTGCCATAAAACAATCAATAGTATATGATTTGAGAGTCTAATTTTCAGTCTCTGCTCAAATTCATCTGCTGATCCCATTAAGGCAAACTAGCAGGATACCAGAATTTCTGTCCCATCATTCCAGGGAGAAAAAGCACCTTTCAGAAGAACCTGTCACTGGATGTCACCAAAGTACCATGAATTTGCAGGCAAAACAGCACTATTTTACCAATAAAACTCAAAAGCCTTAAAGAAGGCAAGTAAGAATGAGTATTACAGGTAACCCAACTCACCTGTAAAGCTGGCAAGGCCAGAACCTGCACTCAACCAGATGTGGATGCCACTGAGGTTTGCATGCTGTGGCTTTCAGCTGCCCAGTATCTCACACACCTGGAGCAGGGAGAGGTTTACAACTGCTGGCACAGGCAGCTGAGAAAGTGCACAGAGCGGCTTAATTTGGGTTGTAATACATGTTGACATATATTTTCCCACTTTAAGTCTGAAAAATGAGAATGACATTTTCCATTTGCTTCCTTATTTAGTTAGAGTTTTTGTCTGGACTGTTTCTTGAGCCCAGCAGACTGGGACCATCCCATACCCCATGTGCCTCCTGCACTGGGGATCGCTGGGGGGAGACACAAAAACTGAAAGAAGTTCTTGCCTCTCAAGTGCTCGGCTCCTCCACGTGTCAGACTAGAAATTTAAAAGGAGATGGTAGGAGATGCCGATTTCCTTGAAGGGAAATCTATACAAACGCGTAATTCAAGGAGTAGCTTTTTGACTAATGCCAAAATAATTGAGGTGAAGATGAAAAAAATTTACATGAAAATTAAACTTTTTAATTACAGAAAAATGGTTTGTCCTTTGGGAAAAAAAAATTGCTATATCATGAAGTTTGTGTGCTTTTAAACCTTGAGAGCAGGGATTTCAAATAAAATTACATGGGCATCGGTGCCCCAATGACTTTTCATGGGTATTACCTCCCCAAATCCTTTGTCATTTCTAGTTTTCTCAGAAATTACTTTTTAAAGCTAGAGAAATTGGTAGCCTTCATACAATTTGCCGGGAACATTGAAGAACAGTGACTCTCCTACTCAGAGTTTGCCTTGGACTCCATCTGGCCCTGTGTTTCATAGGCACTCACTGAATACAGCAGCAATCCTGCCTTTCCGCACTCCTCTGCCCAGAGGTGCTCTGGACATATGCCCAGCATATCTGGGAATGTGCATACAAACACCTCTGAGACTGGGTAGTAAAAGAGGATTTATCACACTTGTATACGTGCACACAGATTATTTACTCACACAGCAGAGGTTGGTCTGCACACAGCCTCGTGTCAGCTAATGCCAGCCTCATCTATGGCAGAGGTATAATTCCTGCTAAACTCCTAATTCTCTTTTAATTCTATGAAATTACTATATAGCCCAGGTTATTTTGGCCTTATTAAATTCAGAAGAGCTTTTCCATAAGGGATAGCTTCAGAAATACTAATATAGGACAATTGCTGTTTTTTGGAGAGCTCTATTGCAAGTGTATTGCCTTCTCAGCTGGAAAGGATGATTACTGATGTCTGAAAAAGGTACTTACAGCTTAGTACACAGTAAACATGTATTCTGTTTTTCTTTTGCTCTGTTAAACAATATAATACATAGCAAAAATCTACAGAAAAAGCAATCAAAACAGACACACTTTAAGAAGAATCCCAATGCTTCTTAATTTGCACTTCATTCTTCCCGTCAGCATTTCCACCCACATTCATCACTGAATATTCATTCCTGCTTGTGTTTTCGGGTTGAGTGTGGCAGCAGCCCAGCAGAGTCACGCAGGTATTTCGGTGAAAGGGGTGACAAGATATCCCTCCCCCATTCCTGCTGCATCGCAGGAGGGTCCCCAGCACTTCTGTAGTTTGGTAGGGCTGAGCTCCCCACCAACCCCCTTTCCCTTGCCTGATGCGCTGAGAGCTCCCCCTCCTGTTACAGCCAATCTTAACTGCAGTTGACAGATTAATATTATTACCTCATTTTAATTAATTCCTCTCCTCAATTCAAAAAAGCACATCTGGTGCTTTTCAGAGCCAGACAAAGCTTCTTTCCTCCCTGAACATCAATTAATAACTTGGCAACAAAAAGAAAAGAAGTGTTTGTTCACCGTACCTAACAGTCACAAGTGACAGAGAGAAAGAAAAGGGACTTGCTCCAGACAGAGGTCAAGGGAAATGACAGAACTGCCAAATCTTCTGTTTTTCTGTAACTCAGCAGAGCTTATTAAGTCTGAGCACAGTGACATAGCTACTGTGGCTGTGCAGTTTCCAGGCCAGGGTTGTCTCACTTCTCTTTAACTTGAAGGGCACAAAAAATGATGTGTAACTTGTCCCACCTATTCAGACTGGTGGTTAACCATTGGCTCCCTCGCAACTGCTCAAGCCCAAAAGGTGATTTCGGACCATACTGACAACACTTTAACTCTCAGACCCACATTTCAACTTCTGAATAGAAGTTACTCCCATTCCAGAATTTCTCAAAGTTCTAAAATCTCCTAATACAAGCAGAAGATACACAGCATCATGAGCCTCTAGTCCTATATGGCCCTGTGCCTTGCATAAACAACATAGTGACCAATGGCACTGAAGACAGTGAAAATGAAAACCTCTTCCCAGCTGTCCAGAGAATGTGTTGTTCTCTTTGACTGGAGCGATGAAAATAAAATTCAAAGGAGATTTTTTTATAATAGAAAAAAAAAAAAATCAGTAGAGAGTTTGGCATACAAAAGGGCAAGAGTTCATTACAACCATTTGTGCAATATTGAGATGCAGGACTAAACTCTGAGTTATTAGCCCATGACCTCCCATAAGGCCAAATCTGCAGGTCAGGGAGATACCAAGCCCACAGGAAGGGACAGGGTTGAGCCAGGATGTACCGATCTGGCTGGCAGGATGGGTTGACCAGCATGGGCTGTGCATGGAGTGGGGAACCACTGTTGCTTTGCAGGCAGGGGATCTGGTAGCCATCAAAGCCTGCTCACCTCAAAGGCACATTCAAACAAGGCTCAGCATGTGACATTGAATTTTGTGCTTGAGTGCTTCCTGTTTTCCAACCTGATCTCAAGAAAATTACAAATGCCAGAAAAAAATACATTAAGCTTTTCAGGATAATAAACATTCATGATAAATTAAGAGAAATGCCAGTGAGTCAAAACCAAATGTGAGATAGAAATTAAAGGAACAATTTATTAGTTTTTCAAAATGGAACTGATGTCATATTGTTCTATTGTTGTCTACATGCAGCTCCAGGACCTCAGTCCTTCAGTTCTCATTGGAGAGACAGGTTTTGAAGTTAGTGTCCAAACTGGCTTTCTTCTTTTAAATTCAACATTATTGCTATCTTAGTAGTTGAGGTTTGTGACTTGCTTGGGAACTTGGCTTTCCCTTAGAATTTCTTTTTGTTGATGCCTTTGTCCCAGTTTTGCAGCAGCTACTTTCTCCATTTCTGACTCCATTTTATTTTACCTCCTTTCCCCACCCTCTCCCCCGCCAAAGAAATTTAGTGTGGAGCATTCTCATGTGATTTCAGTTACAATTCAAAACTGAAGTTCTTCTTGGGAACCCATTTTTTTAATGCCCAATAACTTGTGGCTACTGTTCAATGTACTAATACCTGAACATTTATATATTTTAAAAATCAAAATAAGCATGAGAACTACTTGAAAATTGTATTTATGCTTGTTTTATATAGAACACAAACAAATATTTTATATCAGATGGGCAAATGTCTTCTCGCAGGTTGGAATTTTACTAGACATGAGGTGAATTTCATTGCAACTAAACCAGATCCAGAAAAAATGGGGGGAAAATTGTTGATAAACACAGATTACAAAAATGCAAAATTTAATTCAACTATACCAAAATGTGAATTTGGTACAATTTCAGCATATTAGCAGTATGCCCACTCTTAAAATTTGCTTCAAATTTTCTATTTTATTTTTGTTATAGAACTGACTGTCACACAGAACAATATAGAGAAAAGAGCTGTGTTAGCTAATCTGCTGTAATCCTTTCAAATCTTTGAAAGAACAACAAGCGCTTGATAAGCAGGGTCAGGCTGGGTCAGGATTTCGATAGCAGACATCTAAGGAATGCCTAGATGCTTTGGGAAGGGGATGTGGGTGATTTAGCAAGCTGGCTAAATCAGCAAGCTTGCTCTCCCCTCCACTCTGGCAAGGAGTAAAGGGAACAGTCTATGTGCTGCCGGCAAGGTAACCTTTTGGGGGAGATAGGTGTAATACAAGAAATCCCATTCAAGATATTACTTTACCCTTTTATCAGGCAGTGACTTTAACTGACACCAGCTCAGGTAAGTACATTTTGCCTTGTTGACTGATGGATAACCTGTTTCCCACATCCAGTCATAAAATTTGCAGGGTGTTGTCAGGTGCTGTTAAGCCATGCCATAAACCACGCTGTTCATCCATTGTTTTGAGCCACTTCTCTCCTACATGCTTTGTACGTATTAAAAATATATTTCTCCAAAGTGCTTTTAAATTGCAGGAATGTCAGCTACATCCATTATAGTTATCATCCATGTCAACGCTAGTGTTGGTTTTAACAGCTGATTATATAAAAAACACACAAAAATGGATAATATGAAATATGAGTAAATATTTTTAATTAACTCTTTACAAAGTTCTCATCTGAACCAGAAAAATCAATAAGGTAAAATTATTTTAGAAGTATGTACCTTGCCTTTCTGAAATATTATACAGGCTGTGCTGGCAAAAAAACAACCTCTCTCCAAGAAAATACTTCATTGAAAAGTCAGCATCTGTGTCTTACTGAAAGAAATGCAGCAGTTTCAATGAAAAGAGTAAAAACCTCTCTCTCAGGTCTCATTTTATGCTTTTTTATTTCCACTGAGAATATTTTAAGACTAATCAGCCCTACAAAAGGTACCACTGTTAATCTACTGTTTGTCTTCATCTTCACTGCAGCTGCTTAGTAGATCGAGAGCAAACAAAACTAGAATTAAGGTCATTCCATTTAAATCCTTCAGATCGGAAGACAAGGACTAAATTATTGCTAAGAATTACATGAAGGAAAGCCCAGGGTAAGATATATATTGTTTATTATTTGCCAGACCCATAGTGCCACTGCACTTACATATTTGTGAAGGGATTACATTAACATTTTATGAGATTAATTGGTATCATGAGGAGATTCTCTGATATAGTAACCACACAACTTAAAAGTATGCTCCTGAGCTTTCACAGATTGTATGTGGTACATAGGGGTAGTGAGAAATAACTCAAACCTCCCAGCTTCCAATCAATTGTAATGCATGAAATATAATGACATTTTTTTCACATAAATGAAATTTAAAGAACATTATTACATGTCATCATAGACCACCAGTCTGAATCCCACAGGATCATTAAGGTAAAGATCTTAATGGATGATTTTGTTTTCCTTCATAAGACACCTTAAAACTGTACTTTCGCATTTTTAGGCAGACAGAGCAATAGCACTAAAGATTGCTTTTATGCTAATAATAGGAAATAATTTCACAGTAGTCAAATGAGAGTAGCAAATGAGTGGTCAAATGAGTAGAAAATATTTTAGCCATCAAAAATCCACAAGATTTTTTCTTCAAATTAGGAAATATTCCCTGGGAGCTACTCTATAAATAATACATAGTAGGGTTTAGTGTAATCTTTATTATGAGAACATGCTTTCTTTAGAGCCAACAGTAATACCACTTCAAGAAGGAAATGCTGTGTGAAGAGAGGATCTTGCAGCTCTCTCCCACTTTAAAATCAAGTACATAGGCTCCACAGTATCTGCAGCCCTCAGGAGCCTGCTGGCTACAAGGTATGAGTCAGCTCCACCACTCCGACCTCTCAAGTGGAGGAGAGGTATGTCCCTGTTTAGTATCCTGTGCTGGCTCAGGCTTCTCGCACTCAGCCTCGGTGAGGCTCACTCGACACTGAGGCTGGACAGAAATCAAATATTGGCACTAGGTATCCACAAAGAAAACAAAAAAAGGGGGCGCATTTTATGTGGTTTAAAAGGACCTCTGCCCAGGCATGATGCAGTAGGGGGATAAGATGCTGCCGGTGTTGTGGTCTGTGCTCTAGTGGGAAGGGTAACCACTCACATCAAAATGAAATTTGTCACCTTTATTCAAGCAACAATTTTGATAGGAGATTTCACAAGATAAACACAACATGATTGCAGATTTACAGCCAGCCTCAAAATAATCCTCCTTTTCCCTCTCCCTTCCTCCCTCTCCCCTTCCCTCCTCTTCCCTTACTATACACAAGATTTTTTTGCTCATCCTGTTTCATTTGGTCTCCCAAACTTCTTTCACCCAGCCTGATTTCACCCTTCCAAGCTGAGTAGGGAGCAGAGAGCCTTTAACCACAGCAATGCATTTCCTGCTGCATGTGGGCTCTGGGAGAGGTGACATCAGGCTGGTGGAGGGGGGACCGAGACCAGAGACAGGACCTTCTGGAGGACCAGTGTATAACCAAGACATTAGGACTCACTGGGATTGCAGGTGACATGAGTGGCCCATGCAGCTTGCTGGGAACCAGCAAACCTTTGTGAGGGAGGTTTGCCCCAGGCCCTCAGATGTCTTAGGATCAAGCTGAGTCAATTGGACCACTCTCTTTTGGTCACATCCCTTCTACTAAAAACTCACCTGCATACATTTAATTTTATGCTTCACTCCTGGGCTTCTATTTCAGTAAGTGGATGAATTGCAAAAGAAAATAAAAAGTAGGTGGGTCATAAATGTTTCAAGTGTCAATAAATCACTGGCACCAGTGGAATTTCTAGGAATATCCACAAACCGAAGATTCAGGATGAGGCAAGACTAACAATATTTTTTACTCCCTTTTTTAAGGAGTACAAAATGGAAAATACTGCTTTGTGTTCTACTCTTCTCCATAGAGTATGCCTGTTTGCATTGGAATACCTAACTTATGTCTGTATTCCCCATACAGAACACTGGTCATTTATCCGTTTGGGACATACACAGCTTTAGTGTCATAGTACTAAGGACTTTCACTAAGGATATAATGGGCTGTATACAATCAACTATTGGATATAATAATGCTGAAGATAACAGTCATTACTAGAGCCACTAAAGAAACACATAAAAATTCTAGAATTGTCAGAGGTGACATCTGCAAATAATGTCACTTGCATTCTTACATCTCTGAAACATCTTGAAACTCTTACACAAAAATGTCACTAACATAATTCACCACAGAAGTGTTACAAGGATGACAGGACTATATAAAAAATTGCTAGAAATACTTAATATCAGGAAAATATTTTTCTTTATGTGTGTATACAAAAGGAAAAAAAGAAAGCTTCTAAGTCACATGCTGAAAGCAGTCTGAATTTACCTTAACACACATATACACAGTATAACCAACACACAGTAAAACCAACCCCCAAACCCACACTACTTTGTGTTGGAATGTTGGAAACCTAACTGGAGCTCAGGATTTAACACCGTCTGTATTTGGAAACACATGAACACACATTATCTACACATAAAATCAGAAATCCTTTCCAGTTCATTCTCTGTTCTTTCTGAGACATGCTGCCACTGCCTTGTTTATTGTCATCATCATTTGCAATCACAAAATTTATGCGTTATTTCAAGTACTAAAATAATAAGAAACAGAGCTCTGTGGAGATCGACAAGAAGTCCTTACAGAAAGTGAGGCACAAATGGAGAAAGGCATTGTTGCTTCTAGCCCTAATTTGTTGGAAAGCATTAATCAAGAAACAAGTCACAGACAGGAATATGTCATCTAATGCATCAATATGCATTTCTATCAGCATGACATGCTGGTGATGCTAGTAACTGCCAAGTCCTATAGGCTTGAATCTTAATTCTTGGATGATGATATACTAAGACTACACCTTATAATATACATTATAATACATAACATACACCTGGTAATATAGCATTACCAGCAAACTTGGAAAATACATGTAACATGACACAAAAGCTGGTTGCCCAGTCTAACGACATTTTCAAAAAACTACATTCTATGGCAACACATCATAAATGGCTTTCATTATCATTTCTAAAACACTCCTCAATGTTTTCTCTAGCTGACCAAGTAGTAGGCATAAAAAAGAAAGGAAGGAAAATATCGTATTTAGCCTATTTTTATATTTGAGGAACTAAAAAGTTATTTATTTGTAAATGTTAGTTTCTTGAAAGGAAGTTTCATAGAAGTTGAATTAAATAATTTATCTAACATAAAGAAGGCATTATATTTGTAACGTAAATATTGACTGACTTAGCTAATGAGTGTCTGTATAAACAGACTCTTTTTTGACTTCAACTGGAGTCTAGAGCAGACAGCTTTGTATATTTTACAGTCTCTTGTACCTGAGCCAACAATTGATACTGCCATAGATCAAAGCCTCGATACAGAGATACCAAGCAATTTGTGTATAAATGTGCTCCTTAAAAAATGATAAGAGCACAAAAGAAGTTTTAAGATACTTTTGTTGTGGTTTAAATGGTAAATAGCAAATTGATCTGATGAGTTGCGTTAAAGTTGTACCTGATGTACCAACAGGATAGAAGCTCAAAAAATACTTTCTATTTTTTTCATGAAGATTCGTAAATGAGAAAATATTTTGTATTAAAAACAGCCATGACTTTGTGTTTTCATTTGATTCCTTAATTATTTCCTCAGATTTTATGCAGAGGGCTAGGATGTAATTTTCTCTGCATAGTTTAACCAAGATATTTAAGTAGACAAGTAAGAAAAATGCCTTCAGTGGCCATAAGATGCTCACTAATAAGGTCTGCTCAATTAAAGCAATTTTTCACACATAAAAGCATTTATTGACACACAGAGAACATTCAGTCCAAGCCTCTTCATGGTTTCTATTAAAGTTAGACTGCCTAATTTATGAGCAGGCTTAGCCTGCTATGCTTCTACAAATCGTTGTGTAATGAAAAGTCAGTTAAACAAATAAAAGCAGTAAGATCTATTTAGCAACCAGCTAGCTGGGACAGCAGAACCATAGGAAGTACTACAAAGTACTACAATTGTACTATAATGTCTTCAATAATTTGAAAAACTCCACGCATTATGCTTTAATTCCTATATATTGTTTGACAGGTTAAATTGTGGGCACTAGTATTTTCTACTCATACAACAAAGTACTTGGCTTCTTCACTTTTATCATGCAATAGAAGACAACTAGTCAGAAGTACAAATGTAACACTTAACTATGGCTCTTAGAAACGAACATTATAACCCTATCTCTTGAGTTGTTTTCTCACACCGTCTCAACAAAATTGTCTAGAACAAAAGGGAAAGGTGAATAATATCTGAACAACAGACACTTATTTACTGCTGTGTAGTACCAGAAGGCCCACAGACTGGAGAGGAGCTGCGAGAGAAAGACACCTCTCCATGTAGATGTGTATTAAAAAGAAAAAAAAAACAACAAAACAAAATTTAAAAGCAGCATCTTGCACTAATTCTGCTGTTACAAATGATGTGAGACAACAGAGTACCAAACCCACAACTGACTTCAGTGTAGACACATGCCTGAACGAGTTCTATGATGATTTTTAATACAAGGGTAGTTTTAAACAACGTATTCCATGTTGTATAGATAACTGGTTTTGCATAGTAAGGTCAGCCTGGGTATAAGAGGCAGCAGAGGCACGACTTCTCAGCATGTTTGTGCAATGCTGTTGGCAAAATCAAAGAGCACTGGCTGCAGGCAGGGGTCAGTGAATCCAAGCTCTACCTGTATATGTGTGCATGTGTGTGTGCATGTGTGTGCATATGCGTGTCTGTGAGCAATATGAAAGGAGTGTCATAGTATCCAGAAACACACACATTCTAGCACACAGTTAGCTCCAGCAACGAAAATATCATGGGTATGCAGCTCAGGAACCAGAGTATACCTCAGGCCCTTGCAATTTGAGTAGTAACCCCTGCAGATGTCTGTGTTTGAGCTCCTGCTGCCACTGCACCTTCAACTCCAGCACAGACGTATCTTCTGCAGCAGCAGTTTCCCAAGCATGGGCAGAAATCTACAACAATGCACCCACTGCCTCTCACTTGTCTCGCACCTTTTCATTTTCTCTGTGATTTGGGGAAATTCTGAACACAGACTTTTCTCTCCAGTAAACTCACTGTACTTTTTTTTTCTCCTAATATATTTTATCTTGAATTATTTGTTCTAGTTAAAAATATAGTGGTGATTGGAAATAAGTACTGAGTGGGTACAAATGCTTTACTGCTATATCCATAAATGGCTGTGCTCATACTTACTGCACCACAATACAATCCCAGGTCAATGATCAAGGAGAAATTAAATAAGCATCATCAGTCATAAAACTAACAGTAAGTCAGGACTGGGGTTTTGCTGCCAGTTACATCCAGGTTTAACCTATGAAGGTGACCCTGGTAAGGCACATTGAGATTTTCAGATGGAAAGCACTGTAACAGTCGGGCATGACCCTGTACTGTTTTTGCTATAGGACTATTTTCCATATTTCACTGAAGGAAGAGAAAGTCCTAATAGAACATTGAGAATGGCATAAGGATCTCAAACAATAGAGCAGGTACCACAACAGAGATGTGGGATGCTTTCCACAACCAGGGGCTTGCCTCCCTGCTGAGAGGACAGGTTTCACACAGCAGCCTGAGCTGAAAGCAGCATGCAGCCTCCATCTCCAACACATCAAAAGCAAACCTGTTATTGAGTGCAGATCTAAGGCAATAGTTTTGTTCTTCCTTAGACTGCTGCAGGGTGAGTCTTTACCCCTCCTTGGCCATCAGCTCCTATCCCCTCTTCACAGCCTCTGCACAGATTTGGGAACATGAGCGGTGCCAGCGCTGCTGCAGGAGCAATGCACATGATTCAGGAGGGCACAACCCCACACAGAAACACACTGAACCTCTCCTGCTGCTGCAAGGTGAGGATGTTTATTTTACATGGTCCATGTCTTTGTTTCCTTTGGAAGCCCTTGATTTCTTAGGGAGAGTTGAAATGTCCTTTATTCCTCTTGAAGGGAAAAGGAGACCAAATAGGTTTAAAGTAATGACAGTTTTATAAAAAAGAAAATAAAATCAATCTGTTGACATCTCAGATTCAAAGTGTATTCAGTTCTTGGCCTCCACAGTGTCTGTACATTCAGGTGCAGTTATAAAATCTTGCAATAAAATAGAAGTGAATAATAGGCATGGGTCTATCACTTCTTATTGGATTTTCTGGTCAAACTGAAAAGGAATGTACACAAGATCTGGAATTTAAATAAAAGATTTTCATAAATATGTGATGGTGAATATGTCCTAGAGCAAAAGACTAAATATGCTGTGCATCTCCCAGGGTTTAAAAACTTAGGAATTCCCTCTTTTTCCTTCTCTGTACCCTATCCAAAAGACATTTAGCTAACTACAGAGTGTAGATACTAAGGGGTACCTTCATCACTGTCTACAAGTGTCTGCATAGGAATAAAAAATGCAATAAAGAACTCTGCAGTCTGTCAAGGAAAGATACAACAACCTCCAACCACTGGAAGTTGGACCAAGGCAAATTTGAATTTCAGCCATGTATGTTTCTTCCATAGTGATGCTAATTAGTCACTGAAAGAGGGTAGTGGTGGCTCTCTGGGAATTATAAGAGCAAATTTGACTGTGCTTTCTTTGGAATATGCTCCGATTCCATCCAAGAGTCATTCAGAGGAACCCTACAGCAGTTCTGTTCTATGCAGGCAAGATTTCATGTTTTAGGTCCTGCTGCAACAACCTGACCTATCCTCATCACAGACCTTCTTTTCATTTGGCACATTACAGGACTCAGGAGATGATGCAGCTGCCCACACATGATAACTGCTTAACTCCATGTCTTCTGGATTCATGGGCTATAAATGACAAAAACCCATGGTCTCTGGTTCAGTGTTCTTTCTACATGGGAAAGAACACCTAAAAGACACTGCCTCCCTAAAACCTACTGTGTAGTATGTGGTGAGTACAGTCATTCCAATAATTTGCAAACAAGCACAGATGGTGACATACCAAGCTGAGTACTGTCAATAAGAATGTGATCATCTCCATACAACTATCCTGGTGGGAGTCTGTTAGAGACCATCCAGCTAGGGCAAAGAGAGAAACAAAATCTTCCATAAGTAGGTGGAACGATTCATATGGGGGAATTCATGGGACTGAAACTGGCAAGGGACACAAAGAATAACAGGAAGGGCTTCTACAGGTACATTAATCAGAACAGGAAGGTCAAAGAAGGTGTATCCTCTCTGATAAACAATGCTGATGAATAGATAACAGATGAGAACAAGTCTGAGGTCCTTAACAATATTTTGCCTCAGTCTTCAATGACTCTCTTCAATCTCTCTTCTCACACCTCTTGAGTGGATGGGGTGCAGGATGGGGATTGGAAGAGCAAAGTCCCTCCCATTGTAAGTGAAAATCAGGTTCATGACCACCTGGGGAAGCTTAATGTGCACAAGTCTTAGGACCCAATGAGATGTTGGGGTGCCCAAACTAGACAGAGCATTGGCCTGTTGGAGTAAGTCCAGAGGAGGACTACCAAGTTGATCAGAGGGATGAAGCACCTCTCCTTTGAAGAAAGGCTGAGAGAATTGGGATTGTTCATCCTGGGAAAAAGAAGGCTTCAGGGTGACCACATTTTAGCCTTCCAATACACAAAGGGAACTTACAGGAAAGAAGGAGTAAGACCATTTGCAAGAGCATACAGGGACAGAACAAAGGGAATGAGTTCAAATTGAAAGAGAGTAGGTTCAGATCAGATATTAGGAAAAAATTCTTTACTGTGAGGTGGTGAGGGACTGGGACTGGTTGCTCAGAGAAATTGTGGATGCCCCATCCCTGGAGGTGTTCAAGGCCAGGTTGGATGGGGCTCTGAGCAACCTGGTCTAGTTGAAGAGGTTCTTGCCCATAACAGGGAGATTGGAACTAGATGATCTCACCTCAGGGAATGGCCTGAAGTTGTGTCAAGGGAGGTTCAGGTTGGATATTAGAAAGAAGTTCTTCACTCAGAGGGTGGTTGGGCACTGGAACAGGCACCCCAGGGAAGTGATCACAGCACCAAGTCTGACAGAGTTCAAGAAGTGTTTGGACAACACTCTCGAGCACATGGTGTGACCCAGGGATGGTCCAGTGCAGGGCTAAGAGTTGGACTTAATGATCCTTGTGAGTCCCTTCCAACTTGGCATATTCTGTGATCTATATGGTCCCCTTTCAAACCAAACCATTCTATGATTTTATTACTCAATTTACCATATGTCTGCTGCAGATACAACACAGCAAGAGGAAGCAGTCTACAGGGTTCCTGGAGTGTGTGGAAAATAACTTCCTGACACAGCTGGTGAGGGAGTCAACTAGGGAAGCTGCCATGCTAGACCTGTTGTTTGCCATCAGAGCAGGACTTGTGGGTGGTGTGATGCTTGGAAGCCCTCCTGAGCACAGTGATCCTGAAGAATTTTTGATTCTCAAAGAAGTAAGGAGTGGTGTCAGAAGAACCGACACCTTGGAATTCTGGAGGGAAGACTTTGGGGTGTTTAGGGGCCTGGTTGACAGAGTCCCCTGGGAGAGAGTCCTATAGGGCAAAGGCGTCCAGGAAGGCTGGATATTCTTCAAGAAGGAAATCTGAAAGGCACAGAAGTAGGTTGTCCCTATGAGCTGAAAGATGAGCTGGTGGGGAAGAAGACCAGCCTGGCTGAACAGAACTTTGAGTGGAACTCAGGAAAAAGCCAGAGAGTTAGTTTATGACCACTGGAAGAAGGGGTGAGAAACTCAGAAGGATTACAAAGATGTGAGGTTAATACAGTGAGAAAATTAGAAAGGCTAAAGCTCAGGGGGGTGGGTACCCAGAAAACAACTGGACTGACTATAAAAGCAACTGAGGCAAAGAAACCATTAAGTACCTCAGTCTTATCTCCAGCCACCCCTTACATGTTTATGGGGGCAGATGGGATCCACCCAAGGGCACCAAAGGATCTGGTGGAAGTGTTCACTGAGCCACTTTCCACCATTTACTAGTAGTTCTGGTTAACCAGAGAGGTTCCAGAAGACTGGAGGCTGGCAAATGTGACATCTACCTACAAAAATGGGTCAGAAGGAGGATTTAGACAACTACAGGCCTGTCAGACTGACCTCAATGCCGGGGAAGGTCACAGATCAGATCATCTTGAGTGCCATCATATGGCACATACAGGGCAACCAAGGAGTCAGGATCAGCCAGCATGGGTTGATGAAAGGCAGGTCCTGTTTGAACTAAACTAATTTCCTTCTATATGTGAACCTGAACATCAGTAAAACATTTGACACTGTTTCCCACAATATTCTCTGGGAGAAACTGGCTGCTCATGGCTTGGATGAGTACACTATTCACTGGGTAAAAAACTGGCCAGGCCCAGAGAGTGGTGGTGAAGGGAGATAAATCCAGCTGATGACTAATCAGTAGTGGTGTTCCCCAATGCTCAGTACTGGGGCCAGTCCTGTCTAGTATCTTTATCAAAGACCTGGACAAGGGGCTTGAGTGTATCCTCTGTCAGTTTGCAGATGATACCAAGTGGGTGGGAGTATTGATCTGCTGGAGAGCAGGAAGGCTCTGCAGAGGTATATGGACAGGCTGGATCCGTGGACTGAGGCCAATTGCATGAGGTTCAACAAGTCGAAGTGCTGGGTCTTGCACTTGGATCACAAGAACCCCAGGCAGGACTACAGTCTTAGGACAGAATGGTTGGAAAGCTGTCTGGTGGAAAAGGACCTGGTAGTGCTGATTGACAGCTGGCTGAATGTGAACCAGCAGTGTGCCCAGGTAGCCAAGGAGACCAATGGCATCCTGGCTTGTATTAGAATTCCTGTGGCCCACAGGACTAGGGAAGTGATCATCCCTCTGTACTCAGTAGTGGTGGCATCTTGAATTCTGTGCTCAGTTTTGGGCCACCCACTACAAAGAAGCCATTGAGGTGCTGAAGTGTGTCCAGAGAAGGGCAACAGAGACCGTGAAGAGTGTGGATCACATGTCTATGAGGAGCAGCTGAAGGAGTTGGAGTTGTTTAGCCTGAAGGAGAGTCAGGGTACTTTGCTGCTCTCTACAAAGAGACTTTATTGCTGTCTGAAAGGAGGTTTAAGCAAGGTGGAGGTTGGTCTCTTCTCCTAAGTAACAAGTGACTGAACAAGAGGAAATGGCCTCAAGTTGTGACAGGGGAGGTTTAGGTTGGATGTTAGTAAAAATTTCTTCATCAAAAGAGTTGTCAAGCTTTAGAACAGGATGTCCAGGGAAATGGCTTAGTTGCCATCCCTGGAGGTATTTGAAAGATGCGTAGATGTGGCACTTAGAGACATGGTTTAGCTGTGGACTTGGCAGTGCCATGTTAATAGTTGGACTCAATGCTTTTAAAACTCTTTTCCAACCTAAATGGTTCTATGATTCTATTTTTTAAGAGCACGGTTGGAAAAACGCTGGTACCTGAGTAGTGAAATTCATAACATTTCTACAGACCACTGAAACCACAGTTTTCCTGGTATTATTTTCCCATTGTCAATATTCCCAGATTTGGAATGAAAAACCTGGTTTTTAGCTTATCCCACAACCTTTTAGACAGGATGGCAAAACTTAGAGTTATAGAGCGGTTCACACATACTCAACACCACAGAACACAAAAAATAGCTAAGACATCTGTAGATGATGAGTACAGGTCAGATGGTGGTACATGAACACTGTGACTGTATTGAGTGCAACCCCACTCCCTGTGTCCCTCCTGTGCCCCCAGGTAACCACCGTGCAGCTGCCCTCACTTGTTCATGGACCCCTCTGCAGCACAACCCCACAGGTCACTCCAAGAAGAAATTCAAGCAGTGCTCATGGCACGGGTCACGACTTGGTCTGCACCCTGCACAAACTAAGCTCCCAGTGGGAGGCAAAGGAGGGAGAATGGGTGAAAGCATTTCTACATCTGTGGCTGAAGGGCCAGGGGCTAACCCTGTCCTTGAGTGGCTCTTCACATCAAATAAGATAAGTCTATAATTCTTGAGAATCTGATCTTTCAATGTTAAAAAGACTGAAACGATTTATTGCTTGGCAGACAATTACAGTTTATGCAGATTGAAGGCCAGAGAGTTTCAGCTAGGATTTCGCCATTATCTGACATTATCCAATGTCTGTAGATTTGATGATGTGGTTGAGTTACATTAGCTTTGAAATTATTGACCTGTTCATTACACAGGTAGTAATTTACATCCCATGCTAATTCACAGAGGCTGAGCTTTCTCTCATTTTCAATTTCTCAAAAATATGGAATCAAGGCAAAGCTAACTTTGACATCTGATCCTGATCTTACATCTTACTAGTCTTAGATGGAGTTATTCCTAAAACTATCATGTACTTATTTTGGAGGCAAATATTCCATTTTCCTTTAACAATTTTTCTACTGAAAAGTCTGTGCACACTTTTGGACACTGCACATTCAAGCAATAGGATACAGGTGTATGTGTATTCGATATAGGGGGATAATATAATTTCTTTCTGAGCACCTGAACAGCTGATCTGTTTCTACCTTTATAGGTTACATTGCATGTAACTCCAAAATTTTTATAACCATGTCATAACAAATACCTTAATAATCTTGTGCACATAACCACTGTTGAGGGGAGTCTCCTATTCCTTTCAATGGAGTTGGCTAAGACTTAAAGTAGCCCTTTTTTTGTTTGTTTTTGGGTGGATAGCAAACCAATGGGTTTTTTAAATTATTCTTTCACATACAGATATTCTTACATCCTAATTCAATCCCCCCAAACAAACAACAACAAAAAACCAGTATAAAAAAAAACCCAAACAAGCAAAACCTAACCCCAAAATTCAAGCTGTAGCAGCCCATTGAGTAATAAGACTAAGGATTTCTAGTGTGGTGATATATAATACCTAGATTTGAGGTAAATCCATTGGAGTGAATATGCTTATCTCTTTTGTTATAGCCTTCTGCTGTTTCTTACAAGAGCACCCTAATAAATTTTCATGTGTCCATCACAGTCTTAATAATTTTACTTCAAATATCTACGTTGTTCCCACAGAAATTACGAAGTGTCATATTAGGCCACTTTAGATCCCACACCGCTCTGTAACACCAGATCCACAAATCTTCATTCTTTAATTAATATTTGCACATTACTGCAAGAACTCCCTCTAAATGGTATAGCAATAGCAAAACTATTCTGCGGCAGACAGATCAGATGTTGCGGTCAGGTATTATAAGTACATCACTGTAAGCACTTTCTAATTAGTGATTCAGGAAATGCCCAGGTGACAAAAAAGAGTGAGTGGAAATGAAATCAATAGTCACGTCCTCTAGCCTGGGATAACCAGCCAGTTAGCTACAGATCAGCAACTAACTAGACCCTCCAAAGAGTTACTTTAAAAAGAGCCTGAACAATTTTTTCATGTCATTACTCCTGCTACCTATAAATTAGGAATTTGAAGTGTACACATTCTTCCAGCATATTCAGGCATCCTTTTAATTATATTTCAACCAAAGAAAAGTACAATCTCTCCTTCATCATCCAACTTAAGACAGTATATATCAAGAGTCAGAAAGAAATATAATAGATGGCTTAGACTACAACACCCTCAGTTGCTGCATCTACTAAGTATTATTACTCCAGCACCAAATATGGAATATGCAAATAAGGTCAAAAAAGAACACTTTAAAATTTAAGAATGCTAAATTAAACCTACAGATTTACAAAAGGTGAATTTCCATGTTATTATGGAATCCTACAGGTTGTCAATAGTCCTAGCAAGGACTGTGTAAGGATTACTTACTTAACTTCCTGGTAAGTGAATGTCTCTTTTCTAAGTTTTCTGAAAAATTAAAGGAAGAAATAATCAAAGATTACTAAAAAATTCAAACTAAACACTGATACTAATTTTAAAATTTCTAACTGCAATGAAATAGGCTCTGCTTTACTGTGGAAAGCATAGAAGCAACATACAATGGTTTGACATTTTAAAATAAATATTTTCAAAGAAAAATGCTAAAAATATCTCTGTTCTGTATTTAAAGGTCCAATTCAATCCTAGATAACTGCTAAAACATAAATTCCGATTGCAATCTGGTTACAATGCACACCAAGCACAAAAGCCCTCTAATGATCTTTGATTAGTTCTTTATTAAATTCATCAAGGGAGCAAAGAAAATTTAATAGTCTTCACCATTTGTCATCTTTCTGATTACAGTTTTGATTAGAACTTTCAGCATTTATTTTCTTCTTTTCTAGTCATGGCTATTACTGTGATAGTGCTTCTTTCCTCTAGTTTAAGAAGTACAAGATAGGACAAATGAAACACATTTGTAATTAGATTTTTAAAAAATAAAAGATGTCCTTAACTAGGTGTGTTCATACCCTGAAAAAGACTAGTTAAGAATACGAGATCTTAAAAATGCAAAATAGCCCTAAATGGAAAGCCTCCACATCAATTCTGCAAAACTTTTAATAAAAAACCCCAATATCTTCCTTAACTAACAAAATACCTTAAAAAAATTAAATATACCCTATACACAGATTTTTGTAGAAGGAAAAAAATCCCATATTTGAAGAGTAATTTTAACATTTTAGAAACATTTCTATGTGTATTCTGTTTTAGTATTCAGCATTACAATTCACTTATTTGATACAAACAATTGGTGTTTTACTCTGCATTAGTGATACGTCTATCTTAAAAAACTGGAAAGTAACAAATTGAAATGTTCTAAATCGATGAAATAATTTTCACAATACTATGCACTATGTCAGTCAAAAATGTGTGCATTTCAATCTCAGTTATGAATGCTTAATTTTTTATATTCCCAATGCAAAACCTGCCAAGTCACTTACTGCATGAGACAGGCCCTGATTCACCACGAAGAGTGAAAGGTGTTGCAGGTTACTTTTGCAAGCATTACTGAAAAAGGCCTTCAGCAGCAAGTGCTGTTTTCATCAGCATGAAAACGATACACTAAACAGTCACTGAGTAAAATCCTGAAACAAAGGATAAAATTGGGAAGCCCATCTTGAGCAGGTAGACGTCCCAAGCACTGGGCTGAAGAACCATAATTTCTCTCTCTTCTTACATCCCCCGACCAGGAAACCTTTCAGCGTTCCTACAGAGTTAAATGTCTCAGGAGAAACACAAGGTTTGTGCTGTCCCTCACTCTTTGTACAGACTGATGATTCTGCAGATCAGAAACCTGGGCTTAAGATTCCCTTAAGAAGAGGACAGACCTGAGTCCAGGCTGTGATTTGTGATGCCTTCTGTAGGACACTTTACCTGATAATAAAGAAATAAGGGAGCAAAAAGTGAATGAGCCTTGTTCTGAAGTTATTGCATACAGACCCTGTGATATTGCATGGACTTTACGATAAAACATGGCATAGATTCAGAATTTCACATCAGGGGATATTGGATTGGTAGCTTCTTGAACACAAGGTAGAGGAAAGCAAATTTGTTGGTGCTGCAAAATCTCTGTTACTACAACCCTATTATGCAGACTAAGGCAGAGCTGAAACCACTACAGAGGAACATCTCCAGTCCCCAGGGTTCACAAATACACACCATGACGTCTTTCAGTCAGGACACCTTCTCCTGGCTCTTTGCAGTCACAACAAGATTGTTCCTTCAAAGCCAGCCCTGTAGCACTGCTGCTGACTTGTAGGTTAAGGAGGGTGTCTTCAGTGGCCTACTATATTGCTTGGAGCAATGTGAGTTAGATCAGGACCACAGATTTAAGGCACGTCACAAGTAGAAATGGATCACCTTGAAAACACTGCTGATACAAGCAAATACAGCTATTTATTTCTAAACTAAAAAACAGACAACACAAAGATTTGTAGATACAACGACAGTAGCAAGGCAGTTAGAAATTAATTTATTCCACTTTTCCCATTCCCATTAGCCCACCCCCAAGACACTTCTCTCTCTCTAGCTGGTTGATACGTGGTGTGGACTTATTTAACCACTGTGGTCCACAGGCATACTCATATAAATACACTGCACATATGAGAAAAGGCCTATCTCTGCAGGAAGGACATCTTTTACGACTACACCTTTGAATAGTGTTTTGGGCTTCTATTAAGCTGATCTCTCCTTTCTCCACTTCTTTCCCCCACATATGCAACAGCTGTCAATGCTGTCATCCAAATTACTATCTGATTGACTACTGCCCCTTTGGAAGGCAAGGTAAAAATGCTTTCTGTGCTTGGGGACAAGCAAAAAACCAAAATAACCCACTAGGGGATGAAACTCTCATTCCCATCAAGAGAAGGGTTTCGCATAAGTACCCAACGCCTTTGCACCTATGGAATCTCATATTCCAGATGAACTGAACTTTCCCACCCTGACTGGCCATTTGTCTCTTCACCAACCAACCTCCCTCCTCAATACATGGATTCATTTGTGAATAAGGAGTGTGGCATAACTGGAATATCCATGGGAAGTTTTTCAAGGGTTCACAAGTACTGCGATTTAAAGGGCTTCTCTTTTAGTGTAGGCAAAGGGATTTCATCTGAAAGCTAAAGAAAGAACATCTCCACTTCCCGACTCCCAGGATTGGTATAATTTTACCAGTTACATGCAATATAATTTTTGATTGATATAATTTTACCAGTTACATGCAATATAATTTTTGATTGATATAATTTTACCAGTTACATGCAATATAGGGATTTCAACCATACTGATTGTTACTGATGTACCCTTTTCTCTATGAGGTGGTGCATTTAAATTTGTGTGGGTTTATTTCCTCTAAGTTATTAGGCTAACAACTCCTCAAAATAGCCATGCCCTAAAAAGCAATTTGTATTTAAATGTATGTGAAATTCTGGACTGATAAAAAATACAGGTTTGTCGTGTTCTTTGGATTTTTTTTCATGGATTTCAGGTTGGTTTTTAATGTTATGTCCCTATAGGAACTGCGCTTCAAAACCAAAATGCTTATTGTGATGTTTATAACTTGCCTTATTGCAATTCCGTTGAATATCAAGCTCTGTATTTCCAAATCTTTGCATTTCCAAGTGCATAAATGAGAACATTCCCTAGCTAGTTGGAGCCTTTTTCTTTCCTCACTGGCCATTTACAAACTCTTAGATAGTCCAGACAATCAGGTGATGTTGCAAATCAAAATGCAAACATTCTATTGGAGCTTTCCTTTGTGCTTTGTGATGTGTTTGTCACATGGCCCCAGAGGCAGCAGTCATTTGTTTGTGTCACATTTACCTTAATAGTAGTAGCAAGGGGGAAAATGAGGAGAAAGAATAGAAAAAAATAGAGAAATTTGACATTGATGTTTACAGTAAAATTGATACGTCTTCACTGCAGAAGGTTCATAATGTGGCTTTGTCACTGGGATATTAAAGGCTTCATTTTTAAAATAAAACTTTTCAGTCAGCACGAAAAAAACATCATCTGCAGCACACAGAACTTGCAGAGAGCCAGAAAAGGTAAAATCTGCAGAGAAGTTGATAGCATCATTGGGAAGAAGTAAAAGTTTTGCTCCTCCTAAATGCACTTTATTAGAAAATGATTTATTCAATATAAAATGGGTTTTCAGAATGATGATGGATTTAATCAACTTGTTAGCAGAGAAAGTACTGAAGTAACTTCATGGCTGGCATAGCTAGTTGTCAGATCAGCTCTCCCTTTCATAGGCACTTGTTATAACAGGCAGGGGGCTAACCCTCTCAGACATGGAGCTAATCAGTCCTTGAAAGTCACTTCATCCAGTGGAGTGGAATAATGTAGTTTAGCGTTGTGTGTCCACCTCTACCATTCGAAGCAATTTATTTAGACTGTCCATTTTTGCTTCATTAGCTTCCATTTTAAAGAATTATATATTTTTTCAATGGTATTTTTTATCAGAACATCAGGTTAAATCTATTGTTTCCCACTACCCCCTTGTTAGTGGACACTGTTAAGACCAGCCTGTGAATATAAAGTAAGATAAAGGAAAAGCAGCTGCATAGCTGGAATGGTTTTTCTTTAAGCTTGATTAAGATGTTCTCACAGAAAAAAAAAAAAAAAAAAAAAAAGAAAAAACAACACCAAAACCAAAACACAAAATCTGGACAAGAAGTAAGATCACAATTAATGACCAAGAACAATTATTTCCAGCAGAGTTAATTTAACCTGCTGAACTACTACAGTTTACAATTAATGTTTATAATTACCATGCAGATCCCAGTAGCTTTCTGGGTGTACATGCCTGCCCACCCTGTGCAAACAGATGTTCTTTGTCTCATTTTGCAATATTTGTTGCTGCCCTCCTCACCACGACTGCCTGCCTGCCCCATCTGCAGGAATTGGCTCTTTTCCTGAGTCTGGGCTGGGCCTAACTGAACATGAATAGATTCCCTGACCACAGACAAGATCACTGAACGTGAAGAAGACAAAAACTGATGGACAAGGACAACTTAATAAACTTTGCTTTGCTACCAGTTTTTCCTCACTGTCACTCAGTGATATTAGCAAATTAAATGTCCACAAGGAATGGTGTTTTATAAAAGAGATATCTCTTTCTCCTAACCCTTGGTTACTCCTCCTTGGGAAATACCCTAGGTTTCTATTTCTTGTGTAATTTGTATAAAAGGAATCTCATTGGCATTTTCAGCCTTTGGCAGTAGGAGTTACCAAGCCCTTTAAAGTAACTTTAAGTAATAGTTTAAGCACCACTCATTCATAAATACCAGGTTTCTTCCAATGGGCTCAGACTTTTACTAATGTGTTGAATCTAATGTAATCTGTACTAACAAGTGGAAATTGTCTCTAGGAAACTTTTGTTCCAGTTGAACTTTCCTGAATGTCTCATTACTCAATTAACTATGATTTAAATTAACCAGAATGTCCAGGAAACTAATAAAAGCAGGACCAGACTAAACAGCTTTGACAATTTGATTATGTTATACACAGAATTCACCTGTTCACTGAAATCCTCTTAGTGTCATAACTCCACTCTTTGATTACAATTATTTCATTTATGTGGCAAATTTGTTTTACTCTTGTTATAATACTGTCATTTAAAGAAAATATTTTCTTCTGTCTGGAGGAGGCTGGTATCAACAAGAGCATAGGCATTTTTTAAGATTTATCATCCAAATGCATTAATAAAATGAGTACTCAAAGGCATTCCTCTTTGTAATACAGTAATAACATGCAAGGGGCTACTTTATAAACATTTCGTACTAGCCACAGGTGCATACTTTGTGTCCATGCAGACATGATGTGTCTGCTCAATGGCCACCAAGAGTTTCTGGTGCCTCTAGCTGTCTCTCTGTGTCTTCCAGTGATTCACATTATCTATCTATAAAAGATTGTGAAAAATCAATTTTATTTTGTACAAATGGTGGTCATTTAAATATCAATAGCACAAAAAATGGTGCACAGGTTTAAGAGAGACCATCACCTTCCCTGAGCTGGAAAGAGTGTGAATCTTGCAGGCATGCAGAGGGGAATACTGATGTCAGCAGGATGTTTTCAGGGGGTTCTCTGTTTGCACCACTTGGGTCACAGTGTAAAAAAACACCTTGCTCAATTAGCTTTTTGTTTTTTCAATGTCACGGTTCTTGTTTACAATCACAGTGTATAATATACTAATTTCTGACTCAACAGTTGAAACAGAAAGGAAACTAATTTGAAAGTGATGGCGCTTCATTATGCACATTTTCCTCTTTTGATTAAAGAAGGGTTTATTTTAAAAAATTCAAAATTTTTGCTCCCCTATTAAACAACAATGAGCTTTACTTTAAGAAAATAAAGAAAATTCCCCCTCAACCTTGCCTGTAAAAGCAGAAACTTTCCACAGACTTTTTATAACTGAAGCTAATTTATTTCATTTATTATGTTGTTTCATTTATTTTGTTACAGTGAACGTAACACATCTGATAGAGCTTCCTGCGGGGCTTGGCTTCCTGCTGCTCTCCCAGCCAGTTAAGTGTAAGGAAAAGTCATTGCACTACAGTGAAAAGCAAATGGGAAGGAGGAAGAGGAAGAAAGGTAACCCTATCAGGTCACATTTCCTGCTTCCCTCCAGGAACAGTTCCTGCTACCCCTGGCTTGAACAGTGAGCTGTGTTTTTTCCTGACCTTCTACATCCAGTTACAAATGGTGTTACTTGAAAATCCAACTCAAGTCTTTTCTGCTGTGGGAGTAATAATGACTAATGGCACTTACTTATGTTTAGCAAATTAGGTCCTTGCAGATAAATATTCTTTTTACCCAGATACTTTCTTCATAGTAAATCAGAAATAATATATGTGGAACAGGAAATAAACTATGTGGAACAGCAAAATTAAGTTACGCAAAAGAGTAACTGTGGTGCTCAGCAGAAGTTATTGGGTAGTAATAACGTTAGTTCAACACATCTTAATAAATCAGATCTATGAAAATAGAGTAGATTAATTTAAATAGTTATCTCGGACTCTTCACACCATAAATCACAATGATGAAAGGGACAGATAACTGCAGATAATGACATGTGTTGCTCTCAAATATGCCACATGATCACAGACTTGTTTATATACAGTTAATGTTCTTTGTTTATGCCTTTGTTAGGATCTTGCCAGATTTTCATTTTGTGCCATGACTCTTGACTGCTATGGTTCTTCATTATTATATGTATTTCTCAGATGAAAAGAGCAATCCTGCTGAAATCATTAGTACTCCTGCATTTGAGTCTGTAAGCAACTGTTCAGTGAATCACCTACTCTACACTTACATGAAAGAACAAATTGATGCTTAATTGTTTTATGGGAATAATTGGTGCTTCAAAGGAGAGCAGGGGACCTTTCTGCAAATCGCCTGTAAAATTGTTTAAAAGCATTTTAAATTCAATATCTTGACAATTTCTGCCTGAATACATCAGGTGAGATCTTAATTGATAAGTCAGTGGAAGTTGTAAACTGAAATAAATCCTGATATTAGCTGAAAGCTAAATTGAATGGATTGCATATAGCTTATATTAATAGTTGAAATCAATTTAATTGTAACAGGAAAGCATAGTTATATTTTCAAAATGCATACAGCATCCTGAGAGCTTGCTCTTGAAGGAGGTACATAGACCAGGGCCCACCAACTCTGCTGTTTCAGCACTCATCTGCAATGCTTTCAGTGTCTCAGGTGAACAGACACTACTCCCTTGTTATCTTTGCTTGTGACTGCCAGACCTCTCCAGTGTCCTCTCCTAAGTGACAACCCATCTTAAATGTAAGAGCACTGTATTTCAAATCCTAGTACAATTATGGGTAGCTGCATGCCACATTGCCTGCTGAGATAGGTGCTCAGTGCTGAAGTTGGGGAAATCTCTCTGTTTCTCTGCAGTATAACATTACAGTGCAATTGGAGCAATGTTTCTGAAAGAACAGTTCAGTACATTAGCTCTCAAATATGAAAAAATACACTTTCATCATTGAAATTATTCACTTATAGCAGCACTTCAGCAAAACACTGTCCACACTGACCTTGCAATTATATAGCATCTAGTGTGTACTGATTTACATACCATGTGCTTTTCCACCTGTAATTGAGGGTATTAAGCAGAATGCAGAGGCTGAGTTCCACCCTCTATATCTACCAGATGACACAGAAGGAGTAAACTCAACAAAACACATGTTGGGGATGCTGCTGCTGAAGCTACACTACAAGGGCTCATTGCTGAGCAAAGTAACGCTCCTACTTAGGAGGTGCCACTCAGCATCCTTTGTTCAGCAGAGAGGATGCCCTTCCCAGTGTATGTCACAAACACTGCTTAGTAGGAGTCATTCTAAGAAAAACTCATCTGGAAAAAAGAGAGACACTTTGATGACACAATTCTCATTTTTAGAGTTAGACTGGAATTAAAATTTTAGATTAGAATTTTTTTCAATAATTTTAATACTTGCTGGTTTGAATTGCTCTTTAGAAGAGGTTGTATTTCTTTGAATGAGGAACTTCTAAAAATGTTGAATTTTAAACAACTATATCCCTTTCATGTTTAAATAATCGTTTGATCACGAAGTTTTCAGGATTTCAGAATTAATGCATCAGGTTTGTCTGACTTCTAAAAATACCAACAAATCAAATCACCACTTTCATTCATACAAAAATATCTTTCATTTATTTATTTATTTATTTATTTACGCTATTTTGTGGTTTGCAAACTGTTTGGTTATTAATGTACTATGAGCTGAGAATACTGATGACATAATTTGCTTCTGAAAATGCAAAAAATGTCTAAATCAGAAATGTTCCTGAGGGGAAGGCCCAGGGGAAAGAGTAATAAAAGTAAAGCCATCTTGAGATGTCAGTCTGGAATAGTATTTTACATTGTTCTTGACACATAAAGTAATTACGGAATCAACTATTAGAAGATGTTGAAGTAGAGCCTGGATGGCACCAAAAATCACTGTTGTGAAGGACGGGACAGGACATTTGCATGTGAAAGAATAGTGAATAGTATCTGTAAAGAATTGTGAAATTACTACCATATTTATTATTATAATTTTGTATCATCACAGTCTCATTTCAGCATGACCTGCAAGAATAGATTAAATTAATGTCATTTTCGTTTCTTGTTAACATCTTTATCACAAGAGCAAGCTGTCACAATTTTAGTGCCTAAAATAGTCTGAGAATTATAGAGGGCAGGAGCAGGACCATCTCACCATTCTGCATCTTGGTTGGCTCACCTCTCCCAGTTTTCTCTTCCTTCCCCACCATGCAGAGCGACAATCAGCATAAAAGCTCTTTGTATACCGCTCTCTGGTAAAAAACAGAAGACAGCTCTCACTATTTTAAACCTCAAGGTGAGTTAAAAATATAGAAACACAGAAATGGATGAAAAGAGAGTGGAGCAAGAGGTTTGAATAAAGACAAGGATTAGAAAGGATCATACAAGAAAATTAAAGCATGTATGTACATGCTTCTTTAATGCACATACAATACAAAAGGCTAGAATACACACTGTTAAAATAATTAGGTTTACACTGATGATAAGAGAAAAATCTGTTTCTAGAACTTCAACTGGCAGTTTCCGGTAAAAAGTATTTTGGACCTTAAAAAGACCAAGCTTCTTATATGAAAAAAATGGGCTTTGGAAATGTTGTCTTTGCACATAACTGTAGTATGAGAAATGAAATGTTATGGTTGTCTTCGTTTTGCCTTCCACCTCCCTTTTTTCCTTTTCTTCATCAATTTCAAGTAAATGGGCAGGAAAGGAAAGACCAGAACATCAAGAAATTTCACAAGTGAAATATTTTCTAGAATAATTAAAAAAAAAAAGGGCAAAAATCTTTCATTTGGATACCTGTTGAACAAAGTTTTCAGGACTTTGAGACTAGTCAGTCCCTCCTTTCTCAAAGATTTTGTTTGGTTGGTTTTAACAAAATATTCAATAATTGAATATTCTATGAGATACTGCTGTTCCTGATTCAATATTGTTAATTATTGTCTGAGCTGTTATAGTCCACTTGTAGCTATAGAAACAAGGTATATATCTCAGGTACAAGTTACATGAGATGTCTTATCATCTTTTAGGAAAGAAGGAAGTGGTTGAAGGAAGTGAAATGTTGAGGTTTGGATATCAGGTAAAAGAATGCTGCAGCCTCACCTTACTGAAAATAAATATTTCATCCATTTAAAGTTGTCTCAGATGACATTGCTCAGGGAGTATTTTAAAAACTCAATTGATATAACGTCAATTCACTTCTGTACCCTTTATAGGGAAAGAGGAAAGTTAGTAAAAGATGCTCCGAGCTAAAAACCGCTATGATTTGCCATTACATTTACAATATCAGGCAGGAGCACTTTCCTTCAGAGTGAAAGATACATTTGTGATGTCTGCAGGCTCCTGACATGAAGGTGCAATGTGACCATTCTCCTCCATCTCCCAGGTGCCCATGGAGTAAACAGGATCTCCAGTTATGGATGGACACCCTGTTTTTTTTCTGGCTAAATGTTAGCTAGCCAACATGAGGGACTGGATGTGTGGGTACTTCACTGAATACCCCACCTTCAGATTTGCTCTATAAATCTCTGGGATTGTTTGTAATGGCTCCGTGCCACTGCAAATGTGTGTCTTGCATGTCTTGTCAATGTACTCTTGCACCACTGAACAGATACAAGTATTGCAGCTGTTGTGTTATCATTATCTTCTTAGAGAATGTGATATAAACATCCAAGGTCATATGTAGAGCAGTTTGAACAGCAGTGGTTTGCCAATTGCAGCGGGCTATTCTGGACACTTAAGTAGAACACAGATACACAGATAACATTCCCTCCCTTCTCTGCAGCCAGCTGAGCTCTGGCCTCTGGTGTTCCGGGACATACTCTTGAACTCAGCTAAAGGGCTATGGGCTCAGCTGAGTCCCAGACAAGCAGAGGCATGTAGAAGGCTTTCCAGAGAAAACTATAATTCTATCACCAATTATAATTCTAGCAGTGCCTGGAAAAGGCACAAAATGTATATATTTCATGGTAAGTACTGTCAAAGATGAAAAAAACGGTGCCTCAGGAGTACTTCATTTGACCACAAAATACTTGTGCATGACCATAACTTTGTTGAAAGCCTTGGCCAAACAGATGTCAGGATGCCCTTACCAATGAACAACTCTGCAGAAATGGTCATGGACTCAGGAGAAGAAGCTCTCTAAATCTACTCGACATTCAAGGTTTTTGAAAGCCCCCATGTCTACTCCTTTTAGTCATACTCTGCTTGATAATGAGGAGTAAGGTAAAATCTGTGACTTGAACAAGCAGACAAATTGTTTTAACTGCTCATAAATAGATTTCGGGAGGTTTCTGCCTTCTTCACCAAAAGACAGTTTTCACTGCTGACAATCCAGAGGCTCTGCCTGTCTGACCATTCATCTGACCACTCCCTAACCTTTGTCTGCCAAGCTATCTGAATTAAAAAGAATACCACAACCTAATAACAAGACAGAAGCTGAACAACAAAGCTAAGAGAACTGAGGATACACTGAAGAATAAGTTCCAGGGAAGCTGGTGTTACAGCTCAGCAGCAAATAAAGTGGTCTTCAACATTACTTACATGCATAATTCACAAGGGTGCTTCTTAGAGGAAAGTAAAACCCTTGTGGAGTCCCAAAATAATCTCTACTTTCTCTTTGATATGCTGAGTATGTGGACCACTCATTGGTATTGGGCGTTTTTGGTCTATGACTATCCAAGGGTTATAACTGCATACCAGTTTTCAGAAGGATTAGGAGAATAAAGCATAATTTGATGTAGGTCATGTTGTCAAATCATGGCTTTTTAGCATTGTATATTTATATATTACTAATTCCAGCTTCCATTGTATGTAAAGGATGATTACTTATTTAATGAAGAGTCTTCACTGGAACAGAGTTTTGTCACAAGATAATGGTCTCATGCTGTTAACTAAATGGGAAAGCATTTACTGTAAAACGTATACACTCTAGTTTAGGAGATTAGTTTGTGCAAAGGGAAGATCCAGCAATGGGATGTGGGCAAACTTAAGAAAATATATTATGAGAAAAAGAATATTTGCTTGTCCATAACAGCAAAAATGGTAACACACAGAAAAACGTCTACTTTCTTGTATCCTTACTCTCAAACATGTGTATATGTCAAAACCTGGTTATATCAATGCAAGTTATATGCATCTGCGGGAAAAAAAAATCACTCAATGGTGACTGCCACAGAACTGCAGAATTCAACCCTTCTGCCACTGGAGACTAGGTAAATAACAAAGAGTATTCTGAATGAATTTTCTATGCCTCTTGGCTTAGGTACCTTCCACCCTAAGTACATGTTATGTACTGCATTCAGCATGTGTTCAGTGAGTACTCCCAACTCCTCTTTAAGTTCTGGTATTTCTATTACCAATATAAATTATTTTGCATATAGGATTTTCCTAATATTCCTGAATGTGGTACTAATATACAGCCATAAACTAAAAGTGTTAATCAGGACCAGTGAGACAAATGATCTCCCTAAGGGGAAAGTGTCAGTTACATAATCAGAATACATTAAAATCTGGTAGGCTGCAGGTTTTTAATAAAAAAGAGCAAAATGAAGGGCTGAATTTATAGCCAGCAGACAAAGGTCCCTTAAAAATAGGCCTATGAATGGTTCCCACAAGGTCAGATCAAGGGTGATGAAATGAGAATTGACCAAATACAAGAGCAATTCCCAGCTAAATAAAAAGCCAGATATTATTTTCTTCACTGACAACAGAAAATGAACATAGAGACAAGAAGGGTTGATCACTGATGCCAAAAATGTACTTTCCATTCTTTGAGCTTTCTAAAGTCTCTTCTTTTATCCATTTTCTATTTTTCATCATATTGCCATTCTCCCTTTTTTGTCAATGACCTTTCTTCGGTCCAACTCAGCTTCTGTCTAATGACCTGAAGAGGCTTTCTTCACAGCCTGGAAAGCTTTAGATTTAAGATCCCCCTCCTTCATTAGAGTGAAAAGTGAACAGCCTCTATGTGCTGGGTGCTAATGAATGTGAAGAAAGATTTTTTTTTTGTATGTATTTTACACATTATGTTCTTGACTCCTTGAGGTGCTACAATAAATTGCTGTGCTTCATTTACAAGGAGTGATAACAGAAGCAAAATGAGGATCTGGCAGCAAATTACTTCTCTGTTCACCCTGGGTCAGACTGCTGGGGCTAATGAGAAGAGGTGCTCTAATTTTAAACTCCTCCTCAACCAAGCTATTCTTGCATTAATGTTCACTGCTATAAATTGTAAAGTCAAATGAAGGAGCACTGTTGAAAATTAACCAGTATTTTTATCTTTTGAGTACCCAATAGAACATATTTTGGCTTCTAAGCCTGGTGGTTATCAAAGGCAGCACAGCTCACCAGCCGCTCCTGCCTCACCGTGGCAGGATGCTCCTCACACGCACACACCACTGTTTCTGCCTTTTCTTTACATGAGAGACGGAAATGGTACGGCTTTACAACCAGATTATAATTTAACTCGAAGAAGAAGGTGTTTAAAGCCAGTCTTTTTGTGTCCCTTTAACAGGACACTGCACACGGACATTAAAACTCATGCAGAATTACTCTGTCCATTTAATGCTGCTGCATGTTTAATGAATTGTAATTGTGTATATGGAAAGACCCTGTAAATCACTGACCCATTTATGTCTATGAACTCTTTGTTGCCATAAGCCCAAAGCAGGATTTGAGCAGTTAATGAGAAACTAATGCAGCACCTGCTTCTCTCATGAAATATCTCCCTAAGCCTATATTTTGCCAATTTGACAAAATCAAATACAATACAAGTAAGAAAAAAAACAAAACCCCAAACCAGAATAAACCCCCAAACAAATAAAACCCAACCAAAATCATATCCCACAGTTCATAGTAGGGGAGTGATGCATCTTTAAAGAACATGATTCCAGATTGTCATCACTGGATTTTTTTATTGATAACTTGGCACTGACTACAATGACATGAATATATTTAAAACATATATCAATGGCATGGCATTCATTTGTTGTGAGATGTGTCTGTCCTGGTACATTCTTCCATGAAATTGCTACATAACATACAAATTAACCACAGTACCCTACTCTAATCATTGTAATCAGTTATGTTTTCATGTGTACATTACTAATATATAAGGTTGTTGTAGTTCTTGTGTGTGGTTTAATTGCTTGTTTTTGCATATCTTGTGTGATTGATGATGTTCTAGAAATCTTTTCCCCGAAAGGAGACTTTCTAAATTACTTTGTTTAGATGCTAATGATTGTATTTCATTAGTGGCCCTCTCATCCAGAATCATCTTTAAATGAATGAATATGCCATAATTAAAAATCTGAATTATGAATTACTTTGAAAGGAGACAACATTGTCCCGATTTCCCACTGCGACTCAGTGTTATTTCAATTATGTAAATATGTTTAATCATTCCCCTTTTGTTTTTCTAATTATTTAATATTAATGTTGCTTTACCCCTTTATTGCTACAAGAAGGGATATGGCATCTTAAATGAGAGTACTTAGACAAGTGATACACAGATGACTAGATTCAAGCAGACATTTACCAGAATGCATAACCCATTTCAAAAACAAACATGCTATTAACATTCATACTAATATAGCAACACTAGCAGTAATTGCCCTCCATGCATGTTTTGTCTTTATAAACCTAATGTATTCACAATGTACAATCTCCAATCAATTTTCTTATCAAACTTAAAATCCATTTGTACAACTTTAAATTCTCTTGAAGTGCAGATTTTAAGTAATGAGATTTCTCTGTCCACAGGCTCTACTTTTTCAATAGTTCAAAAAACACATATAAATTATAAAGCATCTGGACAAACCATCTTCTTTTTTCACAGATACAGGCAGTTCTATTTTATAGGATTAGCAAGCAAATTCTTTCCTGTGAGTCTGAGTAGCCTGAAAAAATTGATGCTAAAATTTACGCAGAATACTGCATTTTTACTGAAATTCATAAAAATGAAAGGACAGTGAAATTTATATCTATAACATTTTAAACATCGTAAGTCCACATTACGGGTTACACATGCTACGTAATTGAAAATGGAAATTAATTATAATTTATTTACAGATCACAGAAATGTTATGTGAATTTCTAACTAAATTATAGTTTAAAATGTAATAATTTGGCATTTGTTTTGAAACATCCTGAAGCAGAATTCCTACAACTACAGTATGTCACTCCTGAGTAAGAGTAGCCCCACAAGTTCAAAGTACTATTTAAAATGTATTTGTTTGTAAATAATCTGAAACACCACCATAGGAGATGGAGAAAAATGCATTTTTATTTCTATTTTCTTTAAAAAACACTGCAGCCCCATGAAAAAGTGAAAACTTGTTAGTGGAAGATAATGCCTCTGTTTCAGTTCTTATCAGCAACAGGCATAGCATATTTTTAACATTAAAAAAATAAATTTTAATCATAGGTTTTACATTTTTCCAGCTACCAGGGGTCAAAAAAGATAATGAAATGTCCGTGAGTATTATCGTTAGAAACATTCTGCCACTTCCAGCTTGAGTTTATTACTCTCTGCTTTGCAGTTTTTGCAGAGAGAATACTTCCAAATTAGCACTGCTGCTTTATCAACCTCCGAATTATGCTGGGATGATTCAACACAAATGAAAAAAAATATTGCTAATAACACATTCTTGTTTGGATTTTTTAAAAATATTTTTTTTCCTAAGCAAAAGGAGCGTGGTCATTTTCTATGGACTTCTCTGTACTGATGCAGCCACAGAGGTGAGCTTTATTCATCATGTCACTCTTGCCATAGGGACAAAGGTCCCGCCTGCAAGCAGACTTGTGCATTGTGGCAAGAACACACACATATAATCAGTTCAGTATGTACTGTTATAACATGTATTTTTGTGCAGGTTTATCTTTTGTCAGTGCTTCTTTGGCAGTTGTCTTTAGTGGTGCTGATATTTTCAACCAAAAAACGGCACAAGGTAGTAGCTGCAATTTTCAACCTATTCCAATTCTGTGTATGTGTGAAACACTTAATTTCTATAACTAATTTAGAAAAAATAATTAAAGTAACCGCTTAGTATTTCTGCATAACTGTTCCAGTTAACTACTTTTCCTTTGGAGACCCTGTTTTTTGAGAGAAGATACTTTTCAATACAACTTTGAAAAAAGGTCAGAGGAGAAGAAAAGAGGGAAACAGATAGCCAAACTTTTATGGGCTGGTATGTTAAAAATGAAGGCAGCAAACACTAGGAAGCTTAGCCTGGCAGCCTCCATTTCATATGTTAAATTTTTCACAAGACAGTTTAATTACAAAAATTAGGAATGGTAATTGCTACATATAAATGTAAAGTGTCTCTCTTGGCCCAGCACAGGGGATAAAACCTCCAACCAAATCCCAAACTATAATGCCACTCTCTGTTCTCAGGATTCTTAAGTATGCAAATAGTTTTTCCACTTAAGATCTCACAGACACAGATCTGGTCAAAGCAAATTACCCAAACAGTTTGCATTCATCAGAGAGGAAAAGAGATGATAAGGCAGATAAAACCAATGATTGTAGACATTTTGAACAAAAGCCTGCCATTTTACAGAGGAGATTATCTTGTACTCTAATTCTCTAGTTACATGGGTAGCAGAACCTTATTTTCATATTATAAGATAATGTGAGGTGAAATGGTAGATAAAACCTGCCTTCACTGAAGTGAATGACAAGATTTTCATTGACATGGAGTCATTTTGTTCCAGAGGTTTTATAACAGGTGTAATTTTTTCAGTGTTTTTTTTTTTTAACAAATACTAGCCTTTTTAACAGGCTTTGTAATGTTCAGTATTATTTGTACAGTCTATGTTCAGCTTGGTCACATGGAATTAATCATCTCCAAAAAAAGATCAGCTAGTGTACCAGTTGTAATTCAATTTTCTCATATTCATTTTGTGAATAAAATGTGCTTCTTTTACATTTTAATTAAGGTGGCCATAATACATGGAATTATCATGTGGAATGTTACTCTGTGAAATGTTATGCATGAGTTATCTTCTAATAAAATACAGAGGTACATAAAATCTTGCTTTGGGTATCAATGCTGATAATCCTTGTCACATTAATTGTGACTTTATTACAGCCTTTTTCTTGTCAAATCTCTCACTGCTCAACATCTAGGACCAGTTCCTCTGTACATCTAGAACACCCAGGCTCTGCACAACAGGGTGTTGAGCACCCACCTCTGTCCACCTGAGTACAAGAAGTAGGAACGATGGTACTGTGATGCTCTGGTTCATGTGGTACAAAACATCATCCACCACACTCTGGCAGTGGCCACTTCTAATAGCTCCATGAGTGCCACCCTAAAATGAGAACGATGGCACTCACTCTGGGTGAGTCTAAGAAAATTTTCTAACATGTCTCGTGTGAGCATAAATATTCATACTATGATTAACAATACAAATGATTTATGAAATTACCAATAAAACCGGTTGTTACAAAAATAAAGAAGATTGAACAGTAAGACCATTAAATAACATGATTAACAGAATACACAGAAGCTGAAAACGCAGATAAATCTATTGCAAATAGTGTTCAGATTATGCTCCAGACTTCTGGGTTTATGCAGATATTATCACTGACTCATTTGAAGAAAAGCCCTTTAATTCCTTGTCCTCCTTGCAGGGAACATAAGGCATAATGGATTGCCATCCTCTTCATAATCATTTGTGACGTATTGAAAGAACTGTGTCTTGTTCCCTTTTGTATTTCCTTTCATTTAGCATAAACCAATACAGACACATTGTGCTTTCCACATAGTTTAGCTAGTATGACTTTATAATTTCTGTGGCCTCTCTCTCTGAAGACCTGCTTTGTTCTGGAAGTACCATGTCCAAAGCTGGGCACAGTACTCAACAGGAATACCCACCTCTTACATCCATGACCTTACATTCTCATTAACGCCACTCAGAATGAAGTCTGACTCTCTTTCTGTAAAGATTCTTCCAAATCTTTTCCAGTTCTACTGCTTCTCTAATCTTCTCTAATCATCAACACTGGGATCTCCTCTGATGCAGTGGATAAAGCTGACTCTTACTTGTAAATGAATTTTTCCGAAATCAAAATCTTAGATTAACCATTAGGAAAAGAATGAGATATTTGTAATCTTTAGTTCATTTTAGAACAAACCAATCATTCGAGACTATAAGGAATAACTGGCAGTGTAATTAGTAAAGATTGTCACCACTAGCAAAGCCCACTTTGCAGCAAACAGCATAAAAACAGCAAAAAAACATAACTTTATCATAAAGTTCTTTTCACCTCAATCTGAAATAGAAACTTAACACTAATAAGCATACAAGAGGTTTTAATAAAATCAGTTTTTAATTGCTTACAGCTTTTTCAACAGCTGCTGAGAATATTCAACTCATCAAAACAACAAAATCTACAACTTGAACAACAAAAAAGATCTAATTTAACTCCAACTGTCTCCCCAGAGCAAGTGCTTACAGTACATCACCGAGATAGTTCTGGAGATGTCCTTGTAATAGCTGAAAACACTTAAAGAAGCAGTATCAGAAACAGCTTCAGCTTTATTTTAGCTAAAGGAGTTGGAGGAAACACTTCATTAACCAAAGGCATTGATTGAGGAAAATTAAAGGGCCCCAGGCCACACAGAAAGCAGATGCCAGGTTAAAAAAGGGGACCCCTGGCCCAGGCCTGGAGTGGTCTAGGCACAGTAATGCCCAGCTGGGAGCTTGAGAGCAAGGAAAATGAATTACAGAACTGTTAAGATTGGAAGGGACCTCTGGAGTTCATCTAGTCCACTCATGGACATTGGTCATCATCCTGTCTCTGAGCACCACTGAAAAGAGTCTGGCACCATCCTCTTGACACCCACTCTGAGATATTTATAGGCATTAATGAGAACCCCGCTCATTCTTCTCTAAAGTGATGATAGCTCACCTATGCCAACTAAGTTCCTGCCAGGCTCATGAAAAAGGCGGAGGCTGAGGGCCAAGTAGGTATAGCCTTGCTATTGAGATTACAGGGTTGAATGTCAGAAAGAATAATTATTATACATTAAAATTGTTAGATTTACCATTTCACATGGTAAGAAATGCCTGCTAAGATTGCACATCATTTTCAGGGATAGCAGTACCAGGTTCAGGCAACCAAAATGAATTGTGTTTTTTCAGTTTGATGGCTGAACTGAAACATGGGGGGAAATTATTCCATTTGGTTTATAAAAGCTTGCCTTTTCTAGTCTACTTTTAACACCAACTTCCAGTTTCAGCATCTTGACTCTGAAATCGGTTTAAAAATGAGATATCAAATTATTTATTTTTAAAAATATTGAAAGAATTTCAACTTCTTTTCTGTCTTTTTTTATCACCCAAACTCATCACCAATTTTGAGCTAATTTTATAGGAAGTTTTGATTCCTATCCCTCAATGTTCTATTTTCAGCAAATGTAATGTTCACTACTGCCTGGCTGTAAATCGTAGAAGAAAGGTAAGGTGTGTTTGAAATAGATTTGGGCAGTTTGGATTTTGTGGGAATAGAGATTGCTTAAAACTGTTCTGGATCTGAAGAAGAAAGAAGTCTCAATACACTTACTTTTTAAGCAAGGACTGAGAGAATGAAGAACTTCCCACTGCAGGAGAAGACCAGGTTTGAGAACATCTGAGAAACCTGAAAGTGCACAAGTCAGGGACTTGATGACATACATTCATGGGTCCTGAGGAAACTGGCTGAGGAAGTGGCTAAGCCACTATCCATTCATATTTGAGAAGTCATGGCAGTCCAGTGAAGTTTCCGCTGACTGGAAAAGGGGAAACATAATGACCATTTTTGGAAGGGGTAATAAGGAAGACCCAGGGAGCTACAGGCTCTACTAAGTGCCTGGCAAGATCATGGAGCAGATCTTCCTGGAAACTGTGCTAAGACACATGGAAAATAAGGAGGTGATCTGGGACGGCCAACATGGCTTCACTAAAGGCAAACTGTGCCTGACAAGTTTGGTGGCTTTCTAGGATTGGGTTACAGCAGTGGTGGACAAGGGAAGGGCAACAGATGTCATCTACCCAGACTTGTGCAAAGCATATGACACTGTCACACACAACATCCTTGGCTCTAAACAGAAGAGAAATGGATTTGATGGATGAAGGACTCAGTGGACAAAAAATTGGCTGGATGGTCACACTCAAAGAGTTGTGATCAACAATGCAAGCTTGGTCCAAGCAGAGAGCAGTACTGAGTGGTGTTCCTCAGGGGTCAATATTGGGACCAGTGTCGTTTAACATCTTTGTTGTTGACATGAACCATGAGACTGAATGTACCCTCAGCAAGTTTGCCAACAACAGCAAGTTGTGTGGTACTGTTAAGATGCTGAAGGAAAGGGATGCCATCCAGATGAACCTTTACTGGCTTGAGAAGTGGGTCTGTTTAAACCTCATGAAGCTCAACAAGGCCAAGTGCATGGTTCTGTACCTTGGTCAGGGTAATCCCAAGTACAAGTAGAGTCTGAGAGGACAATGGACCAAGACTAGCCCTGGGCAGAAGAACATAGGGGTTTTGGGGGGCAAAAAGCTCAACATGACTAAGCAATGCTTGTTTACAGTCCAGAAAGCCCACCATATCCAGGGCTGCATCAAAAGAAATGTGGCTAGCAGGTCAAGGGAGGTGATTCTGCCACTCTGCGCTGATGAGACCTGGACTACTGCATCCAGTTCTGGGGACTCTAACACAAGAAAGATATTAACTTGTTGGAATGAGCCCAGAGGGGAGCCACTAAGCTGATCACAGGACTTGGACACCTCTCCTTTGAAGACAGGCTGAAAGAGTTGGGGTTGTTCAGTATGCAGAAGACAAGGCTCTGAGGAGACCTTATAGCAGCCTTCCAGCACGTAAAGGGAGATTACAGGAAGGCTGGAGAGGGACTTTGCGTGAGGACTCATACTAGCAGGACAAGGAGGAATGGCCTTAAGCTGAAGGAGAGCAGGCTTAGATTCAATATTGGGAAGAAACTCTTTACTATAAGGATGGTGAGACACTGGTACAGGTTACCCAGAGAGGTTGTGGTCTCCTCATCCCTAGAGGTGTTCAAGGTCAGACTGGATGGGCCTCTGAGTAACCTGGTCAAGAGGAAGGTTCCCTGGCCATGGCAAGGTGTTGGAACTAGATGATCTTTAAAGTCCCTACCAACACAAACCATTTTATGCTTCTATGAAACTATGAATTTTAATGATCTAGTAAAGGCTAACACAAAAGAAAACTGTATACAGGGTAGGGGGGAAGCGGTTTTCCAAGAACTGCAATTTTCCTTATGTCATTGCAGTATTAGTCTAGTTTAAATAATCAGCAACTTCATTTAAACAGACAGACTGGCTAGTGGTCAAAAATCTGGCGCAGACAATTTTGCGTAGTAGCAATTTACTGATACTGCTAAGAACTGGCCATTTTCCTGCTCACTCTCTTTTTGACCATCAAGCTTCTCACCGCTTCTTTGTCGGATGCCAAGAATACTGCTTTTTTTTTTTGGCACAGTGTACCAGCTAACCAACAAAAGAAAAAGAAGACCCCTATGTTTCTCAGTGGTTAGGTCACTGTTCTAGGAAATGGGAGCTGAGCAATTCCATCTTCAGCCTCAGGTGCACCAACATAATTATCAGAATCATCGGTAGATTTTAAGACAACTCAACTAAGAATTCATTTATAGGTCTTTGAATCAGGACTTGCAACTTCTGTTAACAGGAACTATAGGAAACTGTCCCTGCCATCTGGAATGAGTTTCAGCATCTACCTGTGAAGAAGGAAAGCCCTCTGTTTCCCTGCTGTTCAGCTTTTGTTAATGATGGACAACACTGAGGTACTCCCTTTTCAAACTTCTACATCAGCTTTAAACTTAACAGATGCCTCCTTCCAACATGATTAAAATAGAAGTCAAATGATACAAAATGCCTGAGGAAAAGAGGGAGAAGGCAGGAGAGAGGTGAATAATGACACCATTCTTGCTGCTACTGTTGTTGATGGAGCTTTAATGGTGCCTCAGAAGACGATAAAGAAAGATTATGCTTCTTTCCCTGAAGGATTTAGAGACAAACTAGCCAAGAATACACAAGATGCATTGGGAAGGCAATGGGTGGGGATCATTAGGATATGAGTACTTTTATTGAAACTTGAAATGTTGATCCTCAAGTAAGAGACAGATTTTGTCCAAGCTCAGGACAGCCTATGTTGAATAACTATATTTTCTCAAACGTCAAACCTCTAAGAAATGTCTAATTTAAAATGCCAAAAGTTTTGAAATTTCTAATTGAAGGAAGATATTTCCACTGTCTTGAAAATCCATTGTAAACACCTAAATAGCACTTCTTAGTGCATTAGCTCAAGCTAAATTTCCTTCAACAAAGTGTTCTCTGAAAAAGAGACTTTGAAAAGACTTATTTCTCATGAGGCACAGGAAGGGAGCAGGAGTAATATGTAGATGTGCAACTCACAGGGAGACAGACTCAAGAAAGATGTAGTTCTCCAGCAAGCTGATGCAATAGAGATCTAGTGGGAACTTGAATATTTACTCCTAAAGGCAATTCATGCCATGGAAATTTAGGTTCGTATTTTATCAAACCAACATGAAATGCAACACTACTGAGTGAAACCAAACCTTGTTAGAACACATCCACAAAAAAACCCCAGTTTTCTAATGAATATCATTCACACTGTAGAAACAGTGTTTTCAAGCAGTAGACTGTTCCAATGGAAAAGCCATACCTACATATACCTGTTTATTCTGTTGTTTCCCCTTCTATTTGTAATCAGTCAATATTTGAGATTTGCTGAACTGTTTCTATTAGGTCACGAAGCTTGTGATATTAGTCAGGTATCTCTTTGCTACAACTCTTTTTATACACAAATAATGTAAATATCAGTCTTCTTCCCAGAGCACCATAGGAACAGACAGGAAATAGTTCATCTGGGCATGGTTCTTAGCTTGCCTTTTCAAACACCAATCTGCTCACAAGAAGCTTAGTCCTGGCTTTTTTTTAAGGGACAATGCTATTCAGAGTTCTCCTGCCTCTCCTGCTGCAGCTCTTGCCTTTCTGCTTCCAGAACAAACATCCATAGCTGTGTTCCACCCACTGTCCTTGCCCTGCATTACCAAACAATGGTAATCCCATCCCTCTCCCCAAAATATCACCACTGTTTCTAGTTACTTTCTGCTTTGGACACAGACTTTTTTTTTCCTGGTTTGCTTTCATAAAGGCATTTGACTGAATTTTTTTGTTCAGTTGAAAGTAGGAGAACCAGTGCACCAAATAGCTTGCCTATGGTTCAATGCCACAGACCTGTTCATTGTCCAAATGGAATATGGAAGAGAGATCTCTTGTGGAACACGTCTCTGATTCACCCCTACTCAACTAACAGTGCATAGCTGTTTCTTAGTCCAAATGTCTTAGCCATGATACTGTGCCTTGAATCACATTTTGACTTCTAATGATGTCTTACTTACCTACTAAAGTAACTCTAAAGAACCCAAATATTTTTTTAAGGGACACAACCCAGGAAATTTTATCATTGCTTGTAGGAAATTTTAACAAGAAAAGCCAGCTGGGCAAGGGCAGACATATGAATTAAGCAGCATAATAGCAGCTTTTTTTCAGAAAGCTTGAAGAAAAGGTCAATCTACCACAATAACAGGAGATGTTGCCCAGTTGCTATGAGGGGTTTTGGAAGTCATACTCTAGTGCAGGAAAGCTGAAAAGATGCCGTGGCAGAGAGAAAATAGCCCTAGGAATGGTTAGGCCCCCTCTGGGGTAGGATGGAGAAGTTAACAGCCAGCTTTCAAGCTAGCTGATATGTTGAATCAACAAAACAACAACAAAAAGGAGCCTGTTTAAAAATAACTTAATATTGTGTTCTCTTGTCTTTTGTATTTGATTTCTTTCTTCATGATTCCAGACACCACCTTATTTACTCCGTATCTTAATATAATGAAGTAAAAATACCTTTTATAACTTAAAGGTTGTGATAAAGCAAGGCCACCTAGTAACACAGGTGCCTCTTGCACTTGGAGGGTGCATACATTTCCAAGAGCATGTGTAACACCCATGCAAGAACTGAATTGTGGTTTTGCAGAGAAAAAAAGTTCCTGTCCAAATTATCCAAAGACCTGATGGCAAGCACTAGAAAAAGTAGGGAAGGGCAATATTTTAGTGACTACAAGGTTTCCAGCTTCTTGGAGAAACAATGCCTAGAATGAAGCAACATGAAGATTTCTCTCAACAGCTTCTCACCTTAAAAAAAAGGCAAAAGAAACAGGGAGAAGATCTCCTTTCTCCCTCTTCATCATGAATGCCACTCCTATGCGTTAGTTGAAACTACAACCAATGTGTGGAGTCTTATTCTGGAAATCAGTCTAGTTTGCAAAGAGGAAGAAAACGTATGGGAGGTGCAGAGGCAGATTTAATGGGTCTGTTAGGGGGAAGCATTCTTCTGAGTAATAGCGACAAGTGAACCAAATTTTAAAAAATAACTGCTTCCAACAAATCCTCAAACCACTATATGAAATAGGAAATGCAATCACATACCACCTATCACAGAGCAAACAGCAGATGAGATCTCATTAAACTCTGATTTGATATTATGCAAATTTGCCTTTTCTATATTTCCACCTAGACTTTGTTAACAAACTCTGCATTAGTTCCGAGTGAGAGACCCAACTAGGCTGCATTGAGAAGGACAATGTTTTCTGGTGGGCAGTAGTGCTAACAATGACTCCTCCATCGGAAGGGGGCAACTCAAAAGCCACAGCAATCTCTTACTATCAGTGTTTTTAATAGAAGTCCTTGTTCCAGCCTTTCAGAGTAGATGGCCTTGACCACTGACCCTGCGTCGGAGTCTTGGGAACTACCTACAGACCACCCTTAGATTTGCAGAGAGAAGGCAAAGAGCCCTGTAGGTCCCTGTGTGCTCTCACACCTCACTGCTCCAGCAATTGGGCAGCTTAGGCAGCTTTCAGGTTCAAACTTGACTGGCAATAATTAAACAGCTTCCTTTTCTGCCCTCTGAATGTTGTTCAGAGACAATGTTTCTACTGTGTTGCATTGGCAATACAGAACCTGTTTTGTAAGCAGGTGGTAATGTAGAATCCGGGACAAGGCACAGAGCAGTAACACTACCATTAGTGTTAGATCAAAAGTCAAAAATGCTTTTGCCGGTTCAATACGTCATGTATATCTTCGTATTTCATAAGATTTTGCCATTTGTAGTGCTGACATTATTTCTTCTCATGTTTTAATTATTCCTTCTTTTTTTTCCCCCAACTACAAAGGGATGTCATATACATGAATAATTTTCAAGTTTGACCACCAGTCTGAGACATGGCACTTCTGAGCACTCTTTTCACCAGTGTTAGCAACAGTATGGGCTAACCAAACTTTTGGGATAACTCCATACTCAGCTTATTCTAATTAAGTTTATGCTATACAGAATCAGCAGGTTAAACTTTATTAAAAACAACTAAATAAATCTGTGCATCTCAGCATCTGTAAGATAGTCTTTGTGAAAACCTACCTGTAGGTTACTTAAAGAGCTTCCATGAGGACAGTGACTGTCATGAGGAGCAGTCTAGTTATTGTCTAATATGCAATATCCTTCAACCAAATAGAGGGTTTTTAAATGGTTGGAAAAATTTTGTTAGCAAGAAAGAACATTACATTCTAGCTGAGAGAGAGACAATGATCCTAAACCATTTAAAAAAATTGTTTAACCCTTATAAAGATGTATAGCACTATTTTGAAGAGAATGCGTGGGAAAACTCATACAAAATATTTGGATAAAATATTTACATGAAATGCCAGCAATGTTATGTAAATACTGATGATGATTAAATTATTAATTTAATTAATATAATTATGATAATTATTAATTTAATTTTATTATTATTATTATTATTTGCATTGCATCCATATTTGAACACTCTAATTAAGACACAGTTCTACTGAGTTCAATGCTGTACAAATACGCCAGGGGAGAAGGTCCATTTCCACGGTGGGTCTGCAATCCAAATAGAAATGCAAAGTAGAAAGTGAAAGAAATTCAGAAATTGACTTACCTACAGGCAAGTAGTAAGTCATTGCCAGAACAGAGGGAAAAAGAATCCCAAAAACACTCCACCAGCCTTAGTGATATTAAACCACATCACCTGCCTCTACTCAAATCATGACACATGCAAGCCTGTATGGCTCTGTTTACCCACAAACACATCTTCCTTATCCTTCTCCTTTTGCAAGTCTCTGTCACTATTTCCAAGTCAATTGAACCATCTAAACATAATCAGTCATTCTGAAAAGCAGTGATATTCTTCTAACACATGACAACATAAACTGGAAGTTTAGACTTCTCATACTATATATTTTACATGGGACAGTGTGTACACAAATAAACCAAAATCAAACAAACGCCAAAAGAACAAATCAAGGATTCAAGAAGTCACTAATAAAAACAAGGGATCAGATGTCCAAAGATACCTCAAGCAAAAGAGAACAACCCTGCATTGATGTTTCAAGGAGGAAAAAGGCTGTGGCTATTTTCACTAAAGAAGGTTCCCAGATCCAAGGAGTAGTTGATCCTATCACAGAGTTGGGCTCATCTTTAGAATGAAGAGCAGGACTGGTCAGCCTCAAAAACAGGGTGAGCAACAAACAGTAAACAGAAAGACTTTGGTCTTGGAGTAATACAATAGTATAAGCTGGACTCTCCAAAATTTCTCTGCAGTTCTATATCCTTTTTTATGGTGCTACCAGAAAGCAGCTTTCAGGTTAAGGAACCTTGCATTGGCTCAGTGATACATGCTGGTCCCCGCTGCAGCATCCTGCTGGCCCCAGAGGACTTGCTGGTCCTGCAAATTACAAGTAACTGGCACATAGCAGCAACAGCCTTCAGCCAGAGCAGAGCACATGACAACATCCTGGCAGCATTTTTACACATTTCTCTGCTTTTTAGTGGATGAAGATAGACATTTTGGCTGCAAAGAATACAGAAATCTTGATAGTGACTGTGAGGGAGGAAGATCCACTGGAATACTGGGATGAAAAAAAGGAACGTGTGTAACCGCATTTTCTCTGGAGCAATTTTTCAATTTCAATGAAAGAGTAAGAAGAAATTTTATTTAAATACTTTTAGACAAACCAAGAAAATTCATATTTGGGAATGTTGCCCCTGTGACTCTTGTTGCCACTCACCATGCAGGATGAGGCCTCCTGGCCTCAGTATAAGGTGGTTTTCCTTCCAGCTGAAACAGTCATCACTTCTAGCCTGGATAATGGTTTTTAGTCTTATAAGGAGTATTTATTTCTACTCACTCTGTTATTCACATTGGTTTATATTTGCACCTGACTGCAGGATTCATGGTCTAGCCTCTGCAACTGCATTTAGAGATATTTTAAATACACAAAAGAACGACTCAAGAAACAGCATCTCTTTCTTCCATTTCCTCCCCTCTTGCTGAAACACACTTGGTTCACCTCAGAAATCTTTTTACAGAAATATCATGTAATAACTTGCAATCTGCCAACACCAGTTTTGCTGCACAGTTACAGCCAAGTTGTACTCAGGATCAGATCAGGGGATAAGAAAAAGGTAATTTTCTGTCATCCTTGCTGTCCATCCACATGTCTCCCATAGTAAAAAGCTAATGAGATAATTTGGCCATCAGGACAATTTAGAGAAGTTTTTCTGAATTACTTATTTGCAAGGAGCCTCAGACGGCTGTCCCATGAAAGACAGGACACCGAGGTGAAGAAGCAGTATGAACTCACCTCTTCCCACCACAGCATACCAAATGCAGAAGGAAGCAGGGAAGAACAAGATCTGTACAAGGTCACCACATCTGAGACTGGAAATGGTATGAAGTCCTGCAGAAAGGGTCAAAGGTGTGCCTGAGACATTGGAGAAGATCAAACTCCTGTTTCTGTTACATCTCCTGGTCTTCAAATCACTACAACGATACCTTGGGGATAAACAGTAGGACTTTGCTATTTTTACAGGAAAATGGCTACTGCAGGTCCAGATACTACTGAAATTTTCTGTGCAAATAGAGATGCTCCCAAGCCCACTCATGGTATTACTGTGTGTTTCCATGATTCGCAGTCTCTGCTGGGATCTCTGAGATTCCTTCTTATTGTCCCTGGAAAGGGAACATTTTCCTGCTTATTTGTGACCGTGGCTAGCCATGGAAGCTTCCTACAACATCCCAGAAAACCTGAGGGCACAACACCAGAAAGACTGAGCACTGACTAGCACTTGCACACCATAATTCAAATATCTTGCAAACATTTTGGTGGTCCCATGGACTTTATGCCAATTAATGACACCAGAAGCAGGGAAGCTCTCCACTAATCTATGGTGGCCTCCTTGAGATAAATACATTAGCTGTGGTCAACATGACAATCTGTGTAGGTGCAGCTGAACAATCAGCAGCCTTCCCTGACTGGCTTTGTCCCACATTTATACAACTCTGCAAGGATAAATACCTTAGCAGCTTTTCTGGTAAGGGGCAATTACCAATTCAGCAGCACCAACAGTCTAATGGGGAACTGAATCAACAGAGCTGACAAGAGCTCAGTTTCCCCACGCTACCTGGATTATGTTGACTATGAAAAGACAGTGGCACATATCCTAGTCAAGAAGGTGTGCATTAGACCCAGTAAGCCTTGCTGCCTGATTTTGATCCCTCAAACACCACCAGCCCCTTGAAATTTTGCACCTGTAACAGATGGAATTGTTTCTGACATACACGATTTAAATCTTCTAAATTCAAAAATAAAATATATTATCTAATGCATCATCTAAATTTTAATGTTCTATGTTAACCAAAACTTAATTAATCAAAAATACTCCACAAAAAGCCACATAGCAGAAACAGGCACTTTAAGTACTGTTTTAGACAATTGGTCTCCTTTATCACAACCTGGGATTTTGCAAGCATTATTTCATCTTCATTGTGCCTGAAGCTTTCATTCTCCATGGTGGTTTGATTCTTTTTGCCAAGCCTCTTCAGCTGCAGAAAACTTTGGTTTACGTTCCAGCTCTGCCACTCTGTCCCGTCTGCCACGTCTAATCCTCATTTTCATTCTTGCCAGTTAGTCATCTGATCTCTTTGATCCTTTGTATCAAGCCTTGAACTCCGTTTTTATTCAGATTAAAATCCAATGGCAAGAAGTAATGTTTTCTTTTCCCCATGGTTTGCCAGCCTCTAGCTTTAAGCTTGCTTATTTCTTCCAAAGTTTTCAATAGCTTCACTTGAATTTTCTGTGGTTTCAGACCATTTCTGACCTGCAGCATTTATGACAACGGTTATCAGCCTCTGCTGGCACAATTGCAACGGATGAACAACTTCCATGTCTTCTTTTCAGTTCCTAAATGTTGGTTAGGTACAGCACTGGGAGACCAGTAAATTACTCAGCTGTAACAGGCATTCCTTGGACTCTTGCAGCCTTGTAGGTGTGTAAGATAATGAGGTCTTTCCAGGACTTACATTCACTGTGGTGAGTGATACACTCTGAGGATCTCCATCCTCAGATTGCACAGAAAGTTCCTGAAAACCCTTCAGACCTTATGGTGGTGTGGGTGGGTGTCCAGGCTGGCTGCAGCATCTCAAAACAGTACCATAGGATAAATCATTGCTTCATGTATGTACCAGGGTAGATTCTACTACAGATGACGGACAAACACAATTCATCCAGTTCATGCATAGGAGGATGGTGCTTGACTTTAGCATAGACATCTATGGCCAAGGATGCTGGTGGACAGTAGGATCACTTCCTTGGCATGTAATAATGGCCACGAACCCTCAGTAGCCAGAGTGGTCATCTGCAGTATCACTCCAGGGTTATACAACAGAATTTTCCCTCAATATTCCTGTCCACAAAGAGGAAGATTTTTTTTTTTTTAATTGGAACCAATGAAAGCAATTAGTCCTGTGGGGTTGGAGAGGTATCATCTTATGAAGTGACTCAATTGCTACAAACATCACTGTTAACTGCTAATTCCTTATGGAGGACACTGTTGGACAACATGTTCAATCCTCTATTTAGATGCACCACTGTTCCTTAATGGTTTATCAGTATGGACAGTGATGTTGAGATTAGTACAAGGGTTCCTTTTGCATATATCACCTAGCAGTGTATCTTGCATCTCCATGCAAGGGGAAAGAGAGGGCATTGTGCCTTTAGCTTCAGAACAATATAATGGTCTCAGTCTTCTTTTGGAAGAATCCCATGGAGATTTTTGGAACCAAGTTTCTTTTCTTACCAGAGGCTCCCTCACGGAGACTTCAGTGTCATGAGCTTGGGAATTCATCTGACATTATCACCACAGAAGCTGTTAGATTTTCATGAGATGACTAGTGCTAAGAATGTTAAGCCAAGAATAGCCAAACTTTTGCATTTACAGAGAGGGGCAAACATGCTGAACATCTCTCTGGGGCCTGACTTTCTCTAAGTAGGACAGACTATGCCTGTACATTAATCCCAAAGGTTCAGAATTTGGCATAGAAGACATGGTTGCAAAACACTATTGGACAAGGCTGACAGATATAGCCTTTAAAAAAATATTCATTTCAAATAAGGAAAGAAAAAAAAAGCTCTTCACACCTTTGAAAAAGGTTTTACAGGTTTTAAGGTTTGCAGAAAGAATGAGCTGAGCAGTCATTGGGTTGTATCTGAAGAGTGCTGGGGAAAAGCCATTAATTCTGTGTTCTTTATAGCCTTGCATGGAGGCATGAAAGTCAGGGTTTATATACATGTTCAAGAAAGACCCTGCTACTCAGAAGTCTGATTTCTCGTATGCAAAGCATACATGTACCTCAAGATCTACATTGATGAGTACTCAAAGAAGAAAATACATTCCTCAAAAGAGAAAATAAAGTCCAAAAAAACCTTCATGCCAGACAACCTGAAATGATGTTATGAAGCCATGAATATGCTAATTTAAAATATTGTTAACAAATTTTAAGGACTACCAAGCTAAACAGTTCCTTTAAGCCCAGCTAAAGAAGTTAAAGGCCAAGGATTCATTGTAGGAGTCCTTCTGAACAGACTTTTTCTCCAGGAGTGTTAGTCACCTGCTGGTTCTGTAAGTTCCTTTATTTGTCCAATCAGTTCCAGTGTAACTTTTTCAGACTCTTCTTGTCCCATACATCTGGGAAAGGCTGGAGCGTTGGTACTGATTCCATGGCCTCTTTGGTCTGATATTCTGACCAGCAATGTAACTAAGCACTGATTCTTTATTTTTCACAACACATCCAAGACACTGCAGATTTAAATCCTGAGTGGGAAGGAGATGCGTGAAGTTTTCTTAGTAATTAATTACCCTAAGGAAAGATGATCTTTTTTCTCCTGATCTTATCTGCCAGGCATTAACTGCTTCCCTGGTTTCCTGCGGCTGCAGTTTTGCTCCTAAGCCCCTTTTCTCTTACAGATACATTTCATGCATTTCTTACCTGTATAGAGCTACTGAGCCCCTTTGTTGCCATGGTTTCCTTAAAAGTTTCCATGTCTATCCTCTCCTGTTTCCCACAATATATAATTCAAAACTTTTGTCAGCTAGGATCTTAACTACTGACATAAATTCACCTAAGTTAACCAGAGATATTTACTTTTAACACTGTAATATTTGTGGTTTGCATTTTTGACTTAGCTGTTTTTAACAGAAAACAATTTTGTGTCTCCTAAAGCTTTGCTTTGCTGCAACTCATAAAGAGTATGAAATAAGAAGCATTCAAAAAGTAAAGCCTACAAATGTCAAAGCCAGCTTCATCCAATTTTTAAAATACAGTTTTTCAAACAGCTTCTCTAACCATGGTCTTCCAGCTCCCAGTGGTATCTTCACCTCCTCTGGGAACTTCATGCTGCTTAACAAAGAAGGCAAAACGTATAGTCCAGATGATAATTTGTGCCAAAAAATGCATGACTCTTAAGGAGAGTCAAAGATGAGGCTAAATAGGAAACAAGGGGAAGAAAGTTTGTCTTGCTTTTCTTCTGCTCATACTACATTCAGGTTCCAAGTCTGCTGGCTACTGGACGAGCAGGAATTGCAGCATTTGCTTGAGTTGCACAGATATTTATGTGTACACACAAGCCAAACAGTTCTTAAAAAAAACAAACTACCAAAACACAAACAAAACCACACAAAAAACCCAAGCAAACCCCCCCCCCCAAAAAAAAACAAACAAAAATCCAAAACCAACAAACAAAAAACAAAAACAAAAAAAAACATACAAACAAAAAAAAAAAACCAAAACACAAAAAACTCATTCTTTATTTTGCTTATATTATATAACCAGAAATTCCTTCTGATGAGTTGTAAAGAGAAAGAATATGAAATATTAGCGTTACAGTAGTAACATTCTGGGCAGGACATTGCATCCATACACAAAAGCATCTTTTTTAACAATGACTACAAGGAATTTATATTTATTTCTTTCATTCAACTTGTTAAAACAAGAATTACTGCATGAGCAATGGGACAGGGGGTGTGAGCAGCGGTGCCGCCCCGGCGCGCACACCTCACACCTCTGGCCGTGTGCGCCCCTCTTTGCATTTCCCACTGATGAACCACTAGCAGTTCAGCCGCATGGTCTCACTTTCAGCCTCATCCACCCCCCTGCCAAACCGCTTCTCCTCCACACTGACCAATATCCCATAATTTGGAAGGAGAAGCCGCGTGCCAGGCGGCGGAGGCCGAAGGAAGGCGAGGCCGCTGCGCTGCGCCCGGCGGGGCCGCGGGCGGAGGAGCGGACTGGGCGAGGTGCTGCAGTCGCGGAAGAGAACGCCGGGTCTTTGTGCCGTCACCGCTTTGGGCACCGCCAGCACACTTGGCACGGCGGGCACACCCGACCCCAATCGCGGTCCCCATCCCGGTCCCGATCCCGGTCCCGATCCCCGGCTCGGCAGGGTCCCTTGTGCACGGGCACCACCTGGCGGGAGCGGCGGGCGGCGCTCCCTGCGCGGCAGAACGACCGAGAGCAGGGGAGCCCGGGGGACGGGGGGCTGGGGAGCACAGGGGAGCACAGGGGCTGGGGAGCACAGGGGAGCTGGGGAGCACAGGGGAGCACAGGGAAGCTGGGGAGCACAGGGGAGCACAGAGGCTGGGGAGCATAGGGGAGCACAGGGGAGCAGAGGGAAGCTGGGGAGCACAGGGGAGCACAGGGAAGCTGGGGAGCACAGGGGAGCAGAGGGAAGCTGGGGAGCACAGGGGAGCAGAGGGGCTGGGGAGCACAGGGGAG
>JAWWMO010000174.1:38286183-38344844 GCA_035047845.1 Dendrocincla fuliginosa | reverse complement strand
AAGCTGGGGAGCACAGGGGAGCAGAGGGGCTGGGGAGCACAGGGGAGCACAGGGAAGCTGGGGAGCACAGGGGAGCAGAGGGGCTGGGGAGCACAGGGGAGCACAGGGAAGCTGGGGAGCACAGGGGAGCAGAGGGGCTGGGGAGCACAGGGGAGCACAGGGAAGCTGGGGAGCACAGGGGAGCACAGGGAAGCTGGGGAGCACAGGGGAGCAGAGGGGAGCCCCGGGAGCCCCGCGGCCCCAGCTCCGCCAGCAGCACCACCGCCTGCTGCGGTGTCAGGCAACCTGCGGGAGAAACGAATAGGAATGGTTCTAAAGGTGACACTGCAGAGCATCGCTGGATATGCCAGGGCTGAGGCAGGAGAAAAGTCCAGTTTGGGGTGGAGGTTCTGGTGTGGGTTTGTGTTTTTTGGGGTTTTTTTGGTTTCTTGGTTTTTTTTGCGGGGTGATGATTTTTTGTTTTTGTTGGTTGGTTTTGGTTTGTTTGGGGTCTTTTGAGAGGAACGTGTAATTCCGGGGGTATTTAGTCACAAGATACCGGTTTGTCAGACCGGTTTATTCCATCGTCACGGAGTGTGCACGGGAAGCTCCCGGGGCCTCCCGCTCTTCCCTTGACCAAAATACAGAGTGCAAGAAGAGAGAACCGAGCAGTTTCTGTGCCGTGAGCACGGGGGTCCGCAGCTTCCAAGTCTCAAATAGCTACTGAAATAACTAGTTCAGGGGCGTATTTAAATGCCCATGTAGTCATTCCCACTCATGAAAAACATTCAGGGAAAGATCCTTATCATACTGGCACTAAAGTGAAGTATTTTGGGACTGACCACCCACTTTCTTCATGGGGGCACTGAATTCCTATTCCTCTAAGGAATATGTTTAAAAAGCTGCTCAAACCTTGTATTCCCGAATGCTCAAGTTTTTCTGCAGCAAAGAGATGATATTCCCTCTATCCAACAGACCACAATTAGGATGCTATTTTATACACACATACTTTTTGCCTCTTTTTTTTTAATGCCTTTCTATTCTAGTTTTCCTCTTAGGCCAAAAAAAAAAAAGAAACCAACAAAACTTACCATATGTCTTCGGCAAGCTAGAATCTATGGTGATTTGCAGCTCTCTCTGTCAGAACTGCGGCCTCTGAATTTTAAAATTATTTATCACAAAGAAATTGGTATATGCTATGGTAGAAGAATAAATCTCAATAGCTGTATAAGATTCTGAATTCATTCAACCTCATGTTAGGTCTTTGCTTTGTCAGACAGTATTTTATAATATGCCAGGTTTTGCATTTCTGGTTCTTTGTTGTTTAAACTGACAAGCAACAAACTACCTTTTCCTTTTATCCTCCATCACTACAAAGTTAGCAGTTTCCTACGACATCAAATGGTGCACAATAAAAAGAGTAAAACTCTGAGTGAAAAATGCTTGGAAAAAAATCTTGAAAAATCATACCTACTCTTGTTTGTAATGTGTGAAATTATTACAAGTATGTTCACTATGAGGACTATTGATAGATGACTCACAATTTAGCTAAATTCAATGAACCACATACTGTGCCCATCTCAGTAGGTGACTCATGCATTTTGTATTTCAAGTATCAAATGTTTGCCAAAAACAGTATTTAAAAAAGTAGGAAAATTGTTCAAAAGGGCTTGTGAATAGGTTGGGACTACCCACAGGCAACTCTTACTTGTGTTCTGACCACTTACGTAGGATTTTATGGCACCACTGTAGTATTCTGCTAGAAGGAGTGCTTAGCCACAGCAGCTCCACCTTACACACTTCATGGTTTTTTTCTCACATATATTGTACCTTCTTTAAATACACACACATTAGAATTTAATGTGATACTTTAAAGCAGTTGTGTTTTAGAGAAAAGCCTACAGAGTAAACATTTTCCCTACAGAGTCACTGCTCCTTAATTTTATACACATTCCTTAATTTTCCTAGCACCATGCTTTGCCCTTCTAAATTTAAATGTAAAAAGAAAAAAAAAAAAGAAAAACAGCAATCTCAAAAGAATAATTTAGCTGATCCCTGAGTACTATATAATAGAATTTTAAATCAAATAACTCAGTGTAAAGCTGGCAGAATTGGGCCTAGAAGAAGGAATAAGCTTCAGTCCTCTTGGTGTTGACATTTTTTCACAGTTTCAACAGCCTGCAGGGTGACAAAGGAGGCCACTACGTGCTGGTGACTCAATAGGTTAGTTTAGATTTTAGGCAGTTTTCCAAACTCATTCATACAGACCTCAGAATGCATCTGGATCTTATTTTTAACTTTGAGTAAGGGTTACTGGATCCCAGAATATCATGCGTTGCATACACACAGTATCCACGTATCATAAACTCTTCTGTGAAGGCAGAGAATCATATGCCTTCATGGTACATGATAAGAGAGGACCATTTTTTTCACCAGGGCCTATGAATTCTACCTATTTATAGAGAATATGACTTACAGTGTCTATTTTCTGGGTGCCTTAGAACAGGTCAAATATTTGGTGAAGTATTTTTATATGTTTGTTCGGTCCTTTAATTGGTATCAAACAGTGCAATTTCATTACTGACCATCTTTGCATCTTCTTTGCCAACATTCCTCTGGCATTTTCCCTGATGAGCTGGCTCTTTTACTGAGTCTCTTCTGATCCCTGGAAGAAGCCAAGACAGTGTCATCCAAAAAGTGATGAACTGAAAGTTCTTAAAATCGCAGGATGATTTCATTTGGAAGGGCCCTTAAAGATCATCGAGTTCCAGCACTCTTGTCATGAGCAGGGACACGTTCCACTAGCACAGGTTACCCAGGATCCCATCCAACCTGGCCATAAACACTTTCAGGGATGAGGCATCCCCAGCTTCTCTAGGCAACCGGTTCTAGTGTCTCACCACCCTCACAGTACTTTTTCCTAATACCTAATCTAAACCCACCCTCTTTCAATTTAAAGACATTACCCCCTTGTCCATTCACTACATACCCTTCTAAAAAGTCTCTCTCCAGCCTTCTGGGAAAGGTAGTGGGAAATTACCAAAACTGATCTCTTCATATTGACATGAGTGCAAGTAATGATTCTTGAAGGAAATATTAAATTTTAAGCAGGCAAAGTATTTATACTCTGATGGTAATATAAACTTGTCCAATTGTTCTACACTGGGACTGAATGCATACACAATATGGAAAAATCTCAAACAGCATTCAGATTGTATTTTTTAATACTCTAAGGCATTTCTGCACTTGAGAAATCATGTTAATTGTTAAATGATGACAGCTGTAACATTAACATTTTTAACAAGGGGCCAGATTATTGCTTTACTATCCATGCATCATGCTAGAAATGCTTTTTAACATCAGAGACTCAATATTTATCAAGAGAATTTGATTTAATAATAACCAGTATAACAGTACTCCACAGTTTCCATTAGTTTGATTGAATGTTATATCTGTCTAAGCAAACCAAGCATTAGGCGCTTCAGTGAAAGTCACTTGTCATAGAGAAAAATATAATGCATGAATATTTCATTAGTAGATGAATACCCATCAAAACTTTACTTGAAATGCTTGAAAGCACCTACTGAATGCTTGCCAGTTATTTCATAAAACAGAGATGGTAGTAGTGCTGCTGTTGAAACAGGAAAAAATCTATTAGATCATTTACATACTAAAACAATTATGGTATAATTATAAGGAACATAATTATATGTTCTTGATGTCTTTAATGGTGCAAGCCTCACTAATTAACATTAGAAATTCAATCAAAACAAATTATGCTTTAAAATTTAAGGATGAACTTAAAGAGAAAGATCACATTTCCCAAGTCAAACAATTATAACTTTGGATTCCACCTGATAGCAGGCAAACTCTTCATATACAGGCTTGCAGTCTCTCTCTCTTTCCATCTCCTAAATTTTACTTAGTGTATTTAGAGATACAGATAGACAGACAGACAGGCAGACAGATAGATAGATAGATAGATAGATAAACAGTTAATGTATATATACACTCCCATGACTCACCCTTGTTTAATATCAGTTTTGCCTGAAACAAAATCCAAGAGATCCTTGTGGCCTTTGGTTTAAACTTTAAAGGAAGAGATTCATAGTGTTCCTACTGTATTTGTGTGTTTTCTGCATATCCCTGCATTGTGCATAAATTTAGGGTAAGATTTATGTCTCCAACTCTACCTTTGGTTTATATTTTACTGCTCTCTATTGCTTCTTACCTATCAGGACCATGGGATTTATAAAATACAAATGCCCACAGTTTTGGGGGAAAACATTCCATTCATTTATAAAGTTTAGATACGTCATGCCATGAAGATAACAAAGAAGATCTGCTCAGACATTTCTCTATACATACTATTATTTTTCAGAAACATCTGTTTTGCAGAACTAGAATTAGCCTAATTACTTCAATCCTGCTTTCATTCTGTTTTCCACTGAAAGGGATTTCTCTGAGGCTCAAGCTGGTTCCAGTCAAAATATACAGGTTCCTTGTTTTGTTCTTTTGCAAACAAACACGGTGTTTCCTATCAAATATGCATCAATGCATCTGTTTAAGTTACCGTTGTGTTTCACAGGAAATATGGAGCAGTTGCTTGTCACCCCTGCATCCCTTCCCACAGTGGATTTCCTATCATGGTTTGCATTTCACAAGATATCCAGAGAAGCCCACCTCTGCTAGTAGCACAACCAATCAAAATAAACAGAGCAGGAGTGTTTGGAAACTTTGCAAATATATACAATTATATTTAATCCAAATGAAATAAACAATATTTTTTCTTTTTTTTTTTTTTTTTAGTATTAGAGTCTTGGGTACAAAACCAAATTTCAGAGCACCTGAATTTCTTGTGGAGTGGAAATTCTCCATATTTAGCCAACTCTTTTCCTCTTTCCTGCTATTCCTACTCTGCTGAGGTTTTTGATGTGGTTTATAATCTTATAAATTCAAGAGAACACTTACAGATAGTTACACTGTGGAGATTAAGAAGAAAAAGAGGTGCAGTTACTGACATTACATTAAACAGATGAATGTCAGAAACCTCACCAACAAAAGAAAACCAAAATTCTCCATAAAACATGCAGCATTCATATAGTATTCAAAACCTTTATATTTTTTTTCTACTGGGACTGCACTCTAGAAAAATACTGTCTGCCACTGAAAAACTTCAAAATGGCATCATCATTCATAAGAAAAATGAAAACCTGTGAAAACTCTGTTTCTCTCATTCAAAAACAAAGTAGCATGTAGAGAGTAGGCATTGCATGTACACCACTCTCTATATTTTTGCTTTTGACTCATTTTCTAAAATTAACCAAAACAGAACTGTTTTCAAATTAAGATTTTGGCCATTTTGTTGCTCTTTTAAGAAGATACACATCTTCAAAGGTCTGACCATGAATAATGCTGAGGACTGAGGGCAACAGCCAGTTCCCTAAATGTAGACCAGGGCTAATTGCAAGACCTTCAGATAGCCCACGCATCCCAGTGCAGGCAGTGCAGTGCTTGCACCTTTTGGCAGGGCTGGACGCTCAGCACCTCCTCTAGGACTACATGACTCTTCGGGCCACAGATCCTCACCATGTCTCTCCAGGTTTGCCAAGCTCCAGTCAAAGATAGCACCACTGATTAGTTTAACTCCATGTTCCTGGCTGGCTTAGCATTTTGGAGTGCAAACTCCAACACAATGTAAGACATTAAAAAAAATATTAGAAGAGTTACCATGATTACAGCTTTTTTCAGGTTAATCTTCAAAAAAAAATTTTGGTATTAGGACTATGAGCTTCCAAATCTTTATTGATCAATAGAAAAGCTATTACTGTAGATGTAAGTATATTCCTACAAACACTGGACTTTATGAGAGCACATCAACTGCAGCAGTGATCAGTGCCAGTGAAAATGTGTAAATTTTTCACAGAATAATTGCCTTGGAGTATTTGAATTCTAAGAAGAAAATTCAGACAACTCCTTGCATAATTTGATTAATCAACACCTCCTCAGTGAATAAAGAGTCTCTCATGCTATTAGAGGTTGAATGGATTCAAGAGCTATGCTGGAGAGTAACAGAAAAAATTGACTGAATAACACAGAAACAAACTTGACACATACCCTGCATATAAGATTGCTTTTTATTTCGTGTTCTGTTCCATTCTTCCCTTGAACCAAAGACAATGGGATGTTTTGATCCCTTTAAATATAGCATGGTAATGCTTTTGGTGTTGTAGGATAAAGTATCCTGTTGTGGTAGGGCTGCCTCGTCTGGTTTAACCTCTTCAAAAGACAGTGTTTCTTGGTGCAGCTGGAGTTGCAGTATGGAGAGAAACTGTATAGTTTTTTAGTGATAATTTCCATGCTACACTACGCTTCCTTCTACAGGCTGAAGTTTTTAGAACAATTTTATTCGTATTTTATTTTCATGTGATCAGGTGTGCAGTAAAGTAGGTCTCTGTTATTTGTAAATGTAAGTTGTAAATGTATTAGTGTAAGATGTCAAAAGAAAGTGTGGGGATTTTTTGTTTCAGTGAGGCTTATAATAACATATTTTCCAATGCCTACCGTCTTCTTTCCTGTTTTAAAGAACCATTAAAATACCTATGTGGCACTGGCAAGCATTTTGCTGGTATTTGCAATGGTAGCACACAATTATAAATAAATAAATAGTAATTAAAGCAAGTGACATCCATTTCACTTTGAAACAAATTATTACAAAGCAGCTGGTTATAATTAGAGAAGGACTGTAGAAAGGCAAAATGCTAGTAGTATCAATTGGAGTGAAATAACTGGGGTGTTCAGGCACAATCTCAAGAAATGGATTGACTCTCAGAAGGAATTTTAGTGGTGTGAAAACTTGCATTGCATTTCTCCAGCACACAGAAAAGCAATCTACCTGATTTTCCTCAGAATATAAAAGCAATCAGGTGTTTTAGCAATCTACTGCCTGCTAAGAGGAATGGGGAACCTTAGAAAACACAAGAACAGGAGCAAAAAAAACCCCAGAAAAATCTTTGCTGTACATCAGTATATTATCAAGAAATATGCTTATTTCTCATAAATTAATTTCCCAAAACATTTTTGGAAGAAAATATAGCCCTCATTGTTAATTTGCTTCCTTGGCAAAGAAAGGGTAAAGCAGTAGAAAAGCAATTTTGGATGCTGCACCGGGCTCAGACCAAGTTTCTCTTAAGGGTTTTTTTTTCCTAAACTTTATCTAACTATTTCAGCCATTGTTAAACAGAAATTCTGACACGTGTACTAATAATTTCAATTTTGTTTCCTCTTTTGCTCACACCCTGTTGCAGCATTATTTACAGTTGCTCCAATAACTTTTCATAACATCTTTATCCTGTAGAGCACCAAGTCCAGAGGTCTTTGGCTGCACAACAATCAGTAGAAGGATTTCTGTGGGGATCTGTGAGAGTTTTCCAAACTTACTGATTTGAAAGAGCTCAACTTTCCTTTTCAGACTTGAAGATATTAAGCCCTTTTTTCCCCCCAGAGTTACCTGAGGTGCATGTGCACTGTACATTTCTTTGATATTTTAAATCTGTAATTAAATGGGTTGAGCAAACAGAATATGAGTCTAGAAGCTGAATATCCTGACCTTAAGACCTAATATCTAAGCACATGTTAATTTTTATTTCATTCTTACAAATACAGCTGTACCTTTGTTTTAGATGCAAGGATTTCAACATCTGGTGAAAGTATTCCACCACAGCATAATTAATCTTCTTTAACATATTTTACACAAGGATCAGGCAAAAGAAAAAGTAAATTCCCTCAGAATAAACTTACTGCATCCATAAATTGTGTCTTATTTGCTAAGTATTTTTAATCAATATTAACCACTCACAAAAATTATCAATGTGACAAATAACAAGTACATAATTTGTTGTACAGGGAGAGTGACAACATAGAGTACTTTCTTATCCTGTAATTGCCATTCAGCTCAGACATGAAAAGGATAGGCACACTAAACTAATTAAGACACCATGACATCCTGACCTTGTGACCAAGATCTTGGAAAATTGGTTGTTAAATATTCACAGCTGTTAATTCTCACAGTTTGAGTGTAAGATAACACCAACGAAATGAGGGCAAAGTCAACACTGGTGTGCTAAAGTTAATGGCATAGAGACCTTCCAATGTAACTATAATATTTTCATATGTATCCACTTATGAACTGTAACTGATGGTGCATTTTAAGACTGCAAAGAGGTGGAATAATAACAGAAGGAGGAAGCAAGTGGCTGTTCTCAAAACTTCCTTGCTCCAGAGCCAAACAAGAGAACAGAAGGAATAGTAGAGGGGCTGCTCAAGAGGCATTTTGCTGTCCCAGAGGTGGTAAAAGTGAGCTGCAGGTAATATGAGAAGAGATACAGTATCAGTTATCCTTCAAGGAATGCTCAGAGAGGATGGGCTGGTAGGAAAGTGCCAGCCTCCACAAGGATGAGTCCCCATCCTTAGTGGTTAAAGCTGGTAGCTGCACCTCGTGTTGTGCATCTATGTCTATGCAGGAGGTCTGACATCGTTCACCGTGTGTAACAGGCTGTGATTCATGTCTCTCTTGAGTACTTTCCTGACGCAAATACTGAACTGTGGCCCTCAAGGGAGAATAACAGCATAAGATCTGTGGGCAAGCAATACTTTTTCCACTTCTTCCTCTGAAGCCCCAAATTTCTGCTGTATCTGAATGTTCAGGGTTTATTTTCATAGTTTCTTAAACAAAAAGAGGTTTCAAGACAATAATTACCACTAAGTAATTTCTGACTTGCCCACCTGGAGGACATCCCAATTCTCATTAATAATGAAGGCCTTATCTATTCTAATAACTAAAACTAAGGATGCTAAAATGATAGGACTCTGTTTACCATGATATTCAGGTTTCAGCTGGGATAAAGTTAATTTTCTTCCTAGTAACTGGTACAGTGTTGAGTTTTTTGGATTTAATATGAGAATAATAGTGATAGCACACTGATGTTTTGGCTGTTGCTAAGCAGTATTTACACAAAGTCAAGGACTTCCCAGACCACCCCAGCAGTGAGTAGGTTGGGGCAACACAAGAAACTGAGAGAAGACCCAGCCAGGACAGCTGACCCAAGCTGACCAAAAGGATATTCCATATCATGTGACATCAGGCCCAGGATATAAATCAAGGGAAAAGCTGACCAGGGCCACTGCTCAGGAACTGGATGGGCATCAGTTGGCAGGCTGTGAGCAATTGCATTGTGCATCACTTGTTTTGTATGTTCTAAATTATTATTATCAAAGAATCATAGAATCCCAGAATATGCTGAGTTGGAAGGGACCCACAAGGATCGAGTCCAGCTCCTGGCCCAGCACAGGACCATCCCCAAGAGTCATACCATGTGCCTGAGAGTATCATCCAAATGCTGCTTGAACTCTGTCAGGCTTGGTGCTGTGACCACTGCCCTGGGGAGCCTGTTCCAGTGTACAACCACCCTCTGAGTGAAGAACCTCTTTCTAATATCCAAGCTAAACCTCCCCTGACACAACTTCAAGCCATTGCCTCAGGTTCTGTCACTGGTCACCACAGAGTGATGCCTGTGTGGTGCCTGCCTGTGGGGAAACCACCAGCAGATTACCCACTCTGGGAAGGAGAAAGAGACCAACTGAATGGACCATAGCCTGATGCTTTCAAAAAGTTTTTTCCTGTTCTAATAGAGTAGATAGATACTTGTTGTATTAGAACAGTCATAATTACATTTCTACTGTTCAGTTGTTCCTATTGGTTGTTTCATCCCAGTTTCCCTATTGGCTGAGCTTTGGTACACTGCACCACTCCCTTATAAGGTTCACCCCTCCTGCTTAACCCCTTGTTTGGCACGGTTGCCACCCACCCCCTTTTACCTTGCTTGTCGCGCCCTGCCCTAAGTCCGCCCCGAACTCCTCCCTGGTTCCAGAACCCTATATAAGTCTCGTGCTCCCTCAATAAACTGGCCACTTCTGCTTTACCCTCACCCGGAGTGGCTTGTCTTTTTTTACCCTCGCGGAACGTGGCACCTGCCCTTCGTCTTCCCCTCACAAGGAGGTTGTAGACCATGATGAGGTCGCCCCTCAATCTCCTTCAGGCTTAACAGACCAAGTGACCTCAGCCTCTCCTCATACAGCTTCCCCTCAGGATCCTTTACCATCTTTGTGAACCACCTGGAACAGGACTGTCTGTTCACAGAAGCATGGGCTGTACAACAGCCTGGAGAAAACCCAGTGGGCCTCTTGACTCTACAGATAGTTCAAAATCTCCAGATTCCTACTTGAAGGGACTGTCAAAGGCTGCTGGATCATGTGGATTTTTTTTTAACATGGCACAAGCAGTGTGTCTTTCCTATGCCCATCAGCTTCTGTTGAGCTTTTTTCTATACAGATGTTATTTTTTCCACCTTCTTTATTTTGATGAATGGCAAGTTCACAAACATTTGGGAAAGTTTGGAAGGAAATAATCAGATTAGTGGCATTCATCTGGGGTTGAGTCGCAGCAAATGCTGACTTTCTCAGTTCAGTGACTCCTGAAAGATGACAGAAGTCAGCACATCACATGAGTAAGCTATAAACTGTTCTATTCCTCCAAGTCTTTTGATATAAATATAGTACCTACTTACTCCAAGAATCTAAAGCTGCTTTCAGTGAGTGCTTTGTTGCCACACTCTTTCTACTTGGAAATTAGATCACACATGTTAAGCAGAACCGATCTTATAAATAGATATTATTACAGGGACAAAATATGCTAAAAATTCGCTGAAGGACTTTTTAAAAACTCTAAAAGACATTCTCTTTGATATTGCATATCCATTAACGTATTATCATTCTTGCAAAGAACTTTGCAAATTATTTCTTTATAATGTGTAGCTGCAGTATGATGCTCAAAATACTGTGAATTCTAATGAGCAACTTGGTTGCCTTTTTTTTTTTTAATTGCAGTTATCCATATGGGAATCCAAATAAGTAATCAGCTAAATTTTGTCAAAATAGTACAAACCTGTAATACCAAAAATCTCACCTGAAGAAATTAAAAATTGAAAATTATTAGATGTTCTGTAAATACTTTAGAAGAACTAATATGTTTGAAAGATTGTTGCCAAACAATATATCATCAAAAATAAAACAAACCTAAATATATTAAATAACTTGTATTGAATTCTGTGGCAAATTCAGATTTGGTTTGTCGTGATACATATTTGAAGTGCTAGCTTGAATTTTCTTTTAAAACTACAAAGATTTATGCAAGTAGAACCAATATTGGTCCAGTGTCTGGAGGTAATTTAGTAGGAGGTTTTAAGTATCTTTGATCTTTCACATAGTTAAGACCTTTCTGAGCTAAAGTTCTAAGAAAAAACATCTCATTTCATCAGAGCCAGGATACATGAAGTTCATGAACAGCATTAAGTTCAGTTGGTACAGGATCTATTGGATCTATATTCAATGGTGCTGACAAGTCTGATGCTTCAAGCGAGCTTAAAGTGATAAGTCTTATTATTCCTTATCATGACTGCAAACAAAGAAAAAACAAAGAGAAATAGAACTGAGGAGATGGTACTTTGGCCATTGTGTCTAGCATTGGAGTTACTTTTAGCCAAAAGGAGAATACACAATTGTTTGCTATTAGATAAAATATTTGCCAGTTCCTACACAAAAAGGTCTCCCCCTTTGTAGAAAGACAGGTAATCGTCTGAAATGTAGCATGTTTCAGTAGTTTTGCCTTTTTTTTTTCTTTCTGTGTGTACTTTACATCTGAAATCTTATCTGCATAAATGAAAACAGGCCAAGCCCTACAGTAGAAACAGAAGCTTTAATAGTCAGTAGACACAATATAGTTCAAAACTGACGTCCTTCTGAAAAGCAACATCAAAGAGGTCAGGTGCCAAACCTGCATTTTCTATAGAGTGACTTTAAACCTTCTCAAATCCTGCCTCACTAATGCCCTTTGTCTCAACGCAGAGCAGTGTATATTTTTTTTATATTTCTGACTTTTCTTCTGGATATTTAAAACTCTTCACAACTCCAAAAATCTCTCTTCTCATTAAGACTCACCTGTACAGGTCAGCCTTGGCCCCAGAGGGAAATGAAATCCCAAGCAAATTCTTGAGTTTCCCTGTACCACAGGCATTGCAGAGACGTGAGCATCAAGTTTTGTTCTCTGAGGTTCTTCAGTCATAAATCTTTTCTCCTAGGATAAAATTCTGTTGATAAATGTCAAGGTCTGTCTTCTCACACAATAAAACATAAATATTTTCCTGACAACAGAAGGTAAAAATTTGCCCTTCAGTAATAGCTCATAGTAATATTCCTGTTTTGTACAACATAACTGCATTGTGGGGCACTCAGGGCATAGTTAGTTGTTTCTGGTAGCATTAGCCTCTTTTAATAGAAAAAAAACCAAACACCTGTCAGTTGCTAGTTAGTGTGCAAGATCTTAGCTAGGATACTCTGAAAGGTTTAAGCAAAGCCAAAGGAGAAGGATTGGCTTAAACCCTTTTTGAAGGTGGTTTAAGCTGATCCAAATTACTGTGCATCACAACACACATATATTCAATTACCAGTCCCTGACAAAATGAAGCAGTAACCAGCAATGTAATTACATGTGCTAACATAATTTTCTGAATATGTTCTGCAAATGCCAATGTTCTGGTTCAATGAGCTGATGACAACACTCTGATACAATGAATGAATAAACATAATTTTTTATCTCAAGTTGGTAGCAAAGCAATTAAAATTCCATTGCAGAGCCCACACAACAAGTAAATTTAAAAATATTCTTGTGATGATTAGTAATTTAAGAGAGAATAAGTATTGTTAACTCCAGAAGTCTTCTTTGCCTCTTCAGAGAACAGGCCTTAAGGTATTGGAGGTCACATTTTAGATCTAAAACAGAGATAATGAGACTCATCTCTTTTGTACAGTGCTTTAAAATCTCCTGATGAAAAGTGCTATATAAGACCTTGATATTATTATGATTAATGCTCATAATCATCTTGTCAGTACTTTTTCCCCTTCTGACCTTGTAGTCCCCATGTAGTAAAAGGCACTTACCTCACTGCTTGATCAAGCTCTTAAGGCAGCTCAGGCAGCAGGTTTATGCCTCCTTTCCAGGAGGTGGATTCAAGAATCTTCCTAGGTGGCTTGATAAAAGGAATGGGATGCTCTGAGAAAAAAAAAAAAAATCAATGATTTTTAATTATAACAGAAAGGTTTTTTTCTCCTTGGGTCACCATCCGTTTAGGTAGGTCATTCTGAGTGATGTATTTGAGAGGGGATGCATTGAGGACAGTGTTTTAGTGATGGAGAGACCTCTTGTTCAGCAGCATTCATTCCACTTCAGCAATTTCAGGCTAGTGGCAAAGATGGTGGATATCTCTCTGTTGGATTTTGACTGTCTGGCATAAGCTGGTGAGATGCAGCTTCACCAGACACAGGGCTTGGAAAAGCACTGTGAACAGAAGTCCGAAGTTAAGGAGTTGTGTAAATTACACTTTGATGCTTTTCTGTTCGTACTGGCAGTGGTGCTTCTCACAGGCTGCAAAATGGCAGCCTGACAGGCAGCAAGGGACTTTTACAAGAGCTGCATCCTTATGTGAGATCTCAACTCTACTCCCTCACTCTAAAACTAAATGGAAATTCACTGAATAAAACCGTGGTCTCAGCAGAGTTAATGACAAAACCTCCTCTAGCACTAGATAGATGTCATCTATCCTCTGGCTATGCAAACAAGTATTCTGGAAAGCTTCGTTCACAGGTAGAATATTGTCTAGGGTTTTTTAAAGTGCACACTTTTCAAAAAATGCACATATTTAAAAAAAATGCACTGGAAAAACATTGAGAATATAGAGCTAGCCAAATGTTTTTAACAGATGTCTTTGAAAGCTTAACCACTGCACACTCTTTCCCCAAGAGACAAAGTCCCATTACCAGTTCAGGGTTTATTGAGTGTAAATCCATGTATAATGAGCTTCACTCATATACTTTTTCTGTAAAACTGAAAAAGGTTTTTTTTTTGACTCTGAAGATGTTTGGATGTGAGATAAGAGTGGATATAAAGCCTCTACTTATTTACTCACATATCTATAATTGAGCTGTTCCTAAATGAGAACATTAAAATATTCTTTTGAGTGAAGTGTTTCAAATTTCTTTCCTACTCAGTACTGTTTCAGGGCTGATACTGTGGTAGAATATTAAACTCAGCTTTTAGCAACTTTGAAAGCTTTGATTTTATATTAAAATTCATGCTGGACAAACTGCTTCAATTTAAAGCTTATATAAAGAGATATGTCTTCATATATTCTACTGTCATATAACAATATCAATATATTTCTATACAAGTGCAGAACCCAAACTTACAGGAAACCATAAGAAACGGGTATCCTGAAACAAAGAGACAAAATAGGGACTTCTCTGTAACTGCAGATTAACTAAATATTGTTTTATGAACTTGCTTCATTACTGTTGCAATGTTTGTTTCTGTGTTTCTAGGTACCGTCTCTCCTTGCGAAACAGAACAGATCAGAATGCATTAAGAAAACACTTAACTGACAATGTAAATAGAATTGAGCAAGTCTATCAAGTTAAGCAGCTTGATAAAACCAAGTAAGGTTCATTTATTTTAACTTTCTGTTAGTTCATGTCTCTCTACTGTGAGTAGCATGTATTTGCATTCTAGGTAATGTGACTGACTTGGGAATGCCAGTTCCCTAAGTTCAGGCAGGAATAAATTTATTACATATTTAAAGTGAGCAGAGGTCAGTGTTTCCAGGCTAGAATGTCACATTGCTAGAGCAGGATTCCCACCCACAGAACTGATGCATAGTTTGTATTGGTATATCCAAAATTCTGAGACAAAACAGCAAAAATAAACATGTAAAAAACATGTGGAATTAAAGGGGAAATAAAACTGAGCAGCAGCAGGGAATTAAAAGAATTTTATCTGTGTTGTAGTTGAAATTCTCTCAGGAAAACTAAAATTAATTTCCTAAGTTAATGAAACTACATGATGGTTTTGGCATTAACAAACACAAGACCTACATTTTTTACAAAACAGTAGCCAAATAAAAGCATTTAAAATAAATACAAATACCTCTGGGAAAAATTACTGAAATAAGATATATCTAATTCTATTTCAAAAAGGAAAACCCCTAGATTTAACTGAGACTTAAATGCATAGAGATTTGTTGGAATAACTGTATAAGTATTTACATTTCTTGTCACTAAAATTCAAGACAAATTTCTGGAACTACATACCTTGAAATGTTTAATGAAGTCTAAAATAATTCAGGTTACACATATTTATAGCTATTTTGACCAGCAGCTAAGGTACTTCCAAGTACATAAACACAGGACCCAATGAATAGGCTTTTTGTACCTCAAATTTTCTCTTTTCATGAAAATTTTCCAAAGTCAGGGTTCCTACAATAATCTGAAACTCTAAATATTATAAAGGATTAGCAGGAAATCCACTTTGATATTTTTCCTCTAAAATTGCCTGCATACAGGCTGGATTCAAACAACTTATATGTTAAACTGCAAGTGAAAATCAGTTGGTTTTGTCTTGCTTTGCAAATAAGGGAAGCACAGGGTTAGGGTTTCATGTATTTGCACAGTATTTGTGCAGCCATCCCTAATGCAGTTTTAACAGGGCTGACATGGGTATTACTGAGAGAGACGTGGGGAAAACAGGAGAAGTGTGTTTGATGGTACAAGTTTTGTTTCTTACGGAGAACTGTCCAAATTAAAAGAGGAACAAAAAGCCCTCTAGCTAGCAGTCGTTGCTTAACTATTATTCAGGAAAGAGGCAAGGATTTTATGGAAAATAATAAATGAATAAATATATTCTCATTCTTCAAAATGCCTCCCTCACAGTAAATATTTAAACATATGTTTAGGACATTGTAGAGGAACTGTCAATATTGTCATCAGAGCTTGGTCTTCAGAAAATTTCAACATAAAACACATTTAATAAACCCAAAATGCACATTAAAATCTTCTGTTCTTCTTGATAGTCACAGGAACGTGATCAACCCTTTTCCATGCCAGATCAGTCATTCTCTACTCCAACTCAGATGGTTCTCCCAAATAACCTTAGTTATTTTTACATTTATTTTTTATAAATATATTGTTTTTATAAATATATGTACATTATTTTTATATTTCTTTGTACTTTTTTTCATCACTTTGCTGAATTAGTTGTGCTTATTTTTACTTCACTCTGCCAGCTGCACAGATACCACTAGCTGCGAGACAAAAACCTTCACAGCTGGAAACAGCCTAAAATAGGCACTGGGATGATGCCACAGATATACAGCATCAATTAGCAGCGGGAGCAGCTGTTGAAGCAAGCAAAGACCTTCCTGTGTTTGGTTTGCTCCCTTGTCATTTAGCATCAGATGACACCACTCCTCATCAGGGCACAGTCATTGTACGCCTGCTGCACGACAGTCATTCCAGCACAGAGTGCTAGAATAAGTCTTTGGAACCACTTATTTGCAGTGTAAGCTCTATTTTGAGGCTGTAAGTAGTGCACTGGGACTTTCTGCTGGCCCTAACACACACAAGCATCCCTTATGGGCAGCAAAGCACAGTGAGACCTTAGTGACTGAGTAGCTGCACTATTTTTAGGTGGCCCAGATTTATTAGAGTTCTCCTTCATCTCACTGACACTGTTCCAAGGGCAATGCATGCCGCAAATGAGGCCCCAAAAGTCAGTGATGATGCTACACAAATCCAAGGAAGTGTTATCTGCACATGCTCATCTTTCAAACTGTAGTAGAGATGGTAGCTCAGGCTCCTGCTAGTTGTCCATGATTTCAGAGGGAGACAAAGAGGCAGAAAGAGGGCAGGGGTGAGTGAAGGGAGGAGAAAAAGAGAGAGAGAAAGAGTGAGAAAGAGGAAGAGAAAATGAAAGTGCAAGGTAAAGAGAAAGAAAAAAGAGAGATAAAAGAGTCTCATTAAACCCAGGTTGTAAATTATGGGCGAGATAATAAACCTGTTTCAATAAACTAGTGTTGTTAAACCAAGTACAATTAGTCTCCCAGTATTGTGTGTGTCTTCTCCATGGACACCCTCTTGTCGCGGGGGAGAAGCTTGTGTGCCCTTATGAGGTTGTGAGCTGTGCTGGCAGTGGTACATGCCCCCGGTAGGGTCTCCCATGCTAGTCAGGTCTCAACTGAAGGATCAGGAAAAGTGTGTCCACAGGCAGGATGGGCTCGCTAGCTCCCCAGCAACCATCCTAGAAGGACAACTCTAACTCCAAACCTGGGCAGAGGGAGCTCGCTTAGCCCTGTAAGGCCATCCATCTAAGAGAAGGATACTCTAACAAAACCTACGTCCTGAGGACTTCGCTGTCTCCATCCAAGCTCGCTTGGCCCTGGCAGATGAACCTTAGGAGTAAAGGGTGGGGCCAGTTCCGCACACGCTGCACCTCACCTACAAAATCCATTGCGCAGGCTCTCGGGATCTTCCCACACTCGCAAAGCCCTGTAGTGACAGGTGAGGGACGAAACGGCAGGTGATAAGGTGCACTGGAAGCTGCAGCCCCAACCCTGCACGCAGGCGGTTCAGGACACTGGTCACTCGAGACTGACCCGGAGATGACAGTCTGGTTCGGCAGCATCCTGAATGACCAAGCAGCCTTTTCCAAGGAGAGCACTGCTTGCTCCACACAGAGAGGGGCCCAGAAAAGGTGGCCTAACCAAAGCTCATCTCCACCCTACACCCAGTTGGCCTGCCGCGGCCAACAGGCATCTTCCTTGTGGTCAAACAAAAACACGCATTGGCCTTTTTAGCCACCAGCGTGCTTGTAGCAAGCGTGGGTAGAGCCCTTGCAAATCCTTGTTCACGAAGCCTAGCCATGATGACTGTGTGTGTATGCAGGTTCATATCCTAACAATATAGTTCCATGAGGAATCCAAGATACCATCACGCATCAATCTATAATAATCCTACTGTGGATCATGAAACAGAATTATTTGAAATAACTTCCTAGCAAGACTTTCTAAATGAGGAAACATACAGAAGTACTGTCTACAAAGCATTTGGAGGGAACATGATATGAAATGCGATGAAATAAGCTTGTTTAAGACAAGCTGCAGCTTGAAAATACATAGAGATTTCAGTTCCATACAGGAGGAATGCTTTATAGGTGGGATTTTCGTGGACAGGCGAATGAGGTATATCACATTAATAATCTCAAACTCTTCTCCCAGTTCTCAATATATACAAAATTAAGCCAAAAAAATTAATACAAGATTCCAATAGGTCTTTCAGAAGTACAAACAGAGTGTAGGGAAAATAAGGAAATATTCAGCCACATTTTTGTGTATACATTGAAATAGGATCATCACAAAATACAACACTGTTGTAAAATAAGTTTTCTATCATTGAATTGTTGTATTTAATTCTGAACATAGTCAGATGTACTGAATTCAACCTCAAATTAATTGAGTTTTGATAGTTTTAAATGATTCTTTAGGGGAAATTAGTAAGGACAACTCAAGTCCCTCAGAGTTGAATCACCAGGAAAATATGAAGTGAGGCACTTAATCTCAGATCACAATGGGACAGTTCCTCAAGAGAACCAGTAATCTTTATATTGCTCTCACAATTAACAAGAGTTTTAGAGGGTTTTTTTTTCCTTAGTATTTCTCCAAGCTCCAGTAAATGTACACGCTAGACCGGGAGAAGTGCATTTTCCATTCCTAAGTGTTTCATTCCTTCTGTGTTTTAAAACCCCAGTGAAAATGTTAATTATCTCAGCATAACTGCTTGACAGATCATAATTCATGTAATTTCAAAAATGCTCAAAAAGAAGACAAAATAAAGTCCAAAATGGCATATTTCTCCTCTTAACTTCCTAAAAGCAATCCACAAAAGTCAGCCATAATTTGCATCAGTTTTCAATATTTAAACCTTCCAGATATCTGTAAAAATTGTTCTAGATACTCAGAGCTGTGCTAGTTTTTATACCTAAAGGTACCATGTCTTTGCTGGACCACCTGCATACTGATTTTCTGCCCTAAGCCTGCCCAATATTCTTGAGCCTCTTTTCCTGCTGAGCCCAGGATGTTGGGTGAGCTCAGTCCCCACTGCCTTTCTCATCTGATGGTGATGGCAATGGCTTTTTCCCCATTTCTGACCATCACTCCCAGCACTGGGCTGCTCAGTGAACAGCAGCAATCCTCCTCTCATTTCAGAGGAAAAGAGTGATGTGATCTCCTCTGCCCAGGATGGGGCTTCAGTGGGGCAACCTGTCCAGCTAATGCAAGCAGGTATGTATGTCAAACACAAAGCCTTGGTGTATATGCAGTCCAGATAAACCTGATAGGGCTCCCAGTCTCTAATATCTTCATTGTCTTGAGTTATAGTCTTTGAATATACCATATGCAGCTTCCGAGGTGCACACTGATTTTAATACAAATTTACCCCACTTTGTGTTAGAACTAGTGTTGTGATGCCTACGTAAGAATTTCTATTCTAGTTCTATTATGTAAGAACATTTCCTCCATTGTTTTAATCATTACATTTCAACTGAGATAAAGATCTGGATTAAATGAAAGTTTTTCACTCATTGGAAATTATTGGTACAAATTCAGCTGGTTTCAGTACCACAAAAGAAGAAGACTACTTTGTAAATGTTATTGTATACTTTGTGAAGAGGAAGATTATGTTGAGGCATCCACACCACGAAATCTCTCCACATCTGGAATCTGGCTGTGGCAATCTCAGATGAAAATCAAATGACAGTAGACCATCAGAGACCTCATCAATCTCTCATCCACCACAGGTAATGGTGTTTGGGCCTTGAAGAATACACTTTGAGTACAGAAGGGCAGAAGCATTGCTGCCACCCCTGTCTGCACTGCACATGGTCTGTCAATGAACTTAGGGCCTCTGTTCCCTGGGCTGTAAGTGCAGGGCCTTTCACAAACACTAAATTCACATAAAAGTCTGTAAAGTGTTATTAGGGAAAAAACACCATTTAAACAGTTGGCTCAGTTCTCCACTGAAGGGAACCTTTCTCTTTGAACAGTCAAAAGTGTTTGGGCCAAGACAAAAGTATATTGGGAAAACTTAGCAGAAACTGGCACCAAGCTAAACAGTAATTTCCACATGCCAAGTGTCACAAGCCCCTTGCTTTGACTATAAATAAGGAGTGCCCATGTATTTTCAAGACTGAAAACAATGGTCACTGAGTTATGCCTGTGTTCATGCTTCACTCTCACACAGTCCAGACTAAGCCAAGACATTATGTAGCACCATGTATTAAGTGAAACTGCTCTCAAGAGCTTATCAAATTAAACTAAATTTTACATTGCTCCAAATGCTCTCACCACGGTTTTCTTTCCCCCCTGCCCCCCCTCCCCGCCCGGAGAAATAACATGATATTTTAACTATTATAGCTGAAGACAAAATAAAAAAGCCCACACTTACTTTTTTCTTTTCTACATTTCTGTTACCACACAACAGACAATGCAGCAGTAAAATGCCATTAAAAAAATTTTTTACAAAGACACAGAAGTGCTTTTGAAGCCTTAGCCCATTGGGCTTTTATGGCTAGTTTCACATATACTCAGTGCCTAGAAATATATTAAGGCAAATAGATAGATGATTAGATAGATAGATAGATAGATAGATAGATAGATAGATAGATAGATAGTACTGAAAAGTCCAAAAGTCTAATTTTAGCCTACATGTCCTGGATAAATAGTACCAAAATAAAGTGAATTGCCCATGCATCTTTGACAAATCAAAACAAAACTCTTCCGTGTGGTTTCACACACTATGTATCCTTAAAAACTTTCTGCCATAAATTAGAATTCAAGAGGAGTATGCAGGCATCTTAATACCACTTTAGGCACCCAAATCAAAAATTCAAATCCTCAAAACTTCCTCAAGATTCCACAAGAGAAATCTCCTAGGAGACTAAGTTTCTGCACAAGGAATGAGCAGAAGTGCTTGAGTCCTGAAAGCACGCAGCAATTTCTGTCTCAGCAGTGTCTATCTCACATCTAAACCCACTGACATTCCCAGACAAGGTTTTCTACTACCTGCCTTGTCTTCAAGAGCTGACATGTCAGATCCACACCCAGGGTGTCTAACCTCAGGCAAACCACAGCTGGGAGGAGTAACCAGCCATTCCCTCATTCCTACTGTTCTAGTCAATAGTAGTAGTATTGAAAGTATTTCCTTTGAAACCCTTTAAACTTTTGTTTTCCATGTGGGCATCTTAAGTGTCAAACTGCATGAAGCTTCCCTTTTCTGTAGAAGCATATCAGAGACATGTCTCACCCTTCACACACAATTATTATTTTCAGGGTTAGAGAGACTCATATTCTTTCTCTTCAAGCTCACTTTGGACAGGTGACAGAGAGGCGACTTAGTAACTGGCAAGGCATGATACTCATCTGACAGTATGAGATATATAGTCATGTTCCTAATGCTCCTTGCTATTTCCTCTCATGGGTAATTAGGTAGCTCTCTACCATGATCCCTACCTTTTTTGTCTACATAAAGATTGTGGGATTGTAGATATGTATTCACTGTGTGGCAAGACACCTGGAAGTTGGATGCTGCCTTGCAAATCCTCCTTTGTCAACGTAAGCTCAACTGTTTAAGGAGCTAACACTCTAGTTTTTGATCCATTTATTTAGTTTTCAGTTAACTCGCTCCATCTGGTTTATCACTTTGAATAAACAGAACTCACATGTCCACATACCTTCAGAAACTGAGGCTTCAGCTCATTTTAAAGCTGTGGATTAGGGTTCCAAACCATTAAGAAACCTTAGGAAATATTATCAAATATGACTTTCCTCAATATTTGCAGAAGACTAAAATAGTTAGAGATTAAGAACCTTAGTCGTCATTAAAATATTGTAAAATCTCACTCTTGCCTCTACACAAAAAACTGTAAAATAGATTATGTAATGTAAGAACAAACTATAATTGGATGAAGTGAGATTTAAAAATTGCTGTTTTATGTTCCCCCTAATACCAATTCTCTGCCAAAGCACTTCATTAAATCTCAGTTACAGGTCAGAGTTGCACCATGAAATAGTAGGATATGTTAAATAATTATGTACAAAGCGTGGGTTTATATTGCCTCACTTCACTCTGTGTGAAAGGTAAATGTGAATTTGTGAGGCAAAAATTCCATATCCACCAGACATTTATAGACCAGGTGAAGGAAATAGATTTGGTTGTGGGATCCCCTGGTGTTCTTCCGCCATAAAGTATTTTCTCCAGTTACCTATGAAATCACTGAAGCAATGGCACAGCTGTTGCTAAAACATGCAGCTAAAAATATTAAAATGAAGGGAAACATATGCCTTGTTTCTCCCTAGAGGAAAAGACATTTGGTAATTCTTTTGTGTTTTTGGTAATTTCACTGGGGACTAAAAGGCAGCTAAGCAGTGTAAGGTAATAAGCAAAGAAGCAGAGAATATCTGGGTTTGTAAGGGCCAACATGATGCTTGATTCTTCCCTAATGCATGGCAAAGTGAGTGCTGAGGAAGGGCAGTCATACCATGCAAGAGACTCTTTCAGTTTGTAGAACTAAGATATTGAGCCTGAACGTGTGCTCTTGACAGAAAAAAGGATCCCACATCCGTGGCATTCTTGGTTTCCACTCTGGTTGGTTTGAGTTGGCTTTGCGTTCTTTTTGCCCTTGGTTAGACAAGGTGTGTTCTTCCACAGCAACTAGAGCAAGAACTGATCATTTTTCAAGTAAAAGGGCTGGGTTTGTGGTTTTTTTCAATGAACAGTTTAGAAGTTCAAACTATACTGTCATCTAGAATTTATAAAAAAAATTTCACTGATCTAACTTATTAAAATAAGATTGATTGCATTATTTAGAGAGGGGTTTATTAAGCTTTTCTGCTATTGAACACTCAGACTGGACAATTGGCTACCTTATACATGCATAGTTGTAAATGAAGCTTAAAATATGGTCCTTTACACTGAGCATAATTTGGAGGAAAAAGCATCCTAGACAAATGTCTACTCATGCTTTATAAGAGTATGTGATACTATCTGCACTTTTCACAGCTAAACCCTTGAAAATGGGGAAATTGACAAAGGGACCCCAACGTGAAGAGCATTCATTAAAAGATGTAAATAGCCAAGATCTGTGCTGTTTTGTTTCAATCTTTTTTATCCCGTTGGAAACAGGAAAGCCTCCTGTCATGCAGGCTCAGGGATTTTCAGGGCCCAATAAAGGTTAGCGGCATTTTCAATTCATGTTTGTTTTCATTCTTCTAATCATGAACCCTATGTCAGCTTGAGAAACCAGCTGAGCTTAATCCATAACCTTTTACAAGTGAAACATTAACTCACAGCATGTTCTGTTGTCTTTTTAAAGCAATACAAAAGCAAAGGAAAGAAAGAAAAAAAGAGCCACAACATACCTGATAAAACATAGCAACAGCCAAATGTGAAGGTTACTTGAAAGCTGTTACAGTAGTGAACAATAGGATATTTTTTAGGTCACTAAGTTCATCATGTTCAGATGTCATAACTGCCAGTTTTTTCACTGGAATATTCAGGACAGAAGGCTAGAGGCAAAAATGTAGAAAGAGCCAAGTAAAGATCATCTAGCATTTTATCCTACATTTTGATAAATATTCCGACACCATTCCCTACCATCATTTTGGGTTGATATTAATTATGGAGAAAATATACAACTAGTTTCTCCTCTGTCCTACAAATTTACTAGTCACAGTGGTTTGCCCTGCAAGTTGCACCAGTTAAGTGGACAATACTTTAAGTTTTTATGGCAACACAGTGCAATAGACTGAATTTTATACAAGGACAGACTGCTGGCCACATATGGCAACCTTCCTGCCCCACTGAGCATGGGGAATGACATACACTGAGCAAACCTGGAGAGAACAGCTCTGACTACAAAGTACACAGAGTCAAGGAAGGATAATTATTTCTCCAGCCTGTAAAAACCATTATGGAGAAAACCTGACCTCCCATCTCTCTGTTGGATAACAAATACAATCACACGTGTATTAAGGGGCTTCTCAAGTTACAAACTTTTATTAACCAGAACAAGAAACCATGTTAATTCATAGACAAAAATAAAGAAACAGCAATCAGAAGCTATCTGAACACAGAACAGTAAGACATAAATAAAAGGGTCTCTGATTAAAAAACACCTAAAGATGAAACAAGAGCCCTCAAAAAAGGTGGCTGTTAAGTTTGAATTAGTGTATGTACAACAGATAGCTCCTGTGAAAAAGAAACCTAAACACTGGCTTTGTGAAGTATTGCTGATATGTCTGAGATTATAAAGAAGTATAAAAGAAGTGGAGAAGAAAGTGATGGTTCAGCATACTGTGATACTAAATTAATGAAGTTGACATGTCATGGACAACTGCTTTTTTGACTGAGTTAACGCTAACATACAGCATGAGCTTACTGGGCATTAGAGAAGGCACATGTACAAGCCTTTACCTGTGGCCCAGTTTTGGGAAATTCTTCAACCAGAAGTTTTCCTTCATTAGATAACAGAGAACCCATATGGGAGGGAAAACTTTACCAAGCAGTGGAGTCTGTTGTGCCTGATGGAGGCTGAGCACAGGCTACAGCATTTTCCTCAGAGGTGGCATTCACAGGATTTCTTTTCCGTATTTGACCACCTGTGTTTCAAACATCTTTGAATTCTGTATTCCTGTGTGACTGGATTTTGAAAATAGGCTGAAAAATTATAGAGGAGGGGGAAGACAAGAAAGGAGAAAGGATATAACTGTATATATATAACTATAAAATATAGGAGGGAGACATACACGCACACATGTGCAGTAAAATCCTAGAAGGGCCATTTCCTTAGCAAACTAGTATAAAACATTCAGACTCAGTTAGAGAAAGCTGTCATGGGGAGACAAAACTAGAGGAATGAATGGTCCTGCATGTTATTCCACTGAAGATGCACCAGGATGTGATGCTGTTTGCCTGCCGAGGCTGCCTGACCATGACATTTTGACAATACCTGTGTGCCTGCTGTCCACCGCAGCATTGAGATTTCCTTGTCTAGCTCAAGGCTATGAAAATTACAAGCATTGAAGCTGAGGCTAACAGAGACAGCAAAGCATTACTTTACCTGCTGCATGTTGCTCTCCTGAGTTGCAAGAAGTTTGGCACGGAGAACAGGACTCATCACCTGTATGCAGATCAGCAGGGAAGTCAATCCCTGTATCTGCAAAATGCTTTTCCCTCTGGTTTGCCAGACAAACTTACTGGTTAGACTGGAGGCACACAGACAGAACCCAACTCTGTCTTCAGAAGCAGAGCGCAGGCAATGACCAGAGCTCCAAGTCCTACTTACTTATCCAGCCTGCTCCTAGGGCAACAAACTACTTATCCAGGGCACAGTGTAGCATTACAATCAAGTCCTGAATAAACAAAAAGGGGCTTGTGAGGATTAAAAGTACTATTATGGCTAGGGAAATAAATACAAAAGAGAAAGAAATTCTGTTAACAGATGAGGGGAAATGAAATTAGTGGCAACTCAAAAATGAGTGAGATAACAGTCTCACTAAATGAAAAATAGAAGGGGAAAGAAAAGGGAATTGAAAGGTCCACTAAAAACAACCACTGGTACTCACGTGTAAGACTACAATTCAAATACTTATTTATGCAATTAAAATTTACAATTTAATTATTTTCACAATTTAAATATTTTATTTATCCTAATGTCTTAGAAGAATTAGCTAACACATTTATTCACTCACTGATTATTATAACTTCAAAAAGTACACCTGCATACATGTATAACATGTTGTCATAGGAGAGTTCCCAGATAAATCTCTAGTTTGACTGGTATCTTTGTGACCTCACCAGTCCATCCATCATCTATCTGATCTTCATGTTGACTAGTCTTTTCTATGTTATTATTCACTCAGTATTTCTGTCATTTCTTTCCTGAACATTTTTCCATCCATGCAAAATTTAAATAAGATTGTCAGCTAGTTTTGGAGGTCCTTGGTTTTTTTACTGTACTTTTACTACTAAATAGCATTTTATCTTTAGGACTTATGTCAATGTATGTGTTTGTTCTTTCAACATATTTAGGACAGTTCATGTCCCTGGTTAGCTGCCCATTCTCGCCTCCAGAATAGACTGTATTACATCAGTCACAGAGTCACAGATTATTCTGAGTTGGAAGGGACCTACAAGAATCATGGAGTCCAACCCTTAAGTGAGTGGCCTACAAGGGGATCATTGTGGTACGGGTCATAACTTTGTTAGTGTATCAGAGATCAGTAAAGACAGCCACACCAGTGAAAGCTTCTGCTCCATCCATCTTTCAAAATCGTTTCACAGCAGTTTCAGAAGAAATTCAATATTCCTGTTGAAATGGTATTTTTTTAATTCCCAGTCTATTGGAAACCAGTCTTCTCACTAGTTCTTCAAACTGTGGTTTCATACTGGTGATAAAGGATCTGTAGTGAGTTCAGTGACATGCTGTTAAACCTGTCAAAATTCCCCTAAATCTTTGAGATAGAGAGGTGTCAAATGCTTTCTACATAATAAATAAGATATTCAGTTAGTGGGTGATTATGATTTTTCAGTGATGTTGTTTCAGCACTGTCTACAGTTTAGGTGCCTTACTCTCCTCTGACTCAAGCTTTCTCTAACATGGCAGTCTGTCCAGCATTGGCTTCCTGTGATCGTGTAAGACAAGGAGATGAATTTTTCTGGGAAGGGATGTCAATGAGAGGACTCAACTGTAGTACTCGTATGTCCATTTTCTTTGTCATGGAGAAAAAAAAAATCCCTTCATCCAGTCACAAAAGGCCAATTTTTACACATCCAAACACAGCTGCAGATTTTCACAAAATAAGCATGAAAGTTGTCAGCCAAATTTTGCAATTTTTCTGGGGCATTTCTCTCTCTGTTTTTCCAAACTGCACTTTCAGATAACCATGCATCACAACCTTGGCAGTAAATATGGTCTATATGGCCCTGATTTTTTTCTGTGTTTCTGTTGTTCTAAACTGTGAATAGCTCAAGGGAGGAACGTAGATTGGCAAAGTGAATACTGAACAAGTGCAAACTATTACCTTTTACTATATTGCGCCATAAAAAAGGCTGTGATAAGTCTGGCCACACAGACATTTTTGTCATTACTTCTCCTCTTTTTGCTTCAGAAGCTGAATGCATTTGCTCTCTATTTTTTTGACAACCTTTGAGTTTATCTGCGCGCTTGCTTCTATGGTCCGTGTCCTGTATGTGCTCTCTGTGTGTGAGTTTCTTTTTATTATATCTCACCAGCTTAAATGCTTGCATGATAGCATTATCCAAAGGCCTTGCAGAAGAAAGTGGGCTTTACAGATAATATTTCACTGCATCACAAAGTTAATTTGTTTTGTCTGTTTTTTTGGTTTTTTAACCTTTAAATCCTTCACAGTGTTCACACTGAGTCTGGAAATCCAGTTGCTTCACTTTTTAACTTAAAAAAGTCACTGTCCATTGAACATTCAATTTCTGGCTTTGGCTGGGTTTTTTTAAATTATTTTATCAGATTATGTTTCTATGGTTTTAAGTGAGGAGGTACTTGCAGTGATCAGGTTATCAGGACTGTTATATTCAATTAAATGCCTTTCTGCCTCATTGCATAAACCCAGATCAATACTCTCTATTCATGTTGAGAATTCATGTTGTTAGTAATCCCAAGTTCTGTTACAGGAGTGACTGATAGATTTACTTGGTCTTTTACTGGGCATCTCTTGGTCACAAGAATTAGCTCACAGAATTAGAAAGACCGACAGTGAAGAGGTGAAACAACAACACACAGTGATGCAGAAATTCCAGAGTCCGGAACCTCAGAACTGGGTGATGTTAGGCTTCTAACATCATGAATTCCTAATTACCAGGGCTGAAAGACTGATGATTCCAGTGCGTCCCTCAGCCTCAATGGAAGCTACTGTATTCTCAGCATCCCTGCAAACCTAGCCCTCACCATTCAGTGCCCATGTGGATTTAGTTGTTTCTGAACATCTTTGGAACAGCTTTGGAAGCCTTGCCTAACAGCAGCTGGAAATAACGGGACCAAGCAAGGAGAGAAAAACCAATGGCCATGAGATCATTGCCAAACAAGCAATACAGATGTTCAGTTGTATTAGTTTCCAAAGGAAAAAACAAAAGCCTCAACACCTGGCATGCTCAAGCCAGCACTTCTCACCTCTCACATCTCCTGCTTTCACCAACAGCTGTGCTGAAACTAGCAATAGTCTTTAATGGCATATCTCTGCTATTTGTTCACTGCCTCAACCTCCCAGAGGGCACCCCCATTTGCCAGGTGCAAATTACGATCATTAGAATAAAGCCTACTGTACCTGTGCCCTGAGTACAGAACTGCATGTTTCAGCTTGTGCGACAGGCAGAACCTGAAGCGAACTGAGCCCAAAGTCATGAGGATCTCTCACCAGTTAGCAGGAGATGGGGGTCGACGCCGATTGGTATCCTTGATCTTTAGCATACCATTTATTTCATTACATTTAATTTGGTTGATATTATCAACATTATTACACTGATAGTTGTTTCAACTCAGACTAATTTAATTGATAGAATTCTGTGTCCTTGCTATTATATGAGACAATTAGCTCTCATTAGTTCACATTTCACTCATTTTCCACTGACTGATTGCACTACATACTGATCCTTGCTAATATCAATATGTAATGCAATCAGTCAGAGGAAATGTTGGTATAGTATCTCTAAAAACTATCACACTTATCATTCTGATTGTCTTCAAAGTACCAATATTTTCCTATAACTTAATGGTTTCATAATGCAATGTTTTGTATTAATAACAATCTTTTTAAGGTCACACAGCTAATCACATACGGATTAAACAGTAGTTAACTAATGAGGATGGCAACTTATTAATAAATTGCAGATGACACATTTCCGTTATTCAATGTAACCTTTAAAGAGCAGAGCTAAGACTGAGGGTTGACTTAAAGACTCTTTGCCTCCCTTTTCCTTTATCTTCCTGAGGTTTCTTTTCCTGAATTCTAATCATTTTTCTATGCTGTTGTCACAGTCCTGCTGTAACCATATGGACAGATTTAGCAAAGTAAGAACGTGCAACTGATGCTTTGATACAAAGGTGAAGAGGTTACTTGAATAGTACTACTGTTAATTTGCCTTTTAAGCACCTACAGCAGGGAGTCTATAATGGTAAGGACTGAAGAACAGAGATTTGTCCATCAGATTATTACATCAGAAATGCTAAAGATTCAAAGGAAAGAAAAGGGTAGAAGGCTTTTTGCAACCAACTTATAATCCACTGAGCTTTCACTAAGGTCTGTCTGAAAATACACTAGCAGTTTACTCAGAAAATTGCATACCTAAATTTCTCTTCTAAAGCATTTGTATATCACTGCTCACTGGTGTGAATTTGTAGCTCAGTTTATAATCAATGAACTTCCAGCTCTTACATTTGTATGAAGTATGAAATCCCTCAACATACCACATATTATAGATCATTCTGCAAAAATAATAGTCCAACACTCTCCACTATGTCATTCGTAAATCTCATCTCTTCAATAGCAAACACATTTAATCACCTCCACAGTGAATCTGAAACAGGCTCATAATCTTTAAAAGGAAACCACTGACATGGGAAACATAAAAAAGAGTAAAATAAATGGTTTGCAGTTTGGGACTTTAAAAATTCCCTGCAAATATATTTTAAAGAGTAAATCCAAATTCATCTTAAAGGGTAAATCCAAATTAGTCCTGCAATGCTAAATTTGATGCTGAATAATGACAGAGGACTTTTAAATACCATAGTTACTATAATAATCCCTGCTTGAATCATGGCCTCCATGAACTGGGCTAAGCCTTTAGACAGAAGCTAATTGCTACAAACACTAATTTTCAAGTCCCTTTTGTTTCCTATTGCAGGCACCTCTGGATGCAAAAGGTACCCAATTAGCAGAATTCATGGTTCTGATTGTGCATTGTGGGGCTAATATAAACACTGATTATTACTATTCCACTGTAATGGTTGATTTTTCTTTTTTTTTTTTTCTGATTGCTTAATAAGACCATCTATTCTGCATCAAGGCTGTTGGTGAAATCAGTTAGGTCACTTTTTCTGGTCATAGTAGCAGGAGGAGCCTTGTGATGGTAACATGATGGTAACAGATGACTAAAGGCATAATTACAGGCTATTTAACAACATCTGTTTCCCTACTTAACATTGTTTGCTCAAGTTAGTTGTAGTTAAATAAATAAAATAGAAAATAATAGTGAAGACACTAAAAATTACTATTACATGGGTAAAACTCTAGGGTTTGTCATAATTACAGAAAACAGAGTTTACAGTTATTTTTAAAAGGCACTAATTTATATTAGAGAGTATCTATATACATGCACTCTGGCTCATTTCTACTGTTTTTAGAGCCTGTGTTATTTAAATAGCTATTTGTACAGAAGAATTAGTTGAAACCAGAAAAAAATGAAGATGGCTATTCTTTATTGAATTTTACTGTGTGTTTTCCGGTATAATTACATGGAAAGCCTAGTAACTCATTTTGGGGTTATAAACAAATACCCAGATCACCACCAGCTCCTGTCAACATCCATGGGAAGAGTAGAGAGCTCTGACTACCTCTGTATGTTTCTGCAGACATCCAGGGATAGTGTTTTCATCCTTTAAATTATACAAGTAAATCACTTGCTATTCCTTAATCTATGATCCAATATAACACATAAATAAACATGTATTGTCAAAGCCCATGTTTCACAGGGACATATAACCAAACCATCTAGAGCAGCACTCTAACTTTATGTCTAGCTAACGTCAGGGCACATGTTCTGTGAGTTCCCTGCACTCTCTTTTTCTGTGCAGATAAATGACATGATGTAATCAGAATATGCACTATAACATTGACAGAACAAGAGACATAGGTTGGTTGGGGTTTTTTTAGTTAGCTGGTTGGTTTAAAATTAAGGAAATATCAGAGCAAATATTGAACCTCCTTATGTCAGTTGTTACCAACAGGGAGATTTTTTTGCAGTTACCAACCTGCTGAAAATATTGAAGTTTTGTCTGAATAAAACAGGTGTCCTTGCATGATCAGAGACAAGTCCAGTCATAAGATCTTCATATGCTTTAAAATATGCTTGATTTAAGGCTCTTGAATTGAAGGCCACATAGCAACTTGACTCCAACTTCTTGGGCACTAGCTAGTCATGTCTTTTAACACAGTTCTTGCAAAGAAGGGGATTTATTCTTTGACCATTCCTAGTGAGCTATAACTAAACAGATTTCCACAGCACCGTTTAACCTCAGTAATTGTGGATATTGAAGTCAAGTTCCCAGTGTCACAACTTCTCTTCAGAGCAAAAAAAGAAAAAAAGTATTAAGAGAAAAAAGACACAAATAACTATGTCACCTCTACTATCAATTTCTTAACAACTTCCTGGATAATCTGAAGTGTCTGGTGTGGTGCCTTGGGTAAACACTCGATGTGCTCAAACCTGCCCATTGTATACCAGTACTATTAAGAAATGGTCAATCCATTTGCTCCAGGTCCTGTGTGTCAGACAGTTATCATTATCATCTATCCCTGGCCTCTTTTAGCAAATCCTTGCTAATCTTCATCTCATGAGTCAGTTTTGGGAACAATGCAACTTCTCCCTCTGAAGTACAGCAACTCTACAACATTTTCCTAAGCAGAGGCACCACAGAGACAGGCAGCATTAAACACACAGAGAGATGATGTGCCAAGGAGTCTGCATGCATTTACTGTCAGGAGAGAGAAAAGAGGACTACAGCCATAAAATGGTTACATTCAATGTGTATATGTTCAAATTTCATGACAAAATCACCGTCAAATGATTCTGCAGCTCATGTCTCCCATTACCACCAGGTTCAGGAGGAATCCACTGCTGATGTAGTGGCAATGTGCCATTTAATCAATCATAAACACAGTAGGCAGTGTGTGTCCAGGCACTATTTAAATTACATTTTTTATGTCGTTTTCCCTCAGTAGCTAGGCTGAGAGTGGTCAGGAGCACCATATACCTACCTGAGACTGCACAGCTCTGCCGGCTGCTTGAACTCCTGCACATAACAATGTGACTTGCTGGCAGGCAATAGACCTATAGATGACAGCAAACAATAGATCTGAGATGCATAATCACTTCTCTAGCTGCAGTATTTTCTAATAAACCTCTTTCATGGAAATTAGGACTAGCACAAATCTTTCAAACTTACAGAAACAGGTACATGATCACTTTGGTCCAAATTCCAGTTTTCTATGGTAATGACTGGGAACTTTTCTGTGAGTGGATCTGTGTTTTTGGCAGACACAACAGCTCAACAGATTTGACTATGTTACTTTTTGCCCATACAAAATATTATAAACCCATTCTCACAGATTTGCTAATTCTTCACACTTACACAACTTTTCTTGCATTCAACTTACTTTTTTAATTTCTGTTCCAAGCTATCTTCCTAATGTTTTTCAATAAATGCTTGCCTAGTTTGCTAAAATGGTAGAGTTCATGTGTCTCTAGGGTAAGAGAAACTTTTGCTCTTATACTCAGTCTTCAAGCTGAAATCTCCATTCCTCTTCCAGATAGGCTGGTCTCTCTCATAAGCCTTTCCTGAAAGCACCACTCCTATAAATACAGAATAATATGACATCTCTACTCAGGAAAAATACCAAGTAACTCGAACTCAACCACAATGTACAAGCACTAAAGATGATTATATAGAATTAATAAAGGCACAGAAATATGTAGTTCCCACTGATCACAAATCCTTATTTTATTAAGCATTTTAAACTTGAATACTCAGAAAAAGTTTAGATATATAACTGCAAAATATTTTTTAAGTGGATAAATTATTTGGCTTCATACATTGGCCAAGTAAATTTTAAGAAAGATATATAAAAATTTATTAAGCTACAAACAAAGAGTGAATAATATTTTAAAGTTAAAGGATAAAGTATTATTAATCTAGGTTTCAATTTCAAACTTTATGTTTTTTAGAGAGAAAAGTTGGGACACAGTTTTTTTATTTCCTATATAATAAGTTATTTAAATCTATTTAAATCTGCTCACTATGCCAAGCAGTGTTACCAAGCAATTAAAATCTGGAAGCATACAAGTGTCATTGAGGACAAAACATATAGATCCTGTATTTTGAAAAGTATGTTACCCTTTTGTGTCAAAAATAATATCCAGCAACTTTATTCCAACTGGATGTCTACCAAAAAAATAAGACAAATTGAAAATCAGTGGAGTTAAACCCCTTGGAGAGATGTAATACTGTGAATATAATTGAAATGTTAATAATTATGTTCATGCTGATAATTACCAAGAATAGTTTGGTAAAGTAGTTACAGAGCTCAACTTTCACCTCTGGGTCTTGAAATTGATTTCTACCTGGGACTGTATGAAAAGAGTTCAATTATCTCCATTGTCATTTTATTGGATAGATTTTCTACCCCACTCACACTTCAAATATAAACAAGAATGAAAATAGAGAGGGACAGAAAGAATATTTTATGTCTCCTAATTAGATAATTAATATGAAGTTGTTGGGGTGTTTTTTAATTAAATTTTACAGGAAGTATAATACAGTTTAGACCATTTGGGAAAGACACAAAATGACTGAAAAAAAAGCAAAATGAAAACAAAACTCTACTGAAGACCTTCCTCTACTGTTTCTTTTAATATTTTGAGTATAATATACAAAAATTACTGTAGTCTCATAATGTAAAGATAATCCACTCGTTGCTGTGCAACAGCCTCATAGCTGTGTATTCAACCTTATCAACACGACACAAACACTTGAGCACAACACTTATTCTATTCATTCTAATGTATAATGAGAAACAGAACTAAATTACAGTTTATGCACAGGATTAACAACAGAATATATTCAAACAAATATATTCAACCTACTCAATGTTTTGATGCTGGGTTTTAATTACCCCAGTTGCATCCATCCACATATATAAGGAAAAGGGCAATGATTGTTAGATTAGGTAGGGATCTAAGCACACGGGTCTCTAACTCAAAGATCTCAAAGATTTTACAAAGTTCCACTCACATTGCAGTGCATCTCTTGCATGCCATGATAATAAGAGCTGGGCAATACCTGAAGCCCTGATGTGAAGCTATAAGGCAGTATGAAGCTAGGAATTCAGGAAGCTTATCTTATCATGAAAAGGGAAATCTCAGAGAGTTCTGCAATGAGAGGTAAAAATTAAGAAATAAAGATAAAAATTTAACAACAATCTTTGTTTATGAGGCACTGTACTTCCTCTCCATCACTTACCATTTACTATGGCAAACATTGATTTAATCTGTGAGTTGTGCAAGTCTGAAAAAAATCCACAAACACCAAACCCATCATGTTTCCATCATAGACACAAGCTGCATTCCTTAATTTTATTAAGAAGATAATTCAAAGGGGATTTTACTCCATTCTTAACTGAAAGCAATATTACCATCATCTGTACCCTTCTGACTTAGTTGTTCTAGATACCTAGATAAACTAGGAACTGAAACAAGACCAAGGTATCACAAACACTGTGTTTTAGAAAACTTAGATTCTAGTACCTGAATACCACAAGACAGGAAAATAAATACCATTAAAGCCTGGAAATGAACAGGACTTTTCCTATGGATTTCAGTATCATTCATGAGAAATTTTAAATAAATAGAGATAATAGCAAGAACGTGAGAGTATTCACTTTAGCTTGGAATTGATATATGCAGAAAGTGCTCCAGCTGCTGATAGTAAGACCACCTCTTTCTCAATTTCTCTCACCTTTTCCCTGGTCTTTAGTTACAAGAGTTTTGATTTGAAGTCAAAAAGTAAGTGCTGTGTTTATATATGTTTTATCTCTTTTTCTTTCAGCAGTGAAGGGAGATATAAGTGGAACAGGAAGGGCTAGAAGTATTGCAATCAAGCATAAGGCCAAAATTTTTTGAAATCAAGATTCACTAGCTCTGTTATTAATGTCAAAAGGGAGGCAGATGGATGGGGACAAAACCCTTGCCTTCTGAAGAACATGTCCATGCAGTTTCCTTGTTTATTTCCTTGTTTATTTTCATTTTTTCCTAGGTTATGCATAGTTTTACTTTTCTCAGAACTCCCCTGGTACAAATCAAATATATATTTTACAATTACAATGACACCTGCTCCATTTCTTCTGAACACCTTATATGCTTGATTTCTCATACACGGTAGAGCCAATTTAAATTTACTTTCTATAATAAAGTGCTTTGTGATTCATTATTTCTCTCTATGCTGAAATAATATAACCCTGAATTGACAAATGAGCTACAAGAGGATATTTAGAATCATTTCGGTTAGAAAGAACCTCTAAGATCATTGAGTCCAACTGCTAACCCAGCACTGCCAAGTCCACTACTAAACCATGTCCCTAAGCACCACATCTACACATCTTTTAAATACCTTCAGAGGTGGTAACTCAACAACTTCTCCAGAGGAATTTCCTAATAACCAATCTAAACCTTCCATGGCATAATTTGAGGCCATTTCCTCTTGTTCTGTTTCTTGTCACTTGGGAGAAGAGGCTGACCTCCACTGTGTTATACCTTCTTTTCAGGTAGTGGACACAGCACTCGTAGTGCAGACTCACCAGTGCCAAGTACAGAAGGATAATCACTGCCCTAGTCCTGCTGGCCACACTATGTTTGACACAAGCCAGGGTGCCTTTGGTCTTCTTGGCCACCTGGGCACACTGCTGGATCACGTTCAGCTGGCTGTTGACCAGCACTCCCACCTCCTTTTACACCGGGCTGCTTTCCAGCCACTCTGCCTTAAGCCTGCCCTGCAACATGGGGCTGTTGTGGCCCAGGTGCAGGATCCGGCACTTTGCCTTCTTGAACTTAGTACAACTGACCTCAGCCCATGGATCCAACCTGTCCAAATCCCTCTGCAGAGCCTTTGTGTCTTCAAGCAGATCCACTGTCACGCCCAACTTGGTGTTACCTGCAAACTGAGGGAGGGTGCACTCAATTCCCTTGTCCAAATCATTAAGAAAGATACTGAAGAGAACTTTACCCGTGTTGAGCCCTGGAGAACACCAACCACTAGTGATCACGTGCCGACTGGATTTAACTCCGTTTGACACCACTTTTGGCTTTGCACGTTCAGACAGTTCTATACTCAGTAAACAGTGCACCTGCCCAAGCAATGAGCAGCCAGTTTCTCCAGGAGAATTCTGTGGGGAACAGTTTCAAAGACTTTACTGAAGTCCAGGTATATAACATCCACAGTCTTTCCCTCACCACTACTACTACACCAGTCACTTTGACATAGAACATTGGTTTATTAACCAAACAGTCGCTTATTTAGCAGCACTGAAGTTTGGTTTTATGCTGCTGGCAGGATACTTTGTGGATGACCCTTACTTCCATTTGGCAAAGATATTAATTGCTCACCATATGGCATGTCTACAGTTTTAAATGCTACAATTACAACACATGAGGACACTGAGTGTTTTATTGAAAATGGAGAACTGTGAATTACCCTAGCTTTTCTTTGTAAAGCATCAGGTTTGTTCATTCATCCAGTAACACATGAAGGCCCTCCTGAGGAGAAAACTAGCAAATGAGTCTTGTGTTTACTGCTGTGAAATACACACAGTAGCCCCTGCATAAAAATGCAATAATATTGGCAGTAAAATTGCTGATTACATGGACATAATAATCTGTCTGGTAGTAAAAGTACCTAAAAAAAGGAGAAGAAGGGCAAGATAATGCTGTGGCCATAAAGGCTGTGAGATGGAAGGAATGAAGGAAGAATCCTGCCCCACATCTCACCACAAAAGGACAAGAGTCAGAGAGGGTTTGAAAGGCCTTGCTATGCATATTCCACTTATTTGTGACAGGTGTTATACCCACAAGTACAGATCTGCGGGATAGTGCATTGTGTGATAATTTCCCCGTGCCCTGGTAAATTTTCTGGCTGTGTTTCACCAATGGCATTTCCAGTCAAATTTAAAAAAAATCAACAAACCTGCATCACTCATAGTCCTACAGACAGAGTTACCTAGCAATTAATGTGTATTTTGAAATTCTTTAGGTGGCAAAATGCATAAATCTGCAGGGAATGTGTGAGACACTGGAAGGAATAGGGCAGGGAAGAAGAACCCCCTCAGTCAAACATAATCAAAGGCTTTGATATTAAATGTACAGCTGCTGTACTCTACCCACAGATTTTCAAAACAGTTAATACAAGGTTTTCCCTCCCTGAGCTTTAAAACAGGAAAAATACTAAACCCCAAGTGAAACTATGAATATAGAGAATCCATTAAAAATATTCTCACAGAAGGGCACAACAGGCCTTCTATTTAGTGGCTCATAGAGAACGGGTTTGAAAACTGTATAGTTATGAAGTAAATGATAGATGAAGGAACTTAAAATAGTGATTTCAAATCTGTATTTCTTTGGCCTTGTTCTGTTTTAATTCAAATGTGAAGTTTATCCGCAAAATGTTTAGTTACCGAAGGATTTCAGCCTTGAAAATCCTCTCACACCTGCTTCACCCTGGTGTCTCATACATCCATGATCCCTTTAAAAAATGTAACTATTACCACTTCTTCAGGCATAATTTGACTTATTTTTGCCTCTAAATCCTCCTATTTTTAAAGAAGAGAGATACAGTGCTAGTTGTCATTACACGTGCACTTTGTATTATGTTTTTCTCCCCTACTAAGTGTCCTTCTAGTTAGCTTCGTAAGCATTTCAGGACATGTGAAGATACAAGCAAACAGAGCATTTCAAGTGCAGATGCATTAGCACCATGTGTCTTGCAAATACTGCTGCTTTTCATTTGTGTGCTGACTCACAATGTTTCACCGATACCAGCCTGTGCTTCCATTTGCAACTTCACATTTTTTTTTTTTATCTTTAAAACTCCACCCATTCCTGAATTTACTGACTTCTAAAGAGCTAATCCCTAGTTTGTACCCATCCTATTGATTAGTTTTCCTGTGCCATATATATGATCTTACACTGCGTGGTGCTTAATCTTAGGTCAGACGTGATTTTTCACAGTCATATATTGCTTCTAAGCCTTCATTTTTTTATTTTTTCTTCCACCGGTTTTGTATAATAATGCATTAATCTCTTGCTCATACGTATATTTTCTTTGCAGTTAGTTCACTGTTCTAGACCAGCACATGCCCTCACGTGCACAGCCAACTCAATTATGAAAGCTGTTGCCTGTTCAGTATTTACACAGGGCTGCCAAAGGTCCCAGAATGGTCACTTCCTCTGAGACATGACACTACAAGACACAGTGGCCTGGGGCATCATTATCTTCAGCTCCTTTCCTCCCACTCTGCCCAGCCCACTATAACTATTTATAGGCTCTAACAGCTGCTTTTCCTATTGGAAAATGTAATTTTGTGCAGAGGCATTGTGCAGAGGCAGTGGGTGGGCAAACACTTCAGTGGAAGAAAAACAACTCTATTGTCCTTCATACGTTGCTATCCTCCAAGGATATCACAGGTCTAAAATAGCACTTGCACACATGCACACCTGCTATCAGTAGGATTTCTGAGAGTTACTGCTTTGTCTTTCTCCTTTCTCCTTTGAAGTGCAAATTTTACACAGCATTTTCTATGGGTGTGAATTGGTAAGGCATCCCTTGTCACGGCAGCTGTCGCTGCTTCCCTCTGCCAGCATCCCAGCACCACGGCCCGGGCGGCTGCTTGGCCAAGACATGAAGCAGGGCTAGCCAGAGGATGCCTACCTCTGGAATGCACATCCCTGCCCCTGCACAGCTCTCACTTGGATTCATCTGCTTTAATGAGCTGCCCAGCTGCAACTTCAAATAGGTGGATTCCACTTAGGACTAAACTAACTACATGAGGGACTAGTAAATTGGCTGTGACAGTCTTATCTGAAGTAGAAATAGCCTTCATTTTTCTATTAACTTTTCTTTTTCCTTCTTCTTACCACTGTTGGGCTTTTTGCTGTCTGAAATGAGACAAACTTCCCATAATTTTTTTCTACAAACAAATTCAAATTTCTTCCACCTTGATCAGCATTTTCCTTGTGTGTAGACTATGGTTCCCATTACATTGAATTGAAATACCTTATGATATGAAACCTACTGGCAAAAGGAAAAGAAATTTACCTTAACCTATCTTCTGTTCCAGTTCATCTGACATTTTGACATCTTTAACTGATTTCTTTTGGAAAATCATTGACTGAGATTTTTAGACACCTGGGTTTTTTCACTGTTTTTTGATAAAAAAGTATGCCTGCTCTACACTAAAACACATTAGCTTGGTTAAAGAGCTTTTTTTCCGTGTTTCCACAAATACTGTTCTGTTGCAAAATGAAGTCGAAGGGCATTGGTTCTCTGTGTGTCTTTGTAAATTGACTCTGCTTTTTGTTGTTGATGTTGTTGTGTGCCCTCCCTCTTCTCTCTGTCTTCTTCATATTTCTATGGCTAGAAGACAAAACTGAGCTGGTTATTGAGACAGTATCATTTATTTGTGTTCTTTAAGCAGGCTGCAGCAGAGCCAGAAGATAATGGGCACCTCATTTATTCAGGCTTTGAATGATCATATTTAATTCCCAGTGACAGCTGTCTTCACCATATTAGCATTGCAAATCAGCACTGTTTTGTAATGGCCTTCTATTGAACATGATTCAATTATGTGTGGTCCGTAGCGAGGCAGGATACGGTCTTAGTATCTATAGCAATATTTCTGCAAGCTGCTGCTCTTTACACTGCTCACATTTAAGCTGTCTGTTTACCACAATGCTTTCCTTGAACTGCACTGAACTCTCTTCATTTTGCAGCTAAATAAAGAAGAATGAATATAATTTGTAAAAGAAGTTATCTGGTCAGACATATTACATACCCTGTCTTCCTTACACATGCCTGGAATCAGGAAACACTTGTCAAAATAATTGCTATTATACTTAGAACATTTATATTACAAAAGTCATTAAAGTGGATTTAAATTATTATACAGTATTAGATAGTACTAAATAGTAAAGCTCAATGCTCACTTGACAAAAAATTGTAATAACGTATTAAACAAATAGATTTTATTTCAGTGGCACTGGCAGTTTTCAAGGAAAAAGAAAGCAAGGCTTAGCATTTATAAAGCAAGTTAAAAATCATAAAATTAAAAAAATAAAATTTCAAAAGTTTTCAAAAGTCCTGTTTAATTTACTGTGAAATGGCTAAATTCTGTGCTCCTTATATTCTACTCTCTGCATCCTGGGCTGATATGCGCATATAACATTTCAGACTGCGCTGTTGAAGGCCTGGGTTTCAACACTATGGTTTAAAAGGTATGTGTGCTTGTTATAATATAAAAACATTTATAAATTCTGATTCCACTTGTAAGGCAAGTTGTCCTGTTGTGTTAGGCAACCTCAAAAAGAAAAGCTTCCTCTGCACAAATTCACCAAATACATGCTTCAGTCAGTGCAAGGCCAAGCACAAACCTTACTCTTTTCTTCAGGTTTTCCATTTTTATGATCTCTAGAACATTCAGCTCCTGCAGAAATCTCATTATACACAATACAACTGTCCTCAGCCCCAGGGCTCTCTTAGCATCTTTCATCTTGATGGCACAGTGCACCTGTAGCAGAAATGCATTATTTATTCCACAAACTAGAGTGCTAGGCCATCATTCTAAAGTGTTTCATTGAACAGAAGAGGGAAGTTTTTTAGTCATACACTAATCTTGAATTGTTTAAAGATGCTTTCTGGATAATGGTGACAGAGGAGTTGATATGCTCCGTTTGAGGGTGGTCCTGTGCTGAAGCCAAAGATGCCCCAGGTGGGATAGAAGGTCACAGTCACCCATGCTAACCACACCACTCCCTCCAATGATGCTGCATTGAATTCTGCTGTGCATTTACCACCTTCATCCATTTTTAAAGGATTTCTTGAGGGTTCTTTCTTTTTTTTATAATTCTTCATTCAAACCTTTTCACTGAAAGATTTTGTTGTCTTTTTTGCAAAGAGTTGAGGCATGTTAAATTCTTGATTACATTCCTAGTTTCATTTATGAGCTTTTATTACATTTTATTACATTTCTGAAATGAAAGAACTGTGGTGAAAATAATTACTTCTTCATCACTCACATAGGGGATTAATTGCATTTTTTAAGCAAGACCCATTTGTTGTTAATGGCTGGGTTTTTTAGACATATCAATTGTGCATTCACCTACTTGGGAAACAAACTAGAGTTTATGGAAGCAGTTTGATTATTCTTATCATACCCACTACATGAAAAAACTATGTATGTGCAAGCAAATACCTGTACATGCTGGTTTTGCACATGGTCCTTCTTGAAGCTGCTCTAATGGTCTCCCAGGAGTCACTTACTTTAGCTGGGTCTCAGGCCCCAGTTCTCAGAGATATTTAGGGATCTAGTGCCCATCAGTCCAAGTGCTAGATGAAAAATCCAGCTATACATTTAAAGAAAAGCTGTACCAATAATTTAAAAGTTAATGCATAAATTATATTCAAAGTCTGTTCTGGTCAGACATCAGAAAAGAAAGTTGTCTCCATTTTTATCAAGCTACATGAACTTTTCAGCTGACTAGAAACTGCTTACAATGGCAATGAAATAATATGGATAATGAATAATGGAATAAACCTGTCTCTAGGATACGTTATTACAATCACATTCTCTAAACTCTTCACAAACAATCAGAGACTTTTTAAAAAAGCATTAGGAGGGAGTTATTCAATTATTTTCATATATTTTTCACCTTTTTTTTTGTTTTTTATAATATTACCTTGAAAGATTTTAATTAAAACTCTTTTTTCTTAAGAGAAACTAACAACAGGGATTAAATTTTTTTAAGAATGAATAATGGAACAAGGAAAAAGAGCAAAAACAAAACACACACCACTAGCTCTACAGGAAAGAACAAAGTAAAAGGCTTTATAAAATAAAGCGAAGGAAGAACAAGATCTTATCTGTGCCCTTCAGCTTCTTTCTGCTACTGAAAAAAAAATTAAGAAAGAATATTTTTGTTGAAATGTGAATTTCCATTGTGCTTAGTAAACAATTCAACTGTATTAGGCATTAAGAAAAATTGTGTGTATCTGTCCTGGTTTTGACTGGGATAGAGTTAATTTTCTTCCTAGCAGCTGGTACAATGCTGTGTTTTGGATTTTGCATGAGAATTATGTTGGTAACACCCTGATGTTTTGGTTGTTGCTAAGTGGTGCTTACCCTAAATCAAGGTCTTTTCAGTGTCTCATGCCCTGTCAGAGAGGAGCTGCACAAAAAGCAGGATGGAACATGGTCAGGACAGCTGACTAAACTGGCCAAAGGGATATTCCGTGCAGTAGAATGTCATGCCCAAGGTCTAAACTGGGGTGAGCTGGCCAGGAGGAGCTGAGCACTACTTGAGGAAAGGCTGCACATTGGTCAATGGGTGGTAAGAAATTGTATTGTGTATCTTTTTCCCTGGTTTTATTATCTTCTCTATTTTTGTTATGCCCCTTTTTTTTTTCTCTTCCTCCTCCTCTTCATTCTCTTTATTATTGTTATCATTATCATTATTATTATTACCATTATTTTGATATTTTACCTTTTTCAGTTACTAAACTGCTCTTATCTCACCCCACAGGTTTTACCTTCTTACAGGTCTCCCCTCTATCCCCACTGAGGCAGGGCATGGAGTGAGCAAGCAGCTGTAGGGTACTTAGTTGCTGGCTGGGGTTAAAATACAGCAAAATCAGAATATGTCCCTTTTTCATCACAGTCTTTCATCTCAGAAACATTGCACTGTGACTAAAAAGGAAAAGCATGTGTGATGTCTAGACTGTGGGAACGTCTGGTGGGGCTGCCAGCAGAGCATAATGTCATGCTACAGCAGTCTGTCACATGAGTCATCATACTATCTGACCCTTCTACATTATTCTCAGGTTCACATTTTCAGATGCTGAGCTTCACACAAAATATTATTGGCTGTTGCTTTCCCTAGGGAAACAAGGTTTATGTTACCAGAGTATCTCTCAACTATCTTCACACACATACCATCACTATTAACCCAAATTTGAAAGGTATTGGAAACTTACAACCTATGTTATTGCACTCCTACAGGTTTCCTGAAGACCAGCAGTTAGCAATAAAGTTGGAAAAACAGGAACTTATGTCTGCCCCTGAGGAGCACAAATAACCTCTGCAGCTGCTGACACAGCTGGCACAAACACACTGATGAGAGGTCAGTGTGCGGCACCCACACTGCTGCTTTCTTTAGGATACTAGAGAGGACTTGGAGGGAAGTGGAGAAGGTGCTGCAATAGTGGGCACAGTAGACCCTAATCCATATGAATCCAGGCTTCATTGATTTTTTCACTCAGGGACAACCTTTTTATTCTGAAATATGAAAACTTATGAAAACTACACAAACAAAACTAACATCACCTCCTGTGTAGGTATTGCTGTTACGTAAGTGGTCATGTTTACAGTCAAATACCACAGAAAACCAGGCAATTTCTTCCTATATGTCTTTATGTAATGGATACTAATGATGACTTCCTCCATCTGTCATGCAATTTGGTGTAATTAATGTAATTTGTTCTGGTAATTGTAAGAAGATCAGGACCAGAATTCATGAAATATGAATCACTTCCACATTCCATTTCAGTATTTATCATCCAGTGCTATCCATACATGCCATTATTATACAAATAAAATAAACCTTTCCTCAAAGTAAGGAAATTAAAAGTAAATCACATAACACCTGATTCTCCAGCCAGAGGCAAGTGTTCTATAGCATTCACATACAGTAGGCTACCAGTCCTAAACCTCCTAGAAGTGTCAGCCTTCAAAAATCATTCCTCATCAGCTGCATTGCTGTAGCACTTTGTTTACGCTACTTACCTCTGCCTCAGATGACTTCTTTTGCAAAGTACAGAGAAAATTAGTGCATCAGTGGGGAAATAAGGCCACAAGCATTGCTCACCTTGATCTCAGGAGACTGTGCTCTTACTCTCATGTGTTAGTCTTAGTTAAGAAGAATATTAAGCAGGGATTTGGAGGATTATGGAGTAGTTTGTGTCTGCTTACAAGGATATTCCCCTTTCCCAGCTTAGGGGGAGGTACAGGAATATATGGGGAAAAAAGCCTAGAACTTCAACAAGTAGATGATGAGCAATTGGTTTCAATTAAATTTTCTAAATTTGAACACAGGTTTTCTGGCCTTCCTTCTGCATTACCATTTTTGATAGCCTTCAGATTTGTTTCTTGGTTTGAAAACGTGCTTTCTGATATATTCCCTGTCTGGCTGCGTATGTGGTAGTGTTATGTTTTCCTGAAATTGTTGTTGTTGTTTGTGACGAATAGGAACTATGGGAATAATCTGTAACGATGCTAATTCACATTCACTTGTAGTGCTGCTGCCTAGATACATAGTAATTGTTCCAGAACTAACTGAAGGTCGGTGTTCACCCTCAGTTTGAAGATAAGGTCCTAAGTGTGCTGTAAACAGTTGTGGAAAGCTTTGAGAATTAATCAACAGATTAGGTTTAGTGAAGCAAAGGGGCAAGTATTGTGCAAAACAAGGGAATCAAAGATAAGGGAAATACAGGAAGGAAGATTTTTGCAGCAATATGAAGAATTGTCAGAGGAACAAAAATACAATAAAAGACAAATGTCGAAGTAACAGAGTCACAAGATAGTGCCAACTTCTGCTACATGGAAATGCAGGAAAGATTTGAAATAATGCAGGAAGAATCACGATAGCCTGAATGGGAAAAATAACTCACCTAGTAAACCCATGCTATGTGCCTCACTGACAAGTCTAGCAGCGTTCACACTCATAAAATGAAATTATAGGCTGGAATTAGAATCAAAGGTTAGTTGCTATCTCTGAGCTGAACACGAGCTCACAGGCCTCTTTGGGACTATGTAAGAAAGTCAGTCTAAGATTTTTTTTTTTTTTTGGACAAAACAATTGAAGACTGGAGTAGAGACAAATTTGTGAGTCTTTTTCTAAAAGGTTGTAAAACTCATGTTTTACATGATATGCAAAGATATGCAAAGATAGAATTAAGGAAAATGGTCATGATGCAGAACCACTATCAAAATTGTAAGAAAGATGAATCAGACAAGTTCTCCAAAGGAATACTTCCCAGAGATTCAGTGGTAGGGAGTCAGAAGAAGACAGGATCTGCAAAGGAGAGCAGGAGTTAAACAAAGGAAAGGCTGAGAGGGAATAACAAGTCCAAGGAATAGGGACAGAATACTTGTTCACTAAATTTTTCAAAAGAGAAACTGTAGTGACAGAAAGAAATATCAGTGAAATGTAGAACCTAAAACCAGATGAAGGGGATCAAGGATAAAACTGGAAGACAGAAAGGGAGTTTGGTAACAGAGCATCTATATGAGACCAAAAGAAAGGAAGAAGTAAGTGGGAAGAAACGTCTCATCATTATGGAACATTACAGAACATTATAGAATCTAAAACATGCATTTATTATGAGGAAAGAGTGTGAAGTTATGGACGATGTTGTGGAGAGTAAACATGTGGTCACTAGGCAAAGCACTAATAAGGATGGAAGGCTCACCAGTCTAGGAGAACAGCGAGAAAGGCAGAGAGGAAGAAGAAAAGGTCACATCATGTTTTGCCATGTTTGTGCAGCAAGAAATAGGGGAAGTCCTGTGAGAAATGGATGTAGAAGGTACATGTGGAAAAAGTGGGGGGAAAAAACCTTGTGCTGAAATAGTTGGAGGTGTCAGTGTGGGATTCAGACAGCAAACAGAGTGTGGACCACAGAACTACATGGGCATGGTTGTATTGATGAGGCAATGTAAGTACTCAGGTCCTCCTGGTACATATCAGGACTTGCTGCTGTCTTGCACACCTATTATCTGCTAATGTGAGTATGGCCTCTCAAGTTCTTCTATTTTTATATTCTTTATGCTTCGAATATTATCTGGTAATTATCTTACTGAGAATATTACCTGCATTGCAGAGACCTCTGAAGTGAGCTGGCTATTTACTTCTGATGAGTTTGTATTTTCCACAGCCACTTTAGGAAGGGGAAAAGTTTATGGGCTCTAAGTCTCTTACCTGAAAAGACTGTTATTTCACTGAAATTCAGTCTTGTTAGTATCAGTCTTATTAACACGAGTCTCCAAAAACAGCTGAGTAAAGTCACAGGACCATAGAATCATGGATTAGTTTACATTGGGAAAGGCCTCTAAGATCACCAAGTCCAACCATTAACTTAGCACTGCCACCTACCACTAGATTGTGTACCCAAGTGCCACATCTACACATTTTTTGAACATTTCCATTGATTGTGATTCCACCACATCCCTGGACAGCCTGTTCCCACACTTGACAACCTTTCAGTGAAAAAACTTTTCCTAATACTGTTGCTTGTTACGTGGACAAAGAAACTGACTCCCACCTTGCTACAACCCCCTTTGAGGTAGCTGTGGAGTGCAAAAAAGTTCCCCCAGGCCTCACTTTTCCAGGCTAAACAATCTCAGTTCCCTCAGCTGCTTCTCATAGAGCACTGCAACAGCTCCCCTTCTCTGGACATGCTCCAGCACCTCAGTTTTTGTAGTAATGGGCCCAAAACAGGATTCAATGTGCAGCCTTACCTGTGCCAAGTACGGAGGGACAATCACTTTCTTAGCCCCACTGGCCACACTGTGTTTGACACAAGCCAGGGTACCTTTGGTCTTCTTGGCCTCCTGGGCACTCTGCTCGGTCATGTTCAGCTGTCTGTTGACCAGCACTCCCACCTCCTTTTATACCGGGCTGCTTTCCAGCCACTCTGCCTCAAGCCTGCCCTGCAACATGGGGCTGTTGTGGCCCAGGTGCAGGATCCGGCACTTTGCCTTCTTGAACTCAGTACAGTTGACTTCAGCCCAGGGATCCAGCCTGTCCAGATCCCTCTGCAGAGCCTTCCTATGCTCCAGCAGATCCACTCTCACGCCCAGCTTGGTGTCATGTGCAAAATGAGTGGGGCTTCACTCAATCTCCTCATCTAGATAATTGATAAGGATATTAAACAGGACTGGCCCCAATACTGAGCCATAGTCACTGCTGGTGACCAGTTACCAGTTGGATTTAATTCCTTTCACCACCACCCTTTGGGCCTGGCCATTCAGACAGTTTTGTACCCAATGAACGGGCACCTGCCCAAGCCAGGAACAGCCAGCTTCTTCAAGAGAATGCTGTGGGAAAAAGTATCAAAAGCTTTACTGAAGTCTAGGGAGGCCATATTCCCAACATTTAACTCCTACAATAGATGGGTCAGCTGGTCATAAAAGGACATCAGGTTGGTCAAACAGGACCTTTACTAAACCCGTGCTAGCTGGCCCTGGTGCCCTGGTTGTCCTGTACATGCCTTGTGACATACTCAAGATGATCTGTTCCATAACTTTTCCCAGCACTCACTACAGGGTGACAAGCCTGTATTTCTCTGTATCTTCCTTTCAACCCTTCTCGTAGATGAAGATGTTGGTCACACAGTCCAGCTTCCAGTTGTCTAGTACCTCCTCGGTTAGCCAGTTTAGCTATTCTACTCAAATCAACTGAGGTCTGTAGTCATTGGTTTGGGAGATTTGGAGAAACCCAAAAACAATTGTTTCTCAACATTTTGTTCATATGATGTAATAAAGGCTATTGCAATGAACCATCAGCACTTTTTTTTTGTTTCCCATTCTGTTCTATGGTATAATTTTTCAGGAATGCAGTTTTATTTTCTTTTACATTCCTTTTCTCTCATATAAATTCTCTGTACTTGATACATGGTAATTCACAATCACCAAAAGGCCTTTAAGAATACAGATAGAACAAAGAGCAGCTATTCTGAGAGCAGATTCTCTGACTTCTCTGTGGACAAAGAAATCAGATTAGCAAATTGCCATTACAAAAGAAGCTCTCCAGCATTCTCTCAGTTTGGCTCAAATTAACAGTTGCCAACTATAGCAAGACAATTGAAGCTGAGGAGTTAAATGAGATAAAACCCATGCCAAATTGCTCACAAAGTGCAAATGCCAGTCAAATAACCAGTTTATCAAATTCCAATACAGTTAAATAAACATAATGTTATCAATATAATAAAGCAGTCCTCTGACTTTCTATGACTTACTGGTTGTCTTGTCTCATGAGCACCCCAACCACTCAGGACGTAGCCCCAACACTGGAGACTGAGGTCAGAGGTGAGTGCTGTGAAAGTAATGCCTGTAGCTCTGCAGCTAAAGAAAACTCTGTATTAACTCAGACCCCAACAGAACATATGGCACAAATAGAGTAAATTATTTTATGCACTCAAAGGCTTTTAGAAAGGTAATATATTTTGATTTTAAAATGCCAGAAAATATAGATTGTGCCACCTAATCTTTGTGGTTGAAAATGGCGACTTAAAAGTTACTGGCAATGATTCAGTGTTTTCTTGTACAAGTTCTCTTTCTACCACTCTCTCCCACTGATATTCCAACTCGAAGTGAACATTCTAGAACCATGTTTTTCCAATCTGATCTCAAAAACTATTGCAAAAGCCCTTGTCAACAAACACCTTTATTAGCAATTGACAACTCCATAGTTATTCACACCCATACATGCAAGGAAACAAAAATCCCTAAGTGATTGTTTTATTCTACTTTTGTTTTAAATGAAAAGACAAACAACTCTGCAAAAAAAAGGAATATCTTCAGGTTAGTAAAGGCTGAAAACACAGCAACTAAATAATGTTAAACTTAATGACAGCCTGCAGGTCTCCAGCTTGGTGCAGTTCTGTACATCCTAAGAGGGTGCACTACCACATGAAAGCAATGGTTGATTGAGGAATGCTCCTCATTTTATCTTCAGAGAAAGTCCTCCTTGGACAGCAGTGCCTTAATAGCGGGTATGAACAGGTAGGGTTGCAATGGGTGATATGCTGGTATTGTGGCATCCAAGACAGTCAAACTTTAAATATATTGTAGCATGTACAATTCAGTTTGAAACAGTATACATCACCTGTGTTCAACCAATGTGTCACAATATTTTAGGATTACTCAGGCCATGCAAATACATCCTCAAAACCTCTATCCATATACCTCTCCTATCTCTTCTCTTCATTAGGAAAAAAACAGTATAGTTCTGAGCTTAAAGAACAAATGAGTTAAAAATCTGTGATGTCTTCATCAAGGATATTTTTCCTTATCAGAATGGAGTCTCCTGGAACAATTACTATGTATCTAGGCAGCAGCACTACAAGTGAATGTGAATTAGCATCATTACAGATTATTCCCATAGTTCCTATTTGTCACAAACAGCAACAATTTCAGGAAAACGTAACATTACCACATACGCAGCCAGACAGGGAATATACCAGAAAGCACATTTTCAAACCAAGAAACAAATCTGAAGGCTATCAAAAATGGTAATGCAGAAGGAAGGCCAGTAAACCTGTGCTCATATTTAGAAAATTTAATTGAACTTCTGACAGCTGCATGATAAAATCTCCTATTTCTACAACACAAAAGGTTATAAGCAGATGCTCCATTCAGACAGTGACCTTGCCAGAGAGTACTGGGGGATTGAAAAAAAATGCACCATTCCCTGTCACATTCTCCAACACCATTATTGCTCTACTGCCCCATAGAAACATCATGCAATTAAAAGAGTATAATGCATGTTAAATGTCTTCCATACATGAAAAAGTATGGGAAAGTATAATTAGTATTAACATGAAGAATATTTTGTAGCATATCTTCACCATTTTTATCCTAGCAAATGAAAAGAAATATGCCTGCTCTCCCTAGCCTTCGTCCAGTTATTAAATATCACCAGTATAACTGCATGCAAGCAGTACAACAGCACTAGATCCTGTATTTATGCTACATTGCTGAACTAATTTTTACAGCTAAACACACAAAATGCATTGTTTAATGCATTAATTTTGGACGAATACTTTAGAAGAAAAGTCTATCAATTCTCCTTACTCAAAAATCTTAATTCTGATAGCAGAAATTATATTGCTGAGAAAGAGAGGAAATATTTTCAAATATTACAATCTGCATATTGTTCAAAGAATTGACAATTACCTTTTTCAGTATTTTGTATCTCGGTAGGAGAGGAGTTATTGTTCATACCTTACTTACGTCAGAGTCACCTCAGTGGGCCAACATTTCTGTGACTGTATAACTCAAAAATCAGCCTCATTTCAGGAGCCCAAACCAAACTTGCAGAGGTAAGTCACTAAGAAGACAAGTTTCTATTTTACTGTTCTCAAATTTTTGAGGAAACATTTTCTTCACATCATACTAATTTTCTTTGTTAAAATAATTTCCAGATTGTACTATCAATCTTAAATACAAAAGCATTATTAAATATGGCCAAGGTTTACTACCTGCATTTTAACAGCATGAGGAATCTGGGTCTTGCATATTTTATTCAAAGTTGTGGAGTAACAAGAGGAACTCAATCATGCTCTTTCTTTTTACTCAACACTTTCTCTCCACTAGCCCACAGAAATCAAACCTGCACTGATACTGTGTAATCTAGACAGCACACAAGGAATTTTTCCATTTTGAGTATTCCTACTCCAGCATAAATGAAGATCCCATTTCCATTTTGGTTTCATCAAACCGTCATTCCAGGAGTTCAAGAAGTGAGTTCAGCACATTTCTGCAAATAACTGCTTGATTCCACCAGCTGCAAACATACATCAAACATAATCAAAAAGCAATTGGCAGTGACCATTACGCATCAAGCATGCCAGAGTGGATAAGAACTTAAATGTGAAAGTTCAAGACAGTAATTTTGAAATCTAATCCTTGCTGATACCTGCTTTCAATTTGCATCTCATTTTTGACATAAATTCCTCAAAACACCTAAATGTGGACACTGAAGGCATGTGCAACAGCACCTGAGCCCTGCTCAGGGAGAAGAGAAAAAGTTCTTAGAGTCTGTCCAAGTCCCAAAGGTCAGGATGTTGATACAGTGCTCAAGACAGTGCTTCTCTTACACCACAGGTTTACATCCTGACAGGACCATTGAGCCCATGGCCATTGTGCAGTATATCCAACACCACAAATATGCACCTCCACGTGGTATTTTCAGCCAGTCCAACTTGACATAAAAGACATGCTACTCTTACAGCTGGAGCCATGTGCCATTTATTCAGGCACACGTGCATTGACACGTGAAACCAGTGTTGAGTTTAATGTTGCCAGACCTCTTATCCTGGAAAGAAATGGCAATACAATTGATGAGGTGCCCATTCAAACAGGCTCTGTCACTCTTCAGCTTTCAAAAGTGAGTACTACAGATAATACAACAGTACCTGTTTATAAATTCTAAATAAATGGGAGAACACTTGCTTCTTGACAGTTCATCTCAATATTTCAGTTGCTGATGGCAGCTTTAAGAGCCAGCCTTTCCATTTTCTCTCATTTCTCCCATCATACGAGCTCTAAGGGCTACATTCTTCCTCAAATATTTAGGGCTTTTTTTTTTTCAAAATACTCTCAACCAGTAGAGCAAATTCAAACTGTAACTTTATCATCTTTGCAGGCAAGAGAATCTCATTTTCTCTCCTGAGAAAAGGAGGGAGGAAAACCCCGCTAACATTTTGTAGACTTATCATGGGCCAATTCCAGAGCAGCAGTTTTGTTCATGTTGGGCCTTGACAGAGGCCTTGTCACATTAGCTTTGCAGATCCATGATAACACCCACATTCTCCAAACACACTCTCCAACCAGGCTGTTTTCTGTTCCCACAGAAACAAAACATTTAATAGGGGCAACCCTTGAGATGAATGGAAGTCTCTGCATTCATACAGTAATAAAGGACAATAAACACCTGGATTACTGTTCCTCTGGTACTATTTTGTAAGCATAAAGATATTGAAAATACTTAACCATTCCTTCCTTCCCTGTTTTTGCTTCACTAAAACAAGACTGCAGAGAAATTGAATTAGCTTCCCTTGCTAGATTGTGGATATATATCTCTCTCATTTGTCCTTAATGCACGCTATACTTTTTGAGTCTCAAGATGAATATTTTATTTTTATTACTTTTTCTTAGCAACAAAGAAAATATTTGTACATGATTAGATATACAATAAATGTTTTAAAAGGATCATTTAATGGAAGGGTTTGGTTGGATTATAATTGAAATATTATTGATTCTGAAGTGCTCAGTTATATGACATTAAATCATGCCACTCAAATGAAACCTGGTTAGCTTTTATACTGACAATAGGCCAGGATAAAGGATTGCAGAATCAGAGCTGATATATTTAGTATTGAAAAACCTTATTTTCTATGCTATTTTCCATAAAAACAGACATGCTAGATCGAACTGAAAACTAAAAGATTTTTCTCAGCTAGTGTTTAGAAAAAAAGAACATATGAAAGATGGAAAGTAGAGCAGTAGTTGCCAGATACTTCTCTTCAGAATCATCTATCTCATGTTTAATAGCTGCTTATGGTCTTTCCTTTATAAAATTGTTTAATCATTAATCATATTTTTCTAAATTATTTGTAGTTTTGGCATCCCATGAAAATGAATCTCAAAGTGTAATATTGTTATGCAGGAAAGGGTTTTCTTTTGTTTGTTTTAAATCTGCTCCTAACAGTTTCCTTGGGTACCCCACAGTGAGTAATCATTCCCTATTCAGTGTCTTCCTGTCATTCATAATTTTATATTCCTCTATCAGACCCACTCCTTGTTGTCTCTTTGCCAAGCTGAAGAGTACTGGTACACAGTTATCTCTCACACAGAAATTGTCCCCTACCTCTAACCATCCCCTCTGCTCTTCTCTCTGCCCTTTCTAGGTCTATTTCCCCCTGCGTTTCCACAAACCATTCACTATGATCCCATCTCATCAGTATACACATTATCAAGCTTTCTGGATCTTTTTTTAAATACCATTCTTTTCCTAATGTTTCCTCATATTCTGTTTTTCTTTTAGTGCCTGATAAAAATTGGGTTGATTCCTTAAAAGAATTAATCAGAAAAGTTTCAAGATTTTTTCTAATTTGGAGTCCACCACTGTGAGCTTCATCATTAAATCTGTTTTTCCCTCTGTAGTATTATTTTGCATTAATTTAGTCTTTTTTCAGCCAACCACTCAACACTAATATCGTTACACAACTCTATATAGTAAGCTTTGGCTATCTTGAATAATTTCATATCAGCCAAAAATTGTCTCATTCACAGTGATTGCTAGACCAGTTAAGAATTTATTGAATAGCATACAGATACATCCATTCACCTACTACATCTTCTGGAGAAAAATTATCTATCCTTCCCCCCCCCCCCATTCTTTAATCCAATGCTAATTCAGGATGAAAATTACTCTATATCCCATTTGGTGATAGCCTTTGGTGAGACACCTACTAAATCCCCCAGTTGTGTTAATTCTTCTCTATTACATAAAAATACTGTCCCTTACTAAATCTAATCTTTATTATGATTTCATCCAACCTTATAAGCCTTTTTCATGACAGCTAAATCAAAGGTCCTTTGTTTGTTGTCCTCACAGAAAGGCTCCACTACAAAAACAAAAAACAACCCACAAACAACAACAACAAAAAAAACCAACAACAACAACAAAACAAAACAAAAAACCAAACCAAAACAACAACAAAAAAAAACCACACCAACCACACCTCTTTTTTGCTTTTTCTTGTTTCATTAAGGGTCGTTTGTGGCGCTTTTTTTCTCAAATCTTATATTTCTTGAATATTTCTTTCACACTTTGTCAGAACTAGAGAGTCAGACTCTCCACTTCTTTTATTTTAAGCACTGTTATTACTTGTGCTAGTGCTTTTAATCAAGTTAAGGCTCAACAACATTTTTTTTGTCTGTTTCATAATCGTTTTACATTATTTTGCCAGGGTCTTGTATTTTCTTATTTTGATAGAAGTTCCACAGTGGTAGACTATTATTTTCTAATAATCTGTTGTGGGTTAATACAACAGCTTAAAGAATTGTAACCACTGATGGATAAGGTTACTGAATTGCATGTAGTTAGCATCAAAATATAATTTCAATCATTTCCATTAAATAAGAAAGTGGTATAAAGCGTATGCTGTCTGGGATTATTTGTGAAATATTATATTATGATCATCTAAATCTATTATTCTGAGCTTTTCATTGCTGTTGTTTTACAAAGTAATTTAGTTTCTGAATATGACTAAGCCTGCCTTTTTCATGCAATTGCAGAACCTTTCTCCTGGACTAAAGGTTAGACATTGCATTTTATCATTCAATGAATATACAAAATCTTACAAGGAAAAGAGAACCTTGTTATCATCTCAGCAAGCTCTCTTTTTCAGATTATTGAAATGAAAAGTAGAGCTAAGAGTTAATTACCATTTGGACTACTGAATACAAAAAAAATGCAAAAAAAATAATTGCTGTTTCAAGGAAATTCTTACTGAAACAACAAAAAATTCTGCATGTTGCAATTGACATGAGTGACCTCATGGAAATTATTTCAATCTGTCAGCAATTTGTTCTCATTCCTTGCACATAGTGTGAAAGGTTCAGTACCTCTTCGTCAGAAATACCTTTGCATTCTCATTTTCGTGCATATCAAAAGGCAAAATAACAAAAAATTAATTGCCAAACTAATGTTTCTTTTGTGACAGTAATTGCCACATGGTAACGGCCATAATAATATTCAACAGGTGGCTAATTTTGGTTGATCATACCAAATTTTTGTTTATATAAAGTGCTAAACAACATCAGTCTTCTCTGTCTGTGTTTTACAAATGATTGTGACAGATCCCAAGTTATTTCAAGACACTGTCCCCCACATAGTCACAACAAAAGTCACTTTTGGCAAATTTGGAGCAAAACAGAGGTTTTTCAAAACAGAGGAAAATTTCAAAAGCAATGTTTTAATAATATGTATTTCAATTCAACATGTCTTATTTAAAAAACCAAAAGATAGTCTAAAGTTTAAACATCTCAGCATTATCTAAATATTGTCTTGCATTTTTTGACATTTGAAATTACTGAGTAACAAGAGTCAAAGTTAGCAAATTACTCAGCTTGGCATAAACAGAGTCTTCAAATCAAAGAATCATAAAATAATTAAGTTTGGAAAAGACCTTCAAGATCACTGAGGCCAACCTTTGACCATACACCACATGTCAACTAAACTGTAGCACTAAGTGCCATCATGTCCAGTTGTTTCTTGAACACTTCCAGGGATGGTGACTCCACCACTTCCTGAGCCAGCCTGTTCCAATGCCTGACCACCCTTCCAGTGAAGAAACTCTTCATAATGTCCAACCTTAAGCTCTCCTGTCACAGACTGAGGCTCCATCCTCCTATCCTGTCACTAGTTGCCTGGGAGAAGTGCCCAATCCCCATACAGCTACAACCTCCTTTCAGGTAGTTGTAAACAGTGAAAAGGTCTCCCCTGAGCCTTCTCTTCTCTAGGATAAACAACCCTATATGACTTACTCTTTAGACCCTTCACCAGCTTTGTTACCCTTCTCTGGACAAGCCCCAGCACCTCAATCTCTTTCTTGTAGTGAGTGGCCCAGAACTCAACATACCACTCATGGTGTGGCCTCAGCAGTGCCGAGTACAGAGGGACAATCACTACCATGGTCCTGCTGGTCACGCTAATTTTTGACACTAGCCAGAATGCCTTTGGCCTTCTTGTCCACCTGGGCACACTGCTGGGTCCTGTTCAGCCACTGTTGACCAACACCCCCAGCTCCTTTTACACCAGGCAGGTTCCCAGTCCTTCTTACCCAAAGCTGTAGTGCTGCCTGAGATTGTTGTGGCCCAAATTCAGGACTCAACACTTCGTCTCTTTGAACTGGCCTCAGCCCATGGATCCAGCCTGTCCAGATCCCTCTGTAGAGCCTTTGTGTCTTCCAACAGGTCCACACTCCCACCCAACGTGGTGTCTGCAAAGTGCATGAGGGTGCACTCGATCCCCTCATCCAGATCATCGATAAGGTATTAACCAGGACTGGCCCCAATACTGAGCCCTGGGGAACCCCAACAGTGACAAGCCACCAAATGGATGTAATTCCATTCACAACCACTCTCTGGGCTCAGCCATCCAGACAGTTTTTAGCCCACCAAACAATGCATCTGTCCAAGCCGTGGTCTGACAGCTTCTCCTGGAAAATGCTGGGGAGACTGTATCAAAAGCTTTACTGAAGGTCAGGTAAACTATATCCACAGCCTTTCCCTCATTCACAAGATGGATCAACCAGTCTTAGATCAGGTTGGTCAAGCAGGACCTGACTTTCCTAAACCCTTGCTGTCTGGGCCTGATCCACTGGTTGTCCTGTATGTGTCTTCTGACACACTCATTCCTATCTGTTCTGTAACCTGCCCTGGCACCAAGGTCAGTCTGACAGGCCTGTAGCTCCCCAGATCCTCCTTCCACCTCTTCTTGGAGCATCATATGGGCTAACTTCCAGTTACCTGGAACCTCCCCGGTTTACCAGGATTACCCAGATCACTCAGAGAAAAAGATAATGATTTATAATTTTCTCTCCATCTCTTTTGTTCCCCTCAACAGTTTTTTTTCCCTCCAGCTAAGTGAGCTCCCCTGAAATAAGAACAGAATGAAGTTCTACTCATTTAACCCAGAGATAAATTCACTAGGGCCACAGTGAGAAATAGTCAGTGGGTGGGAAAAGAGGTTCATATAAGTAAACATATATTGAGTGGTCTAAAACCACCGTGTCATGAAGCATATTTTGAACAGAATTCAAAGATGAATAAAGGTGTAAAGACTATGTATGGGCATCTTACTTTCTTGAATGAGTATGAAACTAACAACAGTTTTCAGGACCACCTGAAATTTAAATGATAGGAGCTGAAAACTGGATGTCTCCTTTCTCCAAGTCATACTTCCTATCTTCTCCTGCCATCTATGCCATGCTGGACTACTCATCGTAACAGAGGTACTTCTCAGGCACAGCAACCAGGGGAACATAGGGCCATGAAAGAAGAGTGGAAATTGCATTTCCCTTGCCAATCCTATTTTACAGTGTTACCATTGAACTTTGTTTGTGATTTCATGAAATTCATGGAGAGATTTATAAAAAGGTGGCCTGTGATGAATATTATGCCATGATAACATCAGTGAAATGCTTGAAAACACAGTCCTCAGAGCACTTTGCATAAATACAGGCCCAGGTTCCAGTTGAGACAAAAGCCAGAGAAGTTATCCAGGTATTAAACAGTCATTTATACATTTTTTCTTGCCAACATCATGAGGTTTTCAAGGACAACACTCCGCCCTAGTACTCTTGCCTCTAATTAACTCACAGTGTAATCACTGGGATGTGTAGCTGCAAAGCTCTGAAGAGATTTTGTCTGTCTGTAAAACATTAGAATGAAAGTTTTTGTTGTTGAATACACATCTATTCACAGAAGCTAACAGGTGTTTGCTCCACTTTCTGCAACTTAAATATTTAACCTTCAATTCTATTAATACCTATTGATGAGGAGAGAAAGCTATTTTAACAGAGTGCTAGAAAACCTTTCATGAAGCTTTCTCAATCAGACTCTGCCATTTGTTTCTCCATGAGGTTCTTGCAAAAAAAAAAAAAAAAAGATTTGCATTAGCTTGCGACAAGTCCTATAGCCCAGAAGGACATGAGCTTGAGAAATTCTGGATTTGTCTACATATAGGCAAAAGTATTTCTCTTATTCCAAAAAACCCACAAATTTGTTAATCAAGAAATACACTACAATGTGCTCTTTTTAGAGGGTGAAATCAGTAGAACAGTCCAGTTGCCAGTTTATTTAATTTTTAATAACTTTTTTTGAAGAATGAATGAATGAAATTCCTGAAAATTAAAGATTGAATTAAATGACTGTAAGCAAGAGATTTCTTTTTCAGAGACATTTTAATTAATAACAAAAATAACCATGAATTCTACTGGGAATAACTTCATTGTAGACACTTACTAATAAATCGAGCCATCCAATGAATCCATAAAAATAGAATAATTTTCCCAACCATTTGTTAATAATAACCATTTGTTAATGCAACCTTCATAAACATCAAAGTCACAACTCAATCCTAAACAGCAAAGACCATAACAAGATTGGTTATTAGGCACTTGGGGAATAAAGTGTGGATAACCTCCTTGAAAAGAGTTCTTCTTTTATTATGCATATTTCTTGGTTAAAGTGTTGGATTGCCACTTTTTGAATATTTTTTGCAGCCAGGCAGGTTCTCTTTTAGTTCTTCTCTGCACTTTTATCCAGCTTGTTTAGATTGCAATTTTCTTGCCAATAAGAGTTAAGGCAATGTTGTGCACTGCATGGCCTTTATTACTTATTATTTATGCAGCTGTGAATAAAGTTCTTTACTAATTGATTAAATAAACACAGAAAGTTTCTTTTTAGAGTTCTTTTTATGTTGTCAAATCAGTTTAGTTTTCCCCTATGTTGATATCATTCTTTTTTTTTCTGTTTTGGAATGCTTTTAGTAACGAATTGTCTTGACACAGCACAAAATACACTAATAAATTTTTTATGCAAGAATCTTTAGTTTCTTTACTGTATTATTACCTGCATGTAAGGCAATTTAGATGGCTATGTGCTTATTGTATTCCACCAGACAAGAAAGCAGTGACGTACCTAGAAATCCACTGGAGGCAGGAGGAAAGTTGCTCTGGTCAAGAGTGCCAGGCCACACACAGCCTTGGACCCAGCACA
>JAWWMO010000174.1:38245190-38286083 GCA_035047845.1 Dendrocincla fuliginosa | reverse complement strand
CACACACCTCAGGAAGAGAGATTCAGTACTGAATGAGGGAGCATGAGCAATAAGACAAAGGTAAACTATATCAGATCTTATAAAGGCCTTCAATGGTGAGCTACTAAAAACTAGGAGAGAGACCCATGAGTTAAGAAGCACTATTGGAACATACATTGGAACTGGCTCACTCAGTAGCAGTGAAGGATGGTTGGATGAATGTTTATTTTTCCCACAAAGAGAGTTGCAAAAGTAATTTGTACAGCAATTGCCAATATAAAGAAGGATCTGTTAGTCCACTTCAATGCTTGCAGGTAGTTTGTTTCTTCCTAGTGTTCGGGTACATAGACACTGCAATCAGAGCAGTGACTATTCTCAGCTAAAGAGACCTTGTGTTGACAGACAGTTCAGAAAAAAGAGGAGACAGCGAGTGAAAAAGCTGTATCTTCTCTACAACAAGTCACAAAACAGGTATGGGCAACTTTAGTTGAAGTTATAATAGAAGAGTAGAAGATCAACACAAAAACATTCTCATTATTTCTGGTGAAAAAAATTAAGCTAACAGATCATTTTTAATGTACATTAGACAGACATCTTCTCAAAACAAAACTAAATCTTGATGGCATAGTCAAAACAGGCTAAGTTTGACATTTATACCAAGGAAGTATCTTAAATGGAAATTTAAAGTTGCTGTCCAAAAATCAAAGCATTCTAATGTGGCATGGTGGTATTAGATAATTGCAGGTTTGCTCCGAGTGTCAAAGAGAACATGAAATGGTTGCTCTTTATCTGAGCATGCCTGTCACCTGGAGGGTTGGGGAAAGGAATTGTTATGAAATTGCACTAAAAGAGGTATTAAAATACGCTTAGCAACTGGCATAGGATCATGTTGGTAACTGTGGCAGTGGCCCTTCACAGTTTTGCCGATCAGAATAATAGTCTGCTAACAACTAACTGTATAATAGTATGCCAATTGCAGATTTTAATTTTCCCCCTGTCCCCACCAAATACTGCCAGTGATATTTTGCCTTTCCACCACCCCTCATCTTTCAAAGTAATACTGTCATGTCACAGTGTTGCTGAACAGAGTTGGATGGGAGGCGATTCCTTTCATTTAGGAAAAAAGTTCAATAGTGTAGTGGAAGGCTATCTGGGGTAGAAGATGGCAAGATATTTCTTTGGAAAAACACATATTTTACAACTTTTGTGATAATAGGAAATGTTTTGAGATGTCTAAACTAAAACAAATTTACTAGCTGAATATTTCCAAAATTATTAAATGCAGATATACCCTTTTTTCCATTCCAGTTTGCCTTACAGAGGATCTCTTGCACCAAACCAGAATTCTGCATGGAGATATAGGAGTGAATTTTGCTTCTGTGTCCAGGGCTGTGAAAGAGCCACAAGTCTTGCCAAGGGAAGGCTTTCAGCACAATGCACTGCAGAACCACCAAGCAGAGTAAAGAGGATTTGGAGCAATGGCAATGAGCAGAAGCTCTACAGCAGCACAGGTGTAAAGTAACACCAAAGTAACAAGATCCCTGCAAAAGCATTCTTTTTTTCTCCCTGCAAACCCAAGAATCATTCATGCCATATTTAAAGGCTATAAAATTACTCAAAGCATTTCTAGGATATCTCACCTGCCTGCAGAAAGTGACTGGATTGGAATGTGGATGGGGCAGGGAACAAACAGCTGGGTTTTCTAATGGTAAGGAGCAGTGTTATTCTATATATTTCGTCATACTTGTATTGATCAGTGGAAAGACATAATTATAAGTAAAGTGTGTCCCCAAAGCAAACAAAACTTATGCACTGAAGGAAGTGAGTTTACCAGCTTTGAAGCCAAGATATGGGACTGACAAATGAGGTGGTTTTAACACCACTACTGGATCACATTTCTTCCTCCATCACATTTACAGTTACTCAGTGAAAATTTGCAGCATAGCCAACAGTCATCTCTTATTGTATCATTTCAAATAGATGCAGATATACACTGCAGATTATTCCAAAGAGTAAATGAAACAATATTATCATATATAAATGTTTCTTCACTTTTCTAATAAAGTGCTTTTTGAATAATATATTTTTTCTCTAAAGTAAAGATGGTTTTTATAAGAATCTTTTAGTAAACAAGATCACAGTCAGGAAACAGTCTTGTCATCCTTCTTGGATTTAATCTGAATTGAAATGCAGTAACAAACAACATGCCTTTTTAAAAAGACCCTTTCAAACCATACAGCTGTTCTTATGCCTCACAGTTAATTCATTAATAATTTCCATAAAAAATACTAAGGGCCAGAAAGTGGAGTAGGGAAGAGAGGAAAATGAGATTGAGCTTTACTTTCATTATAATCTCTATTCAACTAAAGGAAAATACAGATTTGTTAAGGCTGAGAATCTTTCCTTTTCTGAAGTACAATTTCCATTTTAATTTAAAAAAAACCAACCAAGTATAGACTAGAAAATGAGTGGGTTTTTTCCAACATTAAATATTCATTATATTAATTCAGATAGAAAACAAACACTGTTTTTCAAGTCAGATAGATATTTAAGATACTTTTTTAAAGTAAATTTTAAGAAATTGCATGCTGTTGGCTTTGGCTATTGATTTCTACTCTTTTCTCTAAGCTGATATATGCAAAAAGTATATACTTGGTGACATTCCCAATATATAAACGCATACTTTCAACAAAAGCATGCCCTTTCCCAACATTTTTTTTGGTTTGCATTTAACAAAATAGCTGCAAATGTCAGGTATTAGAAGGGTTGAAACAACCTTTTCTATTTTGTTGTCTTTAGAACCCCATCTTTTATTCATGACTTCTCTCTTAGTGCTGGAAGGGAGGCTGTGTTGCTATAGCAATGCCCTGCATATCCTTGTGGATAGCTTACAGTTTCACTTTTTTTAAGCAACAAAGAGCCATTGATACTACATGTTGCCAAAGGTTACAAAAGTTGAATTCTAAAATGGAAATATTTCTTCTATAAGGCTGCATAGGATATATACTATGCAAATGCAAAGCTTCAAGTAAACATACAGCCCTTTTGTGAATACAGATGAACCTAATATAATACTGTTTGGCTTTGATATGTTATATAGAAGAAAAGTATTTAAAATATACTTGTTATCTACACTTTTCAAGATACAAATGTTCAAATATATATGACCTTCTATTACACCTTTCTGACCTGAGGTAAAAATAAAACACTTCTACATTTTGACAGTTCTGGATAATAAAACACAATCTTATATTCCAATTATGATTTAATGGTAAATACACTCCAAATGTCAGGGAACAGTCACCTTATAGAGGCTTCCCTGCCCACAATGGATATTAAATATAGTTGAGTGTCCTTCAAGACTCCTCAAGTATGATTTTTTTTCCTACCCTAATTGATTTCTCTTCTGTCAGATTTGAGTCCCACAGATAGATGTTTGCATAGTACAAATTCAATAACAGTTCAACAAGTTAAATCAAATAAAGATAGAAAAAAATTAGGGCTACAGTCATAAAAAATAAATGTATACTGGTGTTTCAGCAGACAGCAGCAAATTACTCAGAACAGGTCAAAGAGGATAACACAGGCAAAACACCTCCCTTCACTACTACAGAGCAGTAAATCAGAAAGGAAACCCAAACTTTTCCACCCTCAAAGTGCAGTGCAGGTGGAACAAGTATCTTCCATGCTGCGTTTACAGCAGGTATTCACTACCTCGCTCCCAGTTCACTGATAGGAGGAACGAAACCATTTAAGGAGGTGTTCCAATGGAGCGAGTCACAGCTTTGTGTAATTGTTCTGACACTGCTACCTCGCGGGTCAGAATTCCTAAAACACTGAAACACTTAAAACAAGCCTGTATCGCTCCTTTTTCCACAGACACCAGGCACAGGAAGGTCACCACTCGACAGGTGGCAACAGAGCCACACGGAGCCTGTCCTGTGCCTTGCAGGGTCACCCCAGCCCGCTCCTGCCACCAGTGACACTGGGGCACTCAGCTGGGGCCAGGCAGGAGTGAGCTCAACAAAATAGCTATCCTGCCACTCAAAACATCTGGTTTAGTTTCCCAGTCTCACAAGATTTAGAAATTCATGCTGAAACTACCACAGGGCAGACTGCAACACAGGAAACAAGTGAATATTCATCAAATATCATCCTGACCTGAACCATTTGGGATCTGGACAATCTACCTCCACTATCAAGCAGAGAGTGGGATGTGCAGACTTGAGCAGACTTTGTTTAATTGGGAAAAAAAAATCTAAAAAAGAAAAATTAAAACATATGCCAACCATTCACAACAGGCCGGACCACTGCCCCAAGAGAGCTTCTAGCAATTTTCCTGACCCTGTCCACCTCTAGGAGCTCCCAATCCCATGTTCTTTCTGAGAACCTGGTCTGCTGAACCTGATCCTCCTGCTGATGATCTGGTCTGTAGCGCTGCTCTGCCAACTCACCTTTCACATCAGTCCTGTGCACCACAGTGAGGCAGTGACATGACAAATCCATCCAAGGACTTTGTCCCAAATGAGCTTTGGGACCTTACTTTTTTTTTCTCTTCTGCAAGCCCTGAACCACAGAATTTGATTATGGTAGATCCTTTGTCTCAAGAAACAGCTAGGCTGCTTGAGCTTTTCCAAACTTGTTTACAATAGTTCTGTTCTTTCTGGTTTTACAGTTTTATTTTGCAGCTCAGAAAAACCCCTTGGAAACTTCAAAAGCTGCCCATAAGGACAGGTTGCATTGCCACAGCCTACCAGCCCATTTCAGTCATTGCTTTCCAAAAGAGGCTCTCAGAGAGACAGCAGAGCTCTGTACTCAGATTCCTGGAGTATCACTGATCTTTGTCCTCGTTTATGCCCATATCAGGCACATGAGGAAATGTCACCACAAAAAAAGAGGGAAGAGTGCCACTGACATCAACCGACATTCTCAAGGCTACCACAGAACATTTTGTGAAAGAAAAACAGTGTGTTAACCTTTTCTTTTCTTAAATGGTGACAATGCCACAAAGCTTGCTAGAAGTTCCTTGCTAGACATTTGTAAGAGTGCTGTGTGTGAGCCTATCCCCCCACGAGAAATGGTCCCTAGAAAGAGTCTTTAGGCCATGAACTCATTGCTATAGCAACCAGGAGAGTCAGAAGAGCAAACTGTTGTACTCCCTGAGACTGCTCCATGCTGCTGTCCTCATGCCCGTGCAGAACCAGTGAGTGTGGCAGAGACTGCCAGTATAAGGATACAGGAGACGGAATCCAAGCTGTCTGTATGCCCCGTTTGTCTTCATGGCATTTGATGTCACATCCTTTTTCTGAAACATTTCATCTTGTTTCGAGGGGAAATGATGTGTGCAACACTGATGGGCCAGAAATGCTGTACTCAGACATGCTGCATGTAGGTGTGCAGCTGGGGTAGAACCAAGGACAAACAGAGCAAAATTCTCCTTATGCCTCTTCTTGGAAGCTATCTCAAGCATGTGGTGGAGTCCACAGTTTGGTTGTATGTTGGTTGTGGCTTATTGGTGATACGGAAGGCAGGCATGGGCTTATCTCTGACACAAAGACACTCTTACATCTCCACTGAAATGTGAAGCCTTCCAGACTTCCCTAACTGGTTTACACTGCTTTCCTAGAGCTTAAAGTTGTGGGTACCCTGGGTTTACATTTTACTGACAGTTTCCTCCCTCTGATGTCCCTTACAGAATTCCTGTCAACTACCGGGGCTTCCAGCAGGATCCACTTATTTGACTTCTCACTTGGAGTTGTATCATCAGAGCAGGGATGGCAAAGAAACCCTGCTTAAAACAAAGTTCTCAGTCTGATACAAGGCATGCAATACTAAATACAACTAATAGATTCTACACAGCAGCTCCCCCAAACTATCTTATGCAGCTTTTATTACATACGCCACCCAAACATGGGCCAGGCTGTGACCATGAGCAAGACCTGAGCTGGAAACCAAACTAGTCAGGCTGACCAAGTCCCCAGTTGGAAAAAACCTGCAACTACAACACTAACGTGTCTGAATCTTTTATTCTCATTCTCTGGGGCTCTCCCTACTGGCAGGCTGCTTATTAAAACCAGCCTTTTTGAGTTACACAAAGCAGTAGTTTGAGGTGATTGAGAAACTTTGTTTTGTGGGTTTGTTTGCAGAAATAATTGCTTTTAACAGCTGTTTAGCATTCAGGATTTTTGATTCATGAATTGTGGGATTTAGTGTTTGAAAAGCTGCTAATTCAGTAACAAATTTGTTTGTTGTCTTCTTACTTTAACCAAAATGACAACTTTTGGTTTACCCTGCTTGCTCTGATTCCCACTGTAACAAAACCTGGCATCATAATCTCCTTTCTGGTATAAATACCTACCTACCCCTCACAAATTGCCTGCTCTACTGATTGCTACCTGTCTTTCTTCTAAAACCCTCTCTAGTCTTATTTTCATACTTTCCTCACAGTGCTAGTCTAACTTTTGACCCTTACACATTCTTCTTCTCTTCTCTGACACATTCTACAAACTTCTTTACCATATGTCAGTTCTCACAATGCTAAGTCCCCTCCCAACATGCTCTTTTAGGGTGAAGTCTCAGCTTATAGCTGTAGAATGTATGTGGAAAAAGTACTCCTGGAAAAACCAGTTCTATACTCAAGATTGATGTGAGCAACAAAGAGGTGTCATGGTCTAGATTTATAAAAGCCTTATACCTATTGTGTTTGTCCTCTCTTTGCTGTGTTCAAACACAGAATTTCATGCTGCAAATTGTATCTAAACCTATCTGCATTGGACCTCTCTCTGAAACAGAGATCGATGCTTATTGACAGATAAAAATACAGAAAGTTAAAGTTACAGCACCTGTGGTAATGACTTGGGGTAAAATCGTTACAGGACTGAATTGTAACCATTCTAAAAATCAGGCTTTGTAAACTCTTGTAAAATCAGGATAAGTCACACTTGAAATAAATCCAAATATGTGAAGATATTTAGGGCATTGTTATAAGAGCTTTTTTGGGTTTTGTTTGTTTGTTTTTTTTAATATTGAAGGGCCTTACACACTGACCTGAAATAACATGAGCTAATAATCCTGAGATTCTGTTTTGACAAATATGGTGGTTGAGGCCAAGCTAAGAAATCTGCAGCTGTACTATGCAGTGATATTGAAGATTAGAATTTTAGCATAGTCTTTTGAGAATTTGCTCTTAAAAGTATAATAACAGACAGATCATAAGAAAATTACAAATTTCCACAGCTGAAAAGGGGCTCATAGATAATGGGGGATTTTAGTGCTTGCACACCCAGATAAAATTCACTTATTAAAGCACAAATAATTTTTTAGGTGTTCTTGATCTCACAATGGAAGGGGTATTCTTACAGTCATTCATAGCACAGTCAGTCATTCATTTCAAAGTTCTAGGTCACTGATAACACCATAGGAACAAATATATGCTGGGAATCCCACAGGCCCATTTGATTCTAACTAGGTTTATGGAACGTCAGGCAGTTAAGCTGCCCCTCTGGAATTCCAGTAATGTGTACAGAAGAGATCTCATAGCACCCAATACAGAAACAACTTGGCAAGAAGCAAACAAAAAATGATCCTTCCTAAAGCACTGCTTTTCCCTGTGTCAGTATCCTTTACAGTGATGAAACAATGAGGCAGGAAGCAGGGAAAAAATGACAAGAACAATTTTTGATCAAGGTAGTTATACCAGATGGGTTACAGGAGACAAGAGCGTAACAGAAGAACTAAACTGATGTTGCCGAGCACATAGAAAACTGCTAATATTTGCAAAGTCACTACATTTTAAGTAACATAGTCCTATAATCAATGTATAAAAATAAATGCAAGGTGCTTACTGTAGAAAGCCTGATGAAATAAAATCCAAGTTTTCTGAAGACTTAGCAATAGAAGCAATTATTCTTCTAAGATTACATATGAAGCTGAAGTGGCTGTTAGATCCAGGCGCAGGAGGTGGTAGTGTGCTGCCCCCCAGAGACTGCACTGATTGCTTCTCTTAACACTGACTTTTTTAATATTGGCAGCAAAATTTCATCCTTGCTTTGCCCTATGCCCAGGCAGCTCTGATCTAGTCAGTTCTGAGCTGTTGTATGTTTCAGTAGCCATTTGAGGGAAAGGAATAATTTTCTTTAATGCTGCAGCTGAAATCTGGTTCTAAAGGCAATAGATGATGTCTGCTTTTTGTTATTCTGTATCTGAAGTTAATAATTTACCTGCAGTTCTAAAAATATATTTTGATATTTACTGTTTTCTCATACAGAATCATATGCTCCACATAATTCTGTGTGTTTGTGTTTTAAGAAAATAACATGAAAGATTTGATAACACCTTATCTTACCTGCTCAGCAATCATCAAAACAGCAAGGTAAGGGAGGGTTCCCACTCATTATTCCAAAACTTATCTAACTGTTTGAGATCTTGTTTGGTCTTGAAAGGCAGTAAATTAACCCAACTGTAATGGCACCAAAAGGTATACAAAGTCATGGATGTTTATGTAACGTAGGAAATAGTTTTATCTCTAAAAAAACAGGGCTAAGGAGTAAGACCTCTGCGTACAAACACTCACAGCTGACATACTGGCTCAGTTATTCCTGCCACTTTATGTGCATTTGTTTTTTTAATTAAATCTCTCTAATCTCCTCTGAGAAAATCAGTCTCAAGTATGTCCACTTTCCTGATCCTCTGTCTTACCTGAGTTCCTATCTTTATTTTGATCCCCTTTTTCCCCATCTTTTTAACCAACCTGAGCATTCTGAAAAGACTTCTTTGCAATTATTGTTTTTCTTTGTAGACCTCTCTTCTCATATTGTTGATTTCAACTGTATCTTTCACAGTCCTGAAACCAAAGGCTATTCAAAATTAATGAATTACAGTGTTGAGATGCCCACAGTATTTTTAAACTATTTTTTACTGCTTTAGCATCTTCTTCTCACCTCTACATCCATATGCCTCTCACTTTCTCTCTGAGGTCTTTGAGGATAGGTCCACTTTGTCTTAATTTTGGTAAAAACACAAAACTAAAAAAAAACCCTAGTAGAGAATATTCACTGTAAGGCACTATAATGTCAAGGAAAAAAAATTACTCATTTCTTTTCTGTCCTTCATCTTCAATCAAAATGGAAATTCGATATTTATAAGAAGCTGAGAGCTTGTCTGCTGCTACAGAAAACTCACATGCACTGTGAAGACAGGAGAAGTGATTTAGAAAAAGCAAGGTTAGTTACGCGGGAGATGGATTACAAAGCAAGTACACATAATCTGGGTATCAAGTAGCTCAATCCCAAGGGGTTTTTTTCTGAAGGAAGTGGGAAATGAGGTGCAAGGTACATAACATAAAGTGGCAACTGCGTTGTTCCCTCTAGCTGTAGGACATTTATCACCCACACAAATTTTTGAGTGGATATTTTCACCACCTTGAAAGCAAAGATCCACACAGATAAATAGTAGAAGTGTATCACTAACCAGTTCATCAAATGAGCAAATTTGACAAGTAAGCTCACAACCCCTACTTGAAGTTCAGGATGTTTCTCACAGCTCTGTTAACTGCTCTAAAAAGGCTCTGTTAATTTTCGTAGAAAAACATGATCCCTTGCCCAAAGGACTTGAGGGAGAGAACACAAAGTTGTAAGGACTTGTGTAGTCTTGTATACTACCTGTATTCCAAGCAAAGGGACAGCTTCCAGGCCACTGATCCAAATCAGACCGTTCTAGATGTAGGCCAGTACAGAGCTCAGAGACATCAACTCCCACCTCCACCTTTACTCCTTAACTGTTATAAGCAAAGGTGTCCCACTAACTTAACAAAGTAGTTAAAGTGCCAATAGCAGCTGTTAGTTCCAGCAGATATAAGTTAGAAGCAAAATAAAAAGAACAAAAAAATTTTTTTAAACTGAAAAAATGCGTTGAAAATCCTCTTTCAACAGAAGGGATTTTTATTTTAAACATATTTGTTATTTAAGGGAGCGAGACAACAAAGTATTTGCCACTTTCCATCTTGAATTCACCAGTCTTGGGTTAACATTTGAAAAAATTGCTGCTTTTATCAAAATCTTATGCACAAATAGCCCAATGAGAGACGTTTCATTCTGCACTTAACTCATTCAGCTGCCTCTGACATTTCATGTCCATACAAGCATGTTGTATAGATGAACAGCAAACAAGAGGGTTACGTGCATGTTTATAAGCAAACTGCAGTGATAATTACACCAATTGCAAGCTTAAAGGGAACGCAGAGCCCACTGTGAGGGGAGCAAGAGCTCGGCTAAGTGCTCAGAGCTGCGGCCCCCAGGCCTGGGTGATGGGCAGAGCGGAGCGCAGGGCACAACCCCAGCGGGAACGGTGGTCCATGGTGGCAGGCACCCCCTTTCAGTGGGGAAATCAAACAGGTTTGATTATCACTATCTGCCTTTGTCCACCCCTGACCTACACATTGCGCTGAGGGACATCTTTGTCTCACTTCTCTTTGGTCAGGGAGTTCATGGAGCTCAATGGGCTGCGGCCGGCAGTCCATTAACGGGGGTGCTGGGCTCAGTCCTGGGCCACCCAGGAGCCCTGCTGCATGTTCTCACTGAATGGCTTCACTGGTGGCCCATTGAAATGCGATAATGTCAGAAAAAAGAGTTGAATGAAGGAGCCAATGTACACCATTGCTCAGGCAAAGTGACTGCAGCCTCCAACAAAGCCTCCCCTGTGGCGATGTTAAGCAGAGTTATCAATAGTGCTAAGGCAGAGCAAGAACTAATGCTCCAATCATGTCATCCACAGGTGGCACAGATGGAGCCACTTCAATACAGAAACCACAGGGCAACATTTCCTGGTAATTCTATCCTCTTTCCAGTGCTAACATACAGAAAAATGTGCAGATGTCATGTGGATCTCTTGTAGTGTGTCAGACCCCCTTGAACCTAGCTCCAAAGGACTTTTTTGTTTCCTGTTCCTTTTACTATTCACACCAACTGTAGGCAATGTTAAAGTCTCATTTTGTGGGAAGCAGAAAACTTGGTTTTTACGGTACACGTAAATAAATTCCTTCACTTTTTCTGAGCTGCATGATTGGACCTTGCAAGCAAGAATGGAAACTGTTTCAGTATTCACAACAGTAAAGGAAAGTTATTATACTATTTCATTAATTCTTAGAGGGCACATTAAGTGATTTTGATGTATTTTAAAAAATGAAATTAAATCAAAATATGGCTGAACTCACATCCACTCTGAACATGAACATCTTTTCTTCTCAGCTGAGTACAATGTTCACCTCTAATGTTTCAGAGACAAAACGGAACAGAATAAAAACGGGGGTCCTAACAATTCTGAATACAACATCTATACAAAGTGAATTTGCAAAGCACACCCAAGGCAAAAGAACTGCCATAGGTTTCTGCTCTAATTAACAACTCATAACTTTGTCTATGTATTTCCTTTGCTGTGCTCGCTGTAGGTGGTAAATGTGCAGCAGAAAGGAAGTAAACATCTCCACAAAACGTGTTACTTTTGAACAAGACAGACATCTTCCTCGCTTAGGCCTAAAGACTTGCATTCATTTTCAAATCCTTCATGTGAAACAGAAGAGGAGAAAAAAAAAAAACACTAAAGAAAATTCCTTTGCCTGGGGAAATTCCATCACTCAAAGCATCTGAGATAGGATTCATTCCAAAAGGGGTTCCCACAATTACAGGCAATCAGTCAGGACAGGCCACAGGTCATGGATGCAGACCACTCACCAGAAAGCTTTCTTCAACTCCAAAACTAACAAAAAAACTCAAAACCTACTACTCCAAGTGACACAAAGAAACAGAAGAAACCATACCAGTGTTCTACAGTGAATTGGTTAGATATAATCCCCAGATTTTAGGAAGAGAATTAAGCACAGTACTACAAAGGTGAGAGAAAAATTTCCCTAACAGTCCAACCTGGATGAAAAAAACCTCTTATTTGGACTTCGGCTCTTGTTCAAATCCGCTGCTTACCAGTGGGGGACACCTACTCTATGTAGACAGATGAGGAACTGTGGGCCAGAAACATGAACTAGGCAGTAGTCAGTCCTGAGCAAGCAACAGATTCAAAATTTCTCCACTCCAATTCAGAGAAAATCCACTATAACGGCAGAATTGATACAGAATGCTAAGACTAATGAGATACAGGTGTGGTTTTCCCACTGGCATCATATGGACTGGATTTACCTTCAGAAGGCGAGGTTTTTTCCAATTTGCTGTAGCTTTTTTCAAAATCCATTATGGTGAATACAGAATTCATTCTATCAATATAAACACGGAACTAATATTTTAGTTTACTTCAATGTTTAGTGGTTTGGATATGATTTGTATTGCTTACCGATGTGTTCTCCACTTATACATAATTAACCTGTTCCAAATTCAAGCCGGTAACATTAAAAATTATGATACAGAGTAATAACATTTTCAAATAATGATTAAATTAACCTGGCTGTGGGATGTATGATTACTTACTGAAAACAATAGGACAGATCCACTGAATAAAAAGAGGTTTTGCTTTAAATTCTATAAATGTAAAGAAAAATTACCATAAGACACAAGTAAGTCTTTTACAGACTTCATTTACATCAGGTTTTGTAAGGCCCTTTCCATGAAAATTTATGCATGTTTGTTTTCTTTCTCTGAGTTTTTGAAAGATGTAAGAAAATGCAAAAGATATCCTATGAATGAAGCATTTTTCCTAGTACTTAACTGTTTGCTAATACTTGTTTTCCACTTCACATCCAGCATATAAAAGTTCCAGAAAATTTAACAGAAATTTTGTTTAAGATGTCTAAGCCTTCAGACTTCAGGAACTCTTTAAGTTGTGATCATCTTCATTGCACACTTTGCAGCAACTCCAATTACAGTTGGAACTTATTTTCTATCCAGAAAAAAACAACAATTTTTTTTCATGTTTTGACCTTAAATGCTGCTATACAATTTCAAAGGGATGTCATAAAAGATTCTACTAAAATAACACAACAGGAAACTTTTTCAAATTAATTTTCCTTGAGGAAAACTGCTTTCACTTAGGGTGGAATCACCTGCTTTTCATTATTTACTCCTTCTTTCACTCTGTATGCCTGTGACCGTAAAGGCTCAGCAGATCTCTGTGGAACTTTAAATCGTGAAGCAGGAAAGAAACTCCTGCTGTTTTGTACGACTTAGTCTTCAATGCCTTTATAACTGTGCACAAAACCACTGACTGCGATAATTTCACAGCTGCCCTTCTCCTTCCGTGTCTCCATATCTCCACTTCTAAAAATTTCTCTTTCTCGTTGCTGCCCCTTATGGCCAGCAAACTGAGGAACCTGATGCCTGTCCCAGAGAAATGAGCAGGAATCATCAGTACCCAGCGGTACAATAGTTCTTTTTACACAATTTTTGGTATTAATGTACATGCCAAGATGTTTTATAGGGCAATATTTATTAATTTATTTTTTTTAAACTTCCTAAAACTCACAACTATTAGCTTCTACTTGCTTTTCAAAATGTTAGGATTTGCAGTGCTGATTGCTTCTGTTTCACCCAGACCTTCTCTCTGTGTTGTCCAGTAACAGAACATATAGTGAGGACTGGAAGGTCATATGTGCACAGTCTCACCCCTACAAACACTCTTAACACTGCCTGTTTACACTTAGAGGAGTAATTCATTTAATTAAATCAGGCTTTGACTAAATAATTTTTCTTACAGTTTTTAATATATTTTTAATATATCTAAATATTGAACAGGATCATTTTCTGCAATACTGGTTGGTACCTTGAGGAGAAGAGGGAGAAAATAAAGATCAAGATTTATTTCACTCTATTTTAATGAAAAAGCAAAGAATATCTGTGTTTAAAATATTACAACTGGCTTAAAAATAACTCCATTTCAAATGGGAAACAGCAGCTTCAGTACTCCATAGAGTGATATTTGTCACTGTGTAATAAAATGTTCTGTGCCTTACATATTCTATAATAGGTAGGTCAACCAATTAATATCAAGTCATTCATACAATCATACACAGCACTTGAGCTTTTCATGGATCTCAGATGTTGTCACTTCAAAGGAGTTCAGAACAGAAGCAGCAAGAGAAAAGGTCCTCTTTCTTTCATGCAAATGGGCTCCTTTTTAAAGAGTGATTTTTAAAAGCCTTCATATCACATTAAAAAAGTTGCATTATGGCTACCTGAATGAAATGTCTTTACAATTGCCTGATAATTTAAAAATTAAACTCAAAGAGATTGTTTGTAAGTTGAAAATGATAACTAGTATCCTCACTAAAACAACCTACATGAAAACAATTGTGGTGACAGAGTTCATTTCCATTTGGCTGTATTTGCAGGTAGTCTATGTGCCATAAGGATTTGGTTAGCCCACCATTTATGGGTTCCAAGTGAGACGATAAATCCCTGCCCCAGCATTTGACAATGCAATGATCTCATTTTACACCAATGTCAGCATTCAATGGGAAAGAAAATAAAAACAAATCAACCAAACAAACCCCCACTCCAACTGCAAAACAATTGTATCCAACTTGACAGTGCCTGGAACACAGAAGTTTTTGGCCTTGTGGAATACAAATATGCTGCAGACTGGGAGGAAGGTGCAGTTTTCCATCAGCACAGACCAGGGCACCTCTCCAGCGAAATCAGATCTGAGCACATCCTCGACCCTTCTGTAATACAAAGACATGAACAATAACAAAAAAAACCCTGTTACAAAAGAATGTCTACAGATAACTTGTAGAAAAAACATATGTGGATTTCTATGATTCACAAAAAAACAGTTAAGAAAATGTGCAGACTTTTAAATGGTCACAAATCTCTACGGGAAAGATGTGATGACCAGAGGGCTTTTCCATATATTTAGCTAATTGCGAACTGTTAGTATTTTCGGGATATAATTCCAGCACAAATTGTAACAGACAGAAGTATTTGCCTCCAGCTACGCTGTCCTGCAAGAATTAAAAATGGGAGTGAATGGCAGTTCTTTCACCAGTACTAGAAGGAAGCAAGCACTACCTTAGTTTAGTAAACCATTGGCCCAGTTCCCAACCATGCAAGGGGAAAGCTTTTCACTATCTCTATAATCTACCAGCTGGTCATATAAAACCAGAAAGTTTGGGGAACCCACCAGGAATCAAAATTCAGAACAGCATGTAGTAGCAGAGGTCCTTGACTAAACCCATAGAGAAGCTGTCCCCATCTCTTTTCTCCCACTCACATGCAAGGGCCTATCAAAATATTCTTCACCAGGCAAGCAGAGAGACAACCAATAAAGGGAAGGGAGTTCTATGGCCATGGAAAGTGTTTTGCAGTGTGATGCTCTTTTCTTTTATTCCTCTTCATAAAAGTTGCATTCTGCTCCAAAGCGCAAAATTTCCTCCATCACTTTCTCCTGCAGGGTTCAGTGGGGCATTGGGGTGGTGGTATTACCTTTTCCTCCTTTTTCGGCAAGGATCTCCTTATCTCACTTTCCATCCACACCAGACAGGAACACAGATGTGCTTCCATCATCTGTCTTCTTGCAGAGTGCAGCAGTAGGCTCTGCTTTCAAGAGCAAGGAACTTGAAACAAACCCCTTTTTTTGCCCTCCCACTTGACAATATAGAGCAGAGAAAGGAGAGAGAACAGAACTTCGAGTACTAGTCATAATACTGATATACTGTCATGAAATCATGAAAATGCTGGGCTGAAATAGATCTCGAGAAATCATCTAGCTCAGCAGGGTGCATTAAGGAAGAAACCTCTCTGCTGACAATACAAATGGTGGGCTGTTAATACTACCATTCCTGACCTGCAACTTCTCATCGAAGTATTTGGCTCTTCATATTCACTCTTTTTCTTTCTTCTCCTTTAAATCACGCATGGTTTGTGCTGTCACTCAGCAAAGACCCAGACTAATTCATATCTCAGAACATGTCACTGACTTCGGACACACTTTCCCCCATGCTGTGTTTTGATGGGGTTTGGAGATACCATTGCTCAAGGAATTTCTTCTTCCTGCAAGTCACTCAAGGAAGAGAAAGGTTAAGTGAAAGAGTAGATGTTTTACTAAGCCCATTGAAATTGCATTTGTTACATCCAAATGGGGTTTTTTCAAGCAGTGAACTGGATTGACAAGAAAGCAGCTGCTCTGCAGCAAACAAGAGTGAAAATTAAAAGGAGACCAAGGCAAAAGACTGCTGGTTTTGCTCCCCCCCATCAAATTTTTGGGATTTAGAAGAGCTCCCCTTGATTTCTCCTGGAACAATTACTCCCGTGGGTTTGACTGCTTAGTATATTAGTTGTCCTTTATAGAAAAATGCAACCATTGTAATACAAATCTGTACTGAAAATAGAAATGAAAATGCAGTATCCAATAAACAAAAAATAGGAAAAGTAGTCTGGCAGAATACCTGTGTCACAAAACTTTTTTCAAGAGTTTTTTAGCTGAGCAACCGCATATGCCCTAGTTATCAAAACAAAACAGTTTTAAAAAGGAAAACCATGTGTCTAAGAGCAAAGCAGATCAACATGTACAGAGCTTTATGGTGATTTTTTTTCTTCCTTTCCTCCAATATAAAGTTGCCACAGACTGCTGTTCTAAACTACAATTTACCCATCTAAGTCTTAGGTATGTGAATTCTTTTCTGTGATAAATTTTTCTACTGCACCTGGGAGTGGAATGTTCATAGAATACATGGTCATTACTGCCAAGAGATGATGAGCAAATTTCAGATTTGGTTATATATATCCTGTATCTTTAGGTTGTACAGATAAAGCAAAAGAGGGAGTACGGGCTATGTTACAACTGCCTTACAGTAAGAAAGAATAACAATGTGAGATCGGCGCAGCATACCTAAACACCCCTTAGCTCATTGTTTTCCAGTGTATCATTCAGCATGCCTTGAAAACAGCCCCTCTCACAGCCTGAGCCTTTGCAAGTCTAGAGCCAGGAAAGGATGGCTATGACTGTGTCTAGCTTAGGGTTACCTCCTTCACCAGATCTAGATTTATGAGCAGAATGCAACAATGCAGAATGTGCACAAGCAACCTGATACACTGGTGGAATACCTAGTGGGGATTCATATGAGAGCAGCATGCCACCAGCAGGCTCCTGTGTTCCTGCCACAGCCATTAGGCAGGGCAGAGATCTGCTGCCCCATCGATGCCAGGCACCATGTTGTTCCATATCTGTCATGGCATACACTAGAACATCTGTGCCTAATTCAGGCAGCAGCATAAAGCTCACCATTCCCACTTCCTGTATCTCATGGTGGGAGGTCATGTGTCAGCAGAGGCGTGACTGAAAGGCTAAGCGCCATGAGGAACCTGTGGGAAAACATCTCAGACTTTGCTATGGGGTCACCAAGAAACATTCAAACTTTTGGTCCTACAGGCGAGCACAACCTGTACCAAGCAACTCTGCTTATAAAATAGGCGTGATAATAATATACTAAAGCATCATGCAGTCACACAAAAAATACTTCATTTCTTGAAATAAGATTATTTCTGAGTTGTGATAAATCTGAAAAAAATAAACATTTAAGGGGGTGAGTTACCTGTATTGGTTGTAGTACAGTAGGTTTGTAGTCTCCCTTTGATGAGACTGATCCACATTTGTAGATAAATGTACATGTAAATTTACATGTGTGTATAAATATGTGCAGATGTGTTGTAATATCAGCATAAATTATGCTGGAATGTTAGACTTGTGCTTTCCTAATATAGTTTTGCCATAATATTATTTTTGGCCTCTCTTCCACAAGGAGTGAAGCTGAGTTTATAAAGCAATTTGAGGCAGAAAATGCCTACTTGGCTAACAACAGTTGGGGTTTTTATATTTGTAGCAGTTGAATATAGCAGATTACGCAAGTTCTACATTAGGCTCACAGTTTTCCCAACTAATACAAAGTGTTCCCTCCTTCTTGCAAACCGCAATATTGAATGATTTTTTTTTATTTTTTTTTTTGTCAGCATGGAGCAAAACTCAAATTTTCCACACTGAAGACTGAAGGAAAACAAATAATGAAAAAAAAATAATCTTTAGAAACAGAAATATCATGGCACGTTAGGAATGGTACTACCCAATTTAGTTCTCCCATAGAGACTCTCCAAACTATACTGCTGCCCACTCCTTCTCTCCCCTTCCACCGCAATTCCTTCTCCATCCTGCAGCAAGATGGAAAGGAGAATCAAAGGCACAAAAGGTAAAGATAACATGGAATAATAAGCACAGTTTACTGGAAACAGGAATGAGATAAGAAAACAAATAGTAATAACAACAATATTAATAATAAAATTGTACAAAAGAGAGAGATTCACAGGCAAAATGCTCACCACCAAGCTCAACCTGACCCAACCGCAGGCACATTACCCCAACCAGAAGGAACCACTTCTCCCCAGATGAGACTCCCTTCCCCTGCTCAATTACATGAGGTGGTATAGAATAAGCTCAGAGTTCTAGCCATGCCACCTCCTGGCTATTGCAAAACGTAACCCTGACCTGGCCAGAACCAAGACATTATCCACCACTTTATTCTATACCATCTATGTCATGTCCAGATCCTACACCTTCTAACTATACATGTATATACATACCTATATATATATATACACACACAAGCTCACGTATCATTTCCATATGGCCATCCCTCCAAGGTGTCTGTTGAGCTCATTTAGTCCATGGGTTCTATCAGTCCTAGTTGCCTTCCAGGGCTGGTGAGCTGGTGTGCCTTTGGCTGATTGCAAGCTGCACCAGGAGCTCACCACTGGTGTATCTGGAGCAGTCAGTCCTCATTGGCCATGGTAGTTATGGCACACAGTGGCAGCGTCATTCGGCAACCATTGTTATTGAAACAAAGAGTCAAAACCAACTACAGAGAGCCTTTGAATCGGACCTTCCTTTCTAGTGCAGCCAGCTAGGCGACTCATGGAATAATTCACCATCCATGCTCACTGTTGCTACAATATTTTGAGATCTATATACACAGTAACTTTAAATGATTTCCCTGGCCCCCCCATCGCCAAAGATCCACCATCTCCCGTTGCATTATCCAAATTCTCAGTTTATATTTTCTTGCTTTTTCATGGAGCAAGATTGCCATCTAGCATCCCCTTTTCCAGTAGAAGAATGTGGGAAAGTGGCTTTGAGGAGCTTTTTGCATCTTCCTCGTCACAAAGTCTTCCTCACGTTGGCAGGTTTCCTGGCATGTGTGATTAATTTTTGCTGACCTCTAACCTCCTATTTGATTGTTCTAGTCCCTACTAAGACACTTATATTTGTCATTAGTTAATGAAAATCTAGATTGTTCTCTACTTAAACAATTCTCTATTGAATTTACTTCTTAGCAAAAGCGATCTCTATTGACTAGGTTCTGTGGAGGGTATAACCTCTGTAAGTAAATTTTCTGCAGGTGCATGACTCCAGTATTCTTCAATTAGCTCAAGTTTTCTATCTTCATTTTGGGTTATTAAATTGATTTTGGAGAAAACCAACTAAAATAGCACAAGTCCAAGCCTTAGTTAATTAAAATACAACTCTCTACAAGGGTCAGAGCCCACTAAATTCCTAAGCTATATGAGATAAAGGCATATCTTTCTTTCATTATACAATTCAACATTACAGACTGTTCTCACCCAAAAATCAAATCCCCTTGAGGTACACATCATGTTTTCTTATCATGTGGAAAGATGGCTGGGGGCAAAGTTAGAGGAAACTGAGAGGTTATGTTCACATCCTTTCTCTGATCGTTAGGATATTTTTATGTGAAACAGCTTAATTCACTAAATGGAAATCTAGTATTTTCTTTCTGAAACTTTTCTTTCTGTCAGGCTTCTGCAGTGCTTTCATCTCAGAATAACAGAAATACTTGGATTTAATTGTTAATGGTCATAATTAACCTACAAAACAAAAACTACTTTCTAGCAAGATACCTTCTTCCATCCTCAGATGAGACAGGCAGAGAGAGAAGGTTTAAACCACGACACTGCTGTAGGGGGAAATTTTAGGTCTTTTTGGAAATTGCAAAGATGACCATGACATCTAATACTGCATTTTTACCCTCTGAAGACTTGGTTTTGAGAAGCGTTTTAATGAAACAACATGGATCCATTGCATGACTACTGAAGGCACAAATAAAAAGATCACTAGATGAGATAGTTTCAACTAGATTGAACTTTTAATTCAAAAGAGTTGGAACAGATATTCTAGGATAAGTAGACACTATTTCTAGCATTATCTACAGCTACTCTGAGGCACAAGGACTATGAATGTCCCTCCAGTTTTAACATACATAATGTTTGTTGTTGTAGAGCAGCAGAAGTATAGCTGAAGAGTCAATAATGTCCTTGTGTGTGTGCATGCTCAAGCATCCACACTTTCTCTATATTAATATTGTAATTTTAGAATTTTCAATAATTGTTTTGAAAAGTAATTATTACCAATGCACCTGTGAACACCTTTTTATTTCATCATTGTGTGCCTCTTCTTAGTAATAAAAAAAAGGTCTGAACCTCCTGACCAAGACAAAAATAATGATCAAAAAAAGTATTATGTGGACTGGAATATGGCTACAAACATCTTTCATTCTGCATCAACTTGTTTCTCATAAATATCCTATAATTTCAGGGCAGAAGATTTTCAATACTACTTCAGTGCTTAGAACTCATTTTTCTAAACCTAAAGCACATAGGGCTAAATCTTAAGGAAAATCTACTTACTGAAATTTCAGCCAAAACAAGACATCAGGTCGTCACGTAATGAGGACAAAAATGGGGGAAAAACCCCCAAAAACTAAACTAAATTTAAAAAAAAATCAAAAAACCCAAACCTATATGGATGTCACGGAGCAGATTTATATCTCACTGATTGTGGGTTGAATCAACCATTTCATCTGTGTGTGTGTCGGGGGAGAGGACCAGGCCTTTAGCACGGTGTCCACATGGCCAGCCAGGGTGGCCACCAGAGTCCGCAGCCACAGGGGAAGGCCAGCATGGGGGGACCTGTCAATCAATAAGGTCTGTCCGATAACTCACCCACACCACACCCCCTGGAGCCCCTGACCGGCTGTGGCACCCTCACTCTGGATAAGGGGACAGTGAGTGGTCAGTGATCCAAAGGTCCTGCCTGGAGGGAATGGCCACAATAGCCAGTCTTTTAAACAGACACACACAAGGTCTCCATCGGGCCTTGGTCTGCTCTCTTCAAAGACATCAACATGTGACCTTCTAAGTGCTAACTATATTTTTCTCTCCTCTCTTCCTCTCTGTATTCTTTCTTCTCTTAACCTCTCTTCCCATATTCTTTTCTTGCACTTGTGGGTAACTTAAACACTTATTTTCTGTAAGGTGTGGGTACTTCACTGAAGTTGCATGGAGTTTGTGTTTACTGTGTGTAGCAATGGTTCCTCACTATAGTGGTACTTGCTAGTCTCAGTAATCTGTTGTAATGCTTTTGTGAAGTTGCATGTTATCTCTGTAAAACCCTTTCTGCCAAAATGCCTATTTTCTCACCAAATTAAAAATAATCTCTTAGACAAAAATGTGTAGTTCTTCTCTAGACATGAATCCAAGGTATCAAAGAATCAATGGTTTTACAAGGTTCATGTGAGCGAAATCTCTTGGGGCTTGAAATTAAAGTGTAACACTCAGTAAAATTGAACCAGGTTATAACAATGGAGAGGCTAGAAAGTGTCCCTGAAACTGCTTCTAACCAGCAACATCAACATCTTGTGTTAGGACAGGCACAATTCAAGGGAGAGGAGTAGCAGAGGGAAAGGAGATACACATCAAAGAACAGAACAACTATTTATTTCTTTGCTTTTCCTTTATGCACTGCACTGATTATCACACTTTCAAGTGTACTTGAGGTGACACCTCCAGCCACAGTGGCTACCACTGTGCTGAGAATCTCAGGATTTACTAACAAATGCTAGTAGACAGTTATTACTTCTAGCGCAGCTTATGGCAACAGCACAGCAAAGAGACTGCACACACTTCCACTGGTCAAGAATTTTTTGGTATAAAATCTGCAGCTGCAAGGAAATAGCACAACGACAGTATCAGATTTTCTTATATTAACCAAATAACCAAGTGTGTCCATTTGTGTTAAAAATACTAGAAGTCCACACCCACATTTATTCCAAAACTAACAAAATTTATGTTTTTTGACTACAGGTCATTATTGTTATCAACTTAATGGCAGATGAAAGCTGCTTAAAAGTGAGTATTCACTGAAGGCAAATTAAGATTGAAAAACAAATAGTTTTAAAAGAAAAATGCACAAACGCTAATGTACTGATTGCATTTGTATTTTCACTTTCAATTCAATAATTTTGTTTAATGAAGAGACGTTGCTGCAAAATTTCCATAATTCTACAAAATCAAGAATCTTGTAGAAGTTAAAAGTGCACAGTCATAGCTTCCTCCAAAATTCTTAGCCAAGGACTACAAAGCTCAGATGCCTCAGGCTGTCCTCTGAGGCACATTGAAGCAGGCACTAGGCACTGAGGAGTTCACTTCCCATTTCCCTCACTGTATCTATCAATTCATCATTCACAAGACTCAGCAACAAACTGCAAAGATATTTGATTCAATAGATTAATAAATCAGAGAAGGAAATGCAGTCCTTTGGCCACCACACTGCCAGAAGGACTCCACACTCTCCTAAATACTGTTACCCAAACCTGAATTCACAGAAAAGTTAACCTTGTGCACCCTTTACAGCTAGTCACATTGCTCCACGTTTTCTGTTTGCATGTGTAAAACTGGTAAATACTTTTAATTTCAATACCCCTGAAAAAAAAATTCTCAGAGGCTTTCTACACAGATCCTATGCAAAACAATAAAAGATAAATTATATCTTACGCAAAGTCAAAAGAAATTTTGACTTAATGTCATAGCTCACACCTGGACCTATCAGCATGGAGGAGATATTATCAATAACACAAAGAGAATAAGAGTAGCTTTAGCACCACAGCAGTACAGAAGTCCCCAAGATAAGATCAGGCAGATGGCAGGTATTTCTTCCTCTTCCCTAAACACCAAAAGCCTGATCCTTCAGCACTTGTACAGCCACAAAAGCCGATTTTATACCTCTGCAGTAGTCCTTCCACATAAGTAAGACTTTCCAGGAATGCAGTTCATTCACACTATTCTCAAGTACACGACCAGGCCTCCTGTTTTTAAAGTACCTCCTCTGTACAGGGTTGAAACAACATTGATAGAGTTATTTACAGGGAAAAAAAAAAACAGAAACCAAATAAAACCAAACAAACAAACAAAAAAAAAAACACAAAGCAAAACAAAAGAAAAAAAAAAAACACAAAAACCCAAACCCAAACAGAACAAAAAACAAACAAAAAAAAACCCACCACACACTAAACATCTGGAATTTAATGCCAGGCATTCAGAACAACTAGAATAGTACTCTACATTTCCTCTCTGCAAGTCATACCAGCAACACAGATTGGTATCCTTTGATTTTACATTTCTTCCTGAAAATTAATGTGCCATTGCCCTGCACCAAGAGTTCATCATTTCTTATGATCCCAGTAAGGCACTCAGACACTCTGAAGTATGACTTTAAGTATCATTTAGTGGAGCTAATACTATAAAAAAGCTGAGGATAGTATAGATTATTTTACATCTCTTCAGATACTGGGGATCCTGACTTACACGGCATCAGATGGGGATCCAATCAGTGCACAACATGCTGTGCTGATCCCTACCCCATTTGGGGCTTTCAAGCTTTTATGGGGCTTTCTTCAAACATTTCTATTCATTTCTACTTGCAAATGAAAAGGACATTCACAAAAGAACTTGTTGCCACATTTTCTGATCAAGACATGAACCTGTCTTGTGGTGTGATCACTGGTACCACCTGGGAGCTGCCTGCACACTCCATCACCACAGGTCACTGGCAACACCTATCCTGTGACCAAGGCATAGATGCAGCTCAGCACAGGCCTGAAAGCAAAGTTATAAATGCAATATATTAGCTGCTAAAGAAGTGCAGCACAGCCATGCAGCTCCTCAGGCAAATTTCTGTCACTTGGTCAAGCTGCAAATCCCTAAACTGTTTATTTTTCTGCTTTATTAAAGAATTCCTCACAGTACTGAAAAAAACTCCTAAAGTAAATCAATACCTATTGCACATATTTAAACTTGGTGCACTAATCATAAAAATAAAATTTCTAAACATGCTGATAAGCATACAAAATCCTAAAATATGGCCACAATACTATTTTTGCAATTATATTAGATAACTCCTCAGCAGTTTAGGAAAGAATGTATATATTCTGTGGGAACTCAAGCCACAGGATACCAATAAAATAGCAGGCAGTAGTATGAGTATTTGGGATTAAATTTATAACACATAAAACATTATAAAAGTTATAAAAAATGCAAAAGAACCTAAATCCTATTCCTGGCTTTGGTTTGTTTGCTCACTATTTTTGATATTAAATGCACATACCCAGCTTAGTTTTTTAAAAAAATTAGACTTATTCAACTATACCAGCTGTTTGCCTATCAGTCCTTTCACTCTAAAAATTTCACAATTCCATCAACTCGAATTACATCAGACAAGGCAGTGGGAGAATTTGGAGAAAGCACTTTGCTACAGTGTGTGAGAACTTGTGGGTGAGATAACAGCCTAGGTTGCTGTTCCATTTGGAGGGAGGCAGAGGAGACCTGAAGACTGAAGTTAAGGCCATTCCTCTTCCAACAGCTACAACATCTTCCACCTCTTGTCTTTAAAGCATAGGGAGCACTTCTGCTGCCCAGTCCTGACTGCAGGATTGTGATCTCAAGGCCAGGGAAGTGGCTTCCCACTCACATTGGAATTACTCCTTCCAAGAGAGGGATTCCAAATCCCAAAAGCTTGTGATGCTGAAAATTTTTCCAAATGATTATCACTAAATGTGATTGCTCACAGTCTGGTTACGTATGTTTCTAAAGTTAAAATTGGAGATAATGAGATTAGCCTGATACTAGGTATCAGTAGATAGCCCTTGCTGTGATAACTTCCTTCATAAAATAAAATGAGTGGGTTATGGTTAGTCCTCTGTAACCAAAGTCTTTCCTGTATTATAAAATAGAATAATAAAGTAATGCATACCCTGAAGCTTACATAGCAAAGGGAAAAAATTATTCTGTATCATTTCAAACAATACTGGGCTATTTATATTCCAGGAGCGGAAAAAGCCAAACACCATAACAACAAACCAGCCAAACAAACAGAAACCCAAAAAGAAAGAGCATTACTTAAAATGAGAAACAGCTTTCTCCAAGTTGCATATGAAATTTTTATGATAGAGCCCCATTTAGATGAAGCCTGATTAAAAACGTTCATTTGTAGGCAAATGTAAAAATGTTCACTTGTTGGCTGACTACTGCCTGATCATTAGGAATATTTATATGCATCTCAAACTATTTAAAATGGAAACACTGGAAGAATTAAAAAAAAAAAAAGTGACAAAAATGTATTTCAACTCAAAAAGCTTTCCTTTGCTTTCTATTTTGAGTTATAATGAATACTCCAGTCATACAAGCAGCAAAACCACACAATCAGAGCATGAAAGAACCTGGACAAATATGAGAATTTAGTAACTGTTGCACAACTAATACAATTTATCACATTATTCACAACTTTTGCCACAGGTGCTGGGTTTTAGGCTGTTCAGCACCAATGAGTTCTTGAAACAGAAAATATACACTCACCACACTGATTTGTGATTTGATTCCTGCAATTAAAATGGTAAAAAGTTGAAAAAGTCAGCTATTGGTTACATACCATGGATAAACTTTGCCTTACTTGAGTTATTTATGTACATCAATCCAATAATCATTCCAACAAAATAATCCTTTGATGATTAGAAACTGGATCCTGCTTCATAGTTTTAAATGTAAAACTATGTTTTTATTATGTTGGGCTGAAAATACATTCTATATCATGTAACTGTCTACTTTTTTTTTAATTCTGGGGCTCCAAAATAATCTGATAAATCAATGTCAAATGCATTAAACCTCTTGGCTTCCCCCCAAGAAAGTGCTCTTTTACAAGTGAGAACAGAAGCATGCAGAGACTAAGAGCCAAACTCCCAGTAGTACCTAGAAACCAAGTAGCAAAGCCTTGCATGATTTTGAGGCCAGAGCAAGCACACAGGTGGAGGCATCATCTGCAGGTGGCTCCAACATCCCTAATTCAAACACATCTGGACAGGTACCGAAGAGGTGAAGCTGTGTACCCCAGACCTTCAGGGAATGTCATCAGCACAAAATCTCAGGGACTAGCACTTTCACTTGTTGAAGCTCTTGCATATGTTACCTTTACGTTTATTGGAAACACTTTAGTATACAGTTAACACTACCATGTAGGTCTTGGATATTGAACAATTGCTTTTGCCATTAGACAGCACCCTATGCCTTCTGCAGGCTGCCTTCAGCTTCACAAAGGCTGTCAATACAGGAAACAAACAAGCAGAGTGGGGTTAGGAAGAAAATAAACAACCAAAAAACCAAACAAATCTCATACCATTTCAGGGATTGATTCATGGTGGTTAGTTACATTCCAAGTTGCAGTGATATTGGTTGATCCAGTTCAGTGAAATTTTGTGTCTAGATTGCAAAATGTTTATATAAGGTATTAAGTACTATCTAAAAACCTCTGAAAGCATTTTTAGAAACCACAACAAAACCAGAAACCAGTTTATCAGCTACTGTAGGCTTACTTTGTAGTTATGAAAGACTCCAAGCAACTTTGTCTGATGAAAAATTGTAACATTTTTCATGCAGAAATCTTAGCAGTGGCAGGTATCCTAAAATATGGAGAATTTAAATGTGTTTATACATCCCCACCTCCTCTCCCTCACAAAAAAAAAAAAAAAAAAAAAAAGAGGGGGGCAAATCAATACACTTTTCTAGGTTGTGGGTTTTTGGTTGATTTTGGGGGGTTTTTTTGGAGGGGAGTGGTTAAAGATACCGATAGGGTTAGTTAGGTGGACTAATGCTTAAGATGCTTTAGAAATCAGTGTAAATATAGCCAAACACAACAGGATATACACAGCTGAGATGAAGCAACCTAAGGAATAAAAGGGAGGCAGGTAGATCTCAATTCCTACCCCAGAAAATTCAAAGAATTCAGTCTTTTCCCCCCTCCTTTTTTTCCTTATTTCCCTTTTGATCTTGAGTGAGAAGGGATCCTGAACACACTTTACCTGTGCAGCAAAGCTGGTTCTCTGTGCCCCTTCGACGTTTCCTCCTGTTTGTTTCCACTTGAAGGTGCAAAGCCCTGCCTGGGGGTGCTAAATCAAGGCAGGATTGTGAGAAAGGATAAAAGAGATTCGTTCCCATAGAAGCCTGGGAAGCAAGTGCAGATGTGCCATATAAAGTATTTTGAAGGTCAATATTGTCTGCGTAAGGTAGATTCTGATATTTTAGCCATGTTTTGGCATAAACACCTGAACCTGAAATCATACACTGAACTGAGGGCAGGAGTTCTTTTACTCTTCCTCCTTTTCCTTCACTTTGACCAATAAAGGTAAGAATGATATACCACAATCCTCTCTATAGATGGGGTTTTTTTTGAGAGGTGGTGGTGGTGTAAAAGACAAAGCCAAGCAATTTTCATCCACCACCCAGGGCCACACACAGTGTTATGCTAAATAAGTGGTTCTGCCATGGCAATAAGCCTCCTCAAATTAGTATTAGAATGTGGTCACCTTCAGAGATAAGCTAACAAAGAGAATAGTCACTGCTACACGTTTGAACTTGAAGCAGTGGAATTTTATGATAGAAGAATGAGAAAGAACATTCTGAGAACTCGAGTTAAACTTTAAAAGTAAATAGCGTTTCATGAGGCACCTCAAAGTGCCCTCTTCTGGCACGTGGCACTAACTGCAGGCTCTGAAACATCCTAAACTCACGCCACTTGCAGTCCAGTTAAGAGAAAATTCTTTTGACACACATTTTTTGTTGAGAAATGGTCTTTTTTAGCTATAGAGCAAGAGTGTGAAATTGTTCAGATACTTTTATACAATAAGAACTATTGAAGTGATCCGTTAAAATTTAAAGTGTAATTAAAAATTTCATAGTTTGGGGTTTTTTTCCCTAAAAAAGCATGTACTTGAGATTTGTATTCATTTAACTGTATTATTAGTATCATGCAATAGTAATCTTATTAAGCTGCAATATTACTTATTGCTGATTATTATTGACTTTCCTTTTTATAGATTCACCCTAGGAAACAAAACATTTTTTGTTTTAGCTAACCAAGCACAAAAAGTGCAATAGTTGAAAACTGTGTTAGAAAAATAAACCCGAACCCTCTGTTTATTTCTGGGTTTGGTGTTGCAATTCAAACACTCGTTCATTGTCCCACCTTTCCTAAGCACTTTCATCAGTGTAAGAGATGTAATATATTTTGTTTAATTACATATTTTGTTTCTATGGCAACTAAACAGTATCTAATCCGTTTCTGTTCCTTCCTAAGCCTTTACATAGCAATTTTCTTTCACGATACAGTAGCAAAAGATAATCCTTCTTTAGAAGTCTGAGTCCTATCTGTTCTTTCCAATATCCCTTAATTAGTATGCAGTAGGATTAAAATCAACTGTAGCTGTGCTACAACTAAAAGAAATGGTGTGAAAAAAAAAAAATCTAACAGGATCTAGACAGAAAATTCTAAAACTACCATTAAGTAACTTCAGCATAAATTTAGTGCCACCTGCAGGCTCACCATCATGAGCCTCCAGAGCACAGGAGCAAGGGTACCCCACCACACACCCCACGGCCATGGAGGGAAACCAAATTTGATGTTCCTGCTTGACCCAGCTGATTCAGATTGAGTCTGTTTATAGGAAAAGCAGGACCCACTAATGTTGCCCTGTTTAATGAAATAATGCTGCTGATTTTAATTTCTGTTGCCCTATTGTACTTTGCTTCTATTCATGAAGACAGTGGCCATGTCTGAAGATTTTCCTACCGAACTGACACGCTAAAAAAGGATGTAAGTTCTGCTGCTGATAGCCACCTCTTAAAGTGTCCTTCATGTATTTTTCTATTATTCAAAGAAATTACACTGTTTTAAAACATAAGCCAGCTATTTACAAAAATCTAGCAAGTCACATAGCACAGTAAAAATCACGTCTGTAGTTAAAACATCTAAAAACACTGTTCTAGGAAAACTTGGAGATTACTCTGTTACTAAACGGCCTCAGTCCTATACACTTACATTCCTTCATACAGACAAACCATACCAAAAGAATAACACTTTACAAATGTTGTAAAGCTTGAAAATACAAAAAAAAGTTTACCTACAAAGACTTTTTATGGACCCACTATTATGTGGAACAATCCTTTTTTACATAAATCATACAGTAACAATGCCCCTGCCTGAAGAAAGCATAGTAAAGAACTTTCTTAGGAATGATCATGTGCCCTTAGAGCAGAGCTTACTTTGCCACATGTAAAAGGGTGTTTGGACAGAGCTGTCACATGCAGAAACTGAAGAAGGTACATCCCATTTAGCTAACACAAGGAAGCATGAAAGGCTCCAATAAATCTGTTACTATAGAACCATAGAGTGGTTTGGGTTGGAAGGGACCTTAAAGATCATGTAAGCTCCATCTCCCCTGTCATGGGAAGGGAGGCCTTCCACTAGACCGGGTTGCTCAAAGCCTCATACTGATAAAAGCACTGAAGATTTTAACTATTTAAATGCAAGGTCTACTGAATATATGCTTTCTCCCTACTGCTTCACCTTGTCCTCTAAAGGCGGCCAAAAGGAAGCAGCTCTTTCCACAGTAATAACTGAAAAATTTCTCCAGGAGATGGGACGCTGTATTAGTACTTCCCTCTTCTGATAAAAGCCAAAAGCTTTTTATTCCTTCTTTCCATTTAAAACAAAAAACCTAAAACCAAATAAAAAACCCCACCCAGAACAAATTGAACCTATTGGTGGAAGACAGCATAGGCTTTAAAAATTAGTGTAAATTTTACTATTTAATCGTCTCTTACCACCTGATGGGGGTAGCAGGCCTTAGCATGACAAAGTGCCAAAATCCAAGTGCATTTGGAAAGTTTAGAGGACGCTTATTACAAGATACCTAAGGTAAATTCCACATGATATTTTTCAGGTTAAATCAACCACATTCCAACCAAATATACCAGACACTTCACTGTGGGAAAGACGAACAGATCAGCTTGCTTTGTGTGTTTGGCAAAAGCCAAACTCCATCTCCTCTGAAACATACCTATTGATACAGAAGCCTTTCCACACATGTACAGAAAGTTATTTTTGTCACTCAGTCACTCATTACTTCCATCCCTTTTCACATACTGTATCTCACGGAATAAGTCACATACAAAACATCTTTTTCCTTTCAGCACTTTACAAACTGTAATCCTATTTGTAGGCTAAAACAATGCTAGCAAAGCTTGAAAAGCTTTAATGTAGCAGTGTAAAAGATAAAACAGATGGACAACAGGCTAACAATGTCTAGACTTCAAAGGACACCTCTTACATTTTGTGTTGGAGCAAGCAAACCGTTAACTGCTCAAATATTTAAAAAATATACAGCATGTACGAAATATGATTTGCCTAAGCATGAAACAATTAACCAATTATAAACAAATACCAACCTTACAGCTTTCCCATCACATACACAAAAGTCATTACATGTAAAAAAGGAAAGCCACAGCTCATTTTCTTGTACTTTTCAAAGAGGAACAAGTAGATCCCAGTTGTTGTTGATCAATAATCCATATGGCTATGATTATTACCTGTCATGTTCATACGAATGATTTTTATTCTGAATTAAGAAGCCACATTCATCAACTGTTAGTCCAAACCACAGGGCTATACAAAGCAAAGTTCTGCTTTGTACAAGGAGATCTGATTAGAAACAGCTGTAGAAATAATCTCTTGCAGCTAGAGAGATGCGGAATACAGGAGAGGAAAGGGGTGAATCACAAAAACAGTTTAGGGTGCCCAGTATGGCCTAAATACAAACAATTTCAAGCACGTCCACAGCTGGCTAAGAGGTTCTTAACAGTACTTTTGATTTATAAACAGCTCAGAATAAAGCATCCATAAAATATTTTTAAAAGACTGCAAAAACAACCTACCTATATATACAAACTCTCAAAATTCAAAAGAAAGAAGTGCAATTCAAAGGTCTTTAAAAAGCTTTAGGCCTTCTGAAAATTTAAAAATATTTTCCCTTAGCATTTGGTATATCAGCAATTCCAACAAGACTAGAAAATCAAAGAGCAAAACAACATACCACTACCACAGATCATTTATTCATATACTAAGTTAAAAAATGCAAATATTTTATTACAAAAAGTTTATCAAACAACTGTATACATACAGTTCATATTGTTAAAAGCCAACATATCAATCAATACTTTATGTACATTTGATTAATGTCATACAATCGTAGAAAAGCATCACCCAGCAGAAACTGATTTGGCATTTGGAAAGTAGTTACCACCCTGCACTAGAGAGACAATTAATTTACATGTTACAATAAAAATTATCATTTGCTGTGATCATTTAAAGCAAATGGATGCTTTCTTTCTCCAAGAAGAATCATTGTAGGTGGAGATTAAAGTGCACATAGCCAACGCATTAATAATTCTTCAACAATCCCATTTATCATTCTAGATGCTTGAAGCACATCACAGTAACATCAAGGATTTAGGACTTTTCTCTGTGGCTTGAAGAATAAGACTTTGAATGAAATTCAGCTTCCTAAGCTAGTGTACAATAAGATGTAATGGGGTACAGAAATCTGGAAAACAGTGTTTGGTGAAAAAGTCAGTGTAAATTCTCCCAGACATATGATTTCTGGGGAAATATTTTCCTTTTGAAAAAAAGATCCATTGGATTTCATATAACTGTGGACTGAACATGCAGACCATGCAACAGCATTTACATAACCATCCCCGCAGTCGTTCTTTGTGGGCTACACATAACACAGGTTGGAGCAACACTGTCTACCTTACGCATAAATTTTGCTGGCAATCAAGAAAGAAAAGTCACCAATGATTTGTTACTATAGAATAGGGTCTGACACTAGAAAAGTGCTCTTCAAAAAACATAGCTCAAAATATTGGTTTTGTCTCATTACAAGCAACAGAGTAAACCTTAGAAAATATAACACAGTCAGTACTAGCAGAACTGTTGAGGACAATAATTTTAATAAATCAGTCCACTTTGGATAAAAGAATGTTTATGCATGTTACAATCTATTCAAAAGCAACAGTTGAGCAGGCTAAATTTACATCCACAAGAGAAGCATGGCACGGTCACTGAAAACAAAGTGAGTAGCTGGTAATTATGGTTATTTTTTCACACCAACTGGTCACCGATGGAAAAAAAATGTTTTTTTTTCATTTTACAAATATGAGAAGTTCCAAAGCGTTACACTTGAAGAGCATACTTCATATCTTAGACACTGGACCCAATTTAGAGGAAAAATGTCTGTCAACATGATTTACCCTCCTCAGGCTTCTGAAGGCTGTTCATATGAAGTTTACATACAGCACAACCAATACACATTAGATACTGCTGTAAATGTATAAGGAATACAAAACACTATTAAATACAACTTTCACCCCATGGCACATCAAGCATGGCAATACCACTTGTTTCGTATCCAGTTAGCAATGGTCAGTTGTGGTTATGCTTTATTGAATATTTTCCTTTCTGTAGCTGAGAAATATACAGCTTGGACTTGCTTCCATCCGGTCTTTTAAACCAAACTTCATCATGGTTAATTGTTGTAATTATGGCACTACAGAAAAAAAGGAAAGAAAGGTCAGGGGAAGAAAAACAAGAATTTAGAAACCTTATAAGCTAACAATAACCTCATAACTGCAGCTGTATTTCTACACAGTAAATGAAAATATGCTTTAGTCGTAAATGCTAGGTCCAAAAGATACTGGCTCCACTGTAAGGATAGTTTTAACAGAATTCTTTGGCAATTGCATGTGTCTTTAGTGAAAGTAGTTAATGTTTCAGCCACCTATCTATTTTATTTTCTTATGAGAAAACTCTCAATGTATAGAAATATTTAAAAAGAACAACAGTCACACATAGAAAACACAACAATAAACTGCCCGTGGTAAAAAAAAAACATACCTGAAATTATGATGAGTATGAAGTATTCGGAAAAAATTTAAACAGCCTGAAGCCACAATTTCAAGCACAAAATGTATTCAACTGTTAATCATTATACCAAGACCATAAGAAATAAAGTCAAAGGTGATTTAGTGAATCACTGTTAAGTGAGCTCCGCTTTTATGCTCCTACCCTATTATACAAATAGTGAAAAAAGTCCCTCCTCATATCCCCTGGGAGAAAAAATAATTTCAAGTATAGATTGATGGGGGAAAAAAAGGCACAAACCCAGAGGTTAAAACAGTTAATAGTATAACAGTTAATAAAGATCTTTCCACACTGAGGGTAACAAAACTCCCTCTAGGAAACTCTTCGGCCTTAGAAGTTACCTGTTAAGCATCAGCTTTTTGTTGATACTATGATCTTTATTTGGCCCAGTTCAACTGTTACGTTCTGCTAAATTAATTCAGATTTTTTAAAATTTCAGACAGAATATATAGTTTATTAAAATACCTTCCTGTTTCAGCCCTGAACAAACACCAAAATAACCACAATTTGTTCCCCTTCACCATACACATGGAAGAAAAGAAACAGCCCGTTTTACAGTAAACTACTGCTATATGAAATTAAAGTCAATTTGCCTAGGTAGATGCACATATTTAATCAACACTGGATTTAGATTGATTTGTCCCATTCAGTAAAAGATACATACTTAAATTTAAATACACTCAGACTTTCAGAATTTACAAATATTGTCTTTACAGAGAAAATAAATTTACACGTCTTAAACATTCAATGAAATTTGCACTGTAATATTTAGTCTGTTCCCAGGTAGAACCTTTGTTAAAAGAAGGAAATACCGCAAAGAAATTTCAGCTCTTTTCTTTCAGAGGACTGATCAACTGAAAAAAAAGTTTATCTTCAACAGTATAAAGTGTTTTTCCATAATTAAGTATTTTTGGGTGGGCCAACAGATCAAATTCTCAAAGCAACAGACTACCAAAACACTAAAAAAAAAAAATTACTTAAGGCTATTCAGAAAATAGTAAGAGCTTAAATTTTTTGTGAGATCCTAACTGGACAGATCTTCAGTGAATTCTGTGCTTTACTAGCCTCTCTCACAAGTCTAGCACTCAACCTTCTTTGGTAATGCCTGTCTTCCAAGGTGAACTATGAAATGTTACTGAGGTGGCAGTATTTCCAAATAGGCCTTACTCTTCAATGCCATCATCGTAGCTATTGCTTAACATGAATGTAGAGAGCTGCATAAACTAAATAATCTTTACCTTGTAGGACATTCATCTTTCTTATCAATGCATATTGTCTGTCCACGTCCATACCACTCTCCATCATAATAAAGTCTTCCTTCTTCAGATCTAGCACTATGTAGATGCTTTTCTAATTTGACAGGTGCTAAAATGATTAATAAAAGTAATTTAATATTGACTTCACAGAAATCACTTAGATATTTAAATACACTTGCATCAAATGATTCACAGAGAATACACATTTTTTTCCAAAAGTACCCTGTCTCTTAATAATTGCATGAAAATTGGGAGCAAGATATTTTATTTCCAGTCAGATAAATTAAAAGTTGTATTTTCATTTTCAAATAGAAGCTATCACCTGCTTGTGTCCTCTCCCTTTTCCTCCTTACTCACTACCTCCAAGTATTTGATTTTACCTAGCATTAACATGCTTCTCCCCTCAGTGCCAAATACAAGTACCATTCCTTTCCCCTTTCCCATGGCTCTACTTTTTCAGGGTTGTAGTTTGCAGTGAGTGCAAAAATCCTTTAAAATGTACCCATAAGGTCCAGATGCTCTCAGTTTTCTGCGTCATCTTATGCAAACACTGGCAGAGCTTGCTAATATTAATTGGTGTAAAACACTTTTAGAACTTTCAATTTTTGTTGATAATTTTCTAGAGTTTGTGTCAACAGAAATAACAGGAATCAAGCTACTCGTATCAGCACCTCAGAGAGGGGAAAGACAAAAGCCACCCCTTCCAGCTACCTCACGCCATCCTCCATCAGTATACCAGGGCTAAAACCAATACCATCTGCCTAGATGCAGTTTGCACCACCGCACACAGCAAGGTCTGTCTTACAAAAGCAGACAACCTTTACTTACGTTCTGGCTTTACTCTGTGTGGCCCCAGTGTAGCCATTGCCTTGAAACACAAAAGAAAATGAAGTTAGTCAAGGAAGCATATTCTTTTTTTCTTAACTGCCAGCTTTAATTGGGAAGTTACGTGCAGTGTAGCTCAGGATACTTGCTTTTACGTGCAAAAACCACAATGAGAAGAAATCTAAAAGAAAAATGTATTCAATGTATTCAATGGTCACTCAGTAACTACATAACAAAGCATTTTGAGGGTGAAAAAAATCACTGCCTTTTTTAAGTTTTGATTTCACACAACTCTGAAGGTTTCCTAAATTAAATCCTCAAAATTCCTTTTATGCAATTTTGTCAAGAAAACACAAAATATTAACTCATTTTGAAAAACAGAATGCTATATGAACAATCTACTCTTTTGATTTTTACATTATAAGCTCATAAATTTTCCTTCACACAAACTCCAGACAACACCTAGTGTTAGAGTAGGCTTAAAAAAAGAAGCACTAAAGAGTTTTTTGGGGTTCATTTGTTTGTTTTCTGGGGATTTTTATTATTTCCAGAAAAATCATGTAAAACTACAGAAAAGAACCCAAGGGAAAGATACGTTGTTTCTTTTCCTCTGATGTGATGAAAGATGAGTCAGACAAGTTCACACACAGAGGTCACATTTTACTTCTTGTTTAGGAAACCCATACAAGAAAAAACAGGATGGACACTGACTCAGAGACATTTCCCACCAAGTTTTTGAATTCACCTAAGTAGTTTGCTGTTCCATAAGTTGGGAAGCACTAGAGTACTAGGGGAAGATTTTGACTGTAAGTGCAAGGCAAGAATAGCATTTCATTAGACCAAGTTCTTCCAACAGTCTTACAAAGATCTGAAAAAGGCATTATGCAACTAAAATCTGGATTTATTTTTACAAATACATCAATTCATCAAACAAATTTCTCTTCCTGTAAACCATGACACTCTTGTCATCTGGGAAAAACACAGCTTCTCACTTTATATATAAAAAAAAAAAGTATAAGGAAAGGTCAAAGCATAGAAATCTTCATAGAATAAAAACATTTACTGTGTGAAAATTTACCATGCGATATATATTTTAAAAAAATCTTAATTTAAACCAAAATCCTATCAGACTGTCCTATCTTAGTTTCTACCTAATTGTATTGGACTGTGAGAAAGCAGATCCACTCAACACAGGCTTTACGCTCACTTTTTCATGGAAAATTACAGACTCCCCATTTTGGAGATAACCTCTTACACCACTTTATTGGATTCCTCTGCATAACTTGGGTAGAAACAAAAAAAGTAGCAATAACATAGCTTGAACCGAAAGGATTACTTGACTGCTGAAGAAATAATAATCTATTTAGTGCTTTAATTGTGTAAGAAACACAATTACATATTTTTAAGTAGTGGAAGACCCAGACACAAACCCAAACTAAACCCACCGCCACTGGTATTCATCCTTTCATCTTACCTTCCTTATTGTTGTCCAGTCTTCAAGTATATCAAGGTCTTGTAACATATAAACTATATAGGGGCGTGGAAAAGTTAGGGAAAACTCTTTTAAACAGAAGTAATAAAATTACTCTAATGTTTGTAGAAAGATATTAATAGCTCTGTTCTTCCAATCTTTCACACAAAGAATACCTACATGAAGTAAAAGCTCACACAGGTACATGCATCTTTGAATTATGCAACCTAGAAGTAACTTTAAAAATTATTCAAAGAGGTAAGAGAACATAGAATTTCAGACTACTAGAGTTCAACATGAGGATAAGATACACAACTGAGATACGCTTTCATCCCTAGCAGTTCCAAGAATCATTCTTATTTGCAGTAATTCAAGTTATACTTAAAATCCACTGCAATTTCAATGTACCACTGCAAATCAGCACCCACATTAGTATCAGCTTTAATAAAATAATTATTTTTACAGCATTCTGCATCTTTCAGAGCAAAGTATAGACAGCACCACATTTAGGAATATCAAGCATCCAAAAAACAGGAAGAAGAAAGGCAGAAGCCCCTTCCTTAATCTATCAACTGCAAAGTAAAAAATGTGTATTAGAACTTCAAAACAAATTTCCAATTCTTCACTTTTTACTTCGTTTCACCCCATTTCATCTCTGAAAAACATGTTTAGAACAAAGATGCTATTGATGTTTAAAAACCAAATTTCCTAAAATGGAATATGCAAGCTTAAGCTCAAAATTCCATTTTAAATTTTTAATTTTAAGACTCTTAAGTCACTTTCAAATTTGTTATTCTCTAAATTGCAAAGAATTACAAATCAAAAGCCATGTAAAATTCCTAAGTATTTGCTTTACACAGGTCTGTATAAACTGACAAGATCACAACTATTTAGAAACTATGAAGAAAAAGAGGAAATTAATTTACTTCACAACTAAAAGAATTTTCAGCTTCATGAACTGCCTGAAATTGCTGGTATTTTAGACCTAATATTATGTTAGTATTCTTGGTATAGAATATATTCTAAAATGGCAAGGTAGCTCATAATTCACAGAATCCAATGCTATTTATAAAGACATCCTGAAGACAATGATGACCAAGAGCCAAAGAAAATACACTTTTCCACAACCTGGCGTCAAAATTGCTAAAGGAATTAAGAAACTAATGAAATTACTTCTGACTGTTGATTAATACCACTTGTAACTGTTGATTAATATCACTTGGCTTTTAAGCACTAGTTAAAAAACATCTCTACTAAACTCAATTTATGACATATCCTAACGGAAGAACAGTCATCAGGACAGATCATCCATCCAGGATGTGCTCCAGTAAATCAACCATGCTGAAGGAGAGTGTCCCAATGATGACACATTTTTCAAAAACTTCTTCCTTTCCACCTTCTGCTAACATCAAAAATCTTGTGAAAGGAGCAGGATTTTTTTTGCAACAGCTTAACAATACAAAAATGGCCTTTTTACCATACAAAGTCAATACTTAGGAGTTGGTCTGTTTTAGATAGTCTCCATGATTCTGGATGAGTCAACAGTGTGCACTTGCAGTCCAGACAGCCAACTGTAACCTGGGCTCCATCAAAGGAGTGGGCAGTAGGTCAAGGGAGGGGATTTTCCCCTTCTACTCTGTTCTTGTGAGACTGCACCTTGAGTGCTGCTATCAGCTCTGGAGTTCTCAGCACAACAAAGACGTGGACCTGTTGCAGCAGGTTCAGAGAAGGCCACGAAGATGACCAGGGGGGCTGAAGCACCTGTGAGGACAGGCTGAGAGATTTGAGATTGTTCCGCCTGGAGAAGAGAAGGCTCTAGGGAGACCTAGAGACAGGCTGCCCAGAGAAATTCTGGATGCTCTGTCCTTGAAAGTGTTCAAGGTCAGGTTGGATGGTCTTTGAACAAATTGGGCTAGTGGAAGGTGTCCCTGTCCATGGCAGGGATGCTGGAAGTATATGATACCCCTTCCAACCAAGCCATTATATGATATGATTCTCTGATTCTGGCAACTTCTAAGCCTCCACATCTCTATCCTATAAAAATTTTAAGCAGGGGGTAGGAGCAGAGAGAAGACTCAATTTGAAAAGGCATCAGCTTTCTCTGCAGAAAGACGATAAAGTCTCCTAGGTGTTACACCTTAAAAGGTTTCAGCTGCACTGCATGCTGTCAAGCAGCACAAAGTCATCAATGCAAAATTCTTAAACATTATACTCACTCTACAGGAACCCCAAACCCAAAAACACCCTCCTTGCCAACCATCTTAATTCTTCGAATTTTAAACTCTTAATCAAAGAAGGTTCTAAAGTCTATGGAATTGTTAAGAAGTAATACATTGTCATAGAGATGATCTGGTATGAGATGCAAACCTATACAGGAGAAGTTACTCAAGTCAGGTTATACTTTGCAAACATAATGTCTAATTTGATTCTGCTTTTGCTTTGTAGTTCTGTTTTTATAAGATTAGAAAAATCAACTTTAGAAACATTCTCTACATAAGCCTAGTAGCTAGGTAAGAAAATCTTCATTTCAATTTTCATAATGGGATGTGTCAACATAGTTTCTTTAATCTGAATAACATCTGCCATCTAAAAATCAGTTTTGATAATTCATTATCACTTCAATATGTTATTAATGACATATGTAATAAAAGGAGCTATAAAACTGCAAACAATATTAGAAAGAACAATGATTTCAGCAAAAGGATATCTGATACAACAACAGGTTTCTTCTTATCTGGACTAAATGGATCCTTCCTTTTCTTCCTGGACTGGAGCTCATCATTCCATAATTCTGAAAACATACAATAAGAACCTGCTATGAATAAGAAACATCTACATGTTTAGTTCTTTTTACAGTAGAAAACTTTGTCCAAAACTGAAAAATAACACATTTTCTGGTGAGATGCTGCTTCTGAACAGAATTACATTGTTACATGACTATGTAGGCATAAATTAATATTCTCAAAACCCACAAGGGATATTGACAATTACTAAAGTTTGATTTAAGTTCTGCCCAAAGTCTTCAGCCCATTAGTATTCTAATGGAAAACCTGAAACTCACCAGACATACTATGTGTACAGTCAACTAATCAGTAGCCACCAGAAGATTAAAAACAAACAAAAATCCCCAAACTGGGAATTTTCATCCACCTGAGGTAATGTCAATGCTATGTCTGTCTTCTTCAAGTCTTCTAATCTTCTCTTCTAGTTCACTTTGTACAGTATCATACAACAGAAGCTTCTCACTCTAAAAAAGCAAGATTACACATTTTTACTTTACTAAGTTCTATCATCTAAATATATATGACAATTTAAAGCATTTGTGGTAAAAGGCAGCAGAAGATAAGAGTAGTTTTAGAGACAATTTTTTCAGAAGCCATAAAGCATATGACATTTCTCTCTATCCACTTTCTTAGCGTGACATCCTATCTCCTTAATGAGAGCACACTCATTTAGCATAAATGAAAATATAGTTACATATTTATCAAATATCCATACCAAGAATAATTAAGTACATATGACCATGCAGCTACCTCTCCAGAGTAACTGTTTGCATTTTGACACAGTATCTTCCTTCTGGATAGCAAAGATTTATTCACAATGAGTAACTGTAAAATAGTGACGTCTATGCCACCTTTCATTACAAAATTATTCATTACTAATCGCAAAAGCTAGTGTTTTCTTGGAAAGCTTATTATTAAGGTGCTTTCTATATTAACCAGTCATTTATGGAGAATTATTATCTAATCCCAGAGTATTACCTGCTTTCACAGACCTGAAAAATACCATCCCACAGCAGAATTTTGAGCCCATAACATAACCTAGACAGCTGTGAAAGCAAAATTGTCTACCTTAAAGCTGTGAGAAACATTTCTGAAGCACTGCTTTAGAAAAGTCAGTTAGTCGGTCCTTTTACGGCAATAAACAGATTAATTTATTGCCTGCAATGCTGGGTGTATTGTTAGCATTTTGTATATAAAAACACATACAAAACTACACTCTGATATGAACTTTCTACAACATTTTGTGTGATTTACACTCTCTTGCACCTGTTTCAGAATGAGAAAACCAACTTTGTGAAAAACTGCTCTCATAGTCCACCACGCAGAATTGACACTAAAATTACACAGTATCTAGTGCTGTCTTGTCGGGGAACCCTGCTTCAGGGACTGCCAAAACAACCAGGATGGACAGTTTCACGAGTGGATAGAGCTAGCTATC
>JAWWMO010000174.1:38231635-38244436 GCA_035047845.1 Dendrocincla fuliginosa | reverse complement strand
TCAAGTAATCAACACCAGAAATGGACAACTACCTCAAACCTCAGAAGTTTACATTTTAAAAGGTTCTCTATAGCATATATAGTGACTTACTGTATTAGACAGATAGTTATTTCCCCTGTATTTGTGTGTTTTATCCCCAGTGGCTATGGCTACCCAGTAACCAACCCTCATTGGTTGTTTATTCCCTATTTTTTCATTGGCTGGCCAGTGATGCAAACCCTGCGTCACTGTGTAAAGCTAGCCACTCCCCTTTTCCCATAATTGTATTTCCCCCTCCTCTCCTTCCCTCCCCTCCTTCCCCATATTTGCCGTGTCCTGCCCCAACTCCTCCCAGTTCCCAAACCCCTTCCCCAAAACCTATAAGAGTCTCGTGTATTCCCGAATAAAGTCATTCCAGCTTTCACCTCCCCTTGGCTGTGGACCTTGTCCCATTGTCTTCCCTGCGGCACGCGGCACTGCCTCACCTTGAATATTGTGTGCAGTTTTGGACACCACAATATAAAAAAGAAATTAAGCTGTTAGAGAGCTTCCAAAGGAGGGCAAAGAAGATGGTGAAGGGTCTGGACAGGAAGCAATATGAGGAGCAGCTGAGGTCACTTGGCTTGTCCAGCCTGGAGGAGACTGAGGAGACCTCATCGTGGTCTTCAACATCCTCCTGAGGGGAAGTGGAGGGGCAGCTACTGATCTCTTCATTCTTGTGACCAGTCACAGGACTTGAGGAAACAGCATGAAGCTGAGTCAGGGAGGTTTAGGTTGGATATTAGGAAAAGGTTTTTCATCCAGAGGGTGGTTGGGCACTGGAACAGGCTCCTCATGGCAGTGTTCACAGCACCAAGCCTGAGTTCAAGAAACATTTGGACAATACTCTCAGGCACTTGATGTGATTTTTGGAGTACCCTGCACAGAGTCAGGAGGGTCCACTTCCAACTCAGCATATTCTATGATTCTGTTTTTTAGATGCTTTGAATAACCTCTTATGTGGACTTAAATATCACATGGCAATTACATTCAAATAGCAAATAATTGCAGGAATGAAAATATGCAGTGAACCTATGAAAAGCATAACAGACAGTAAAGTTAGACAAGGTTAGCTATCAATGTGAAAGAGCTGGCACAACCTCACAGTGCTGTCGAGAGGCTTGAATTTCACATTCGTACTTGTTCTTCACAGATTCCAGACAAAGCTCTCTATAGATACCTGCAATCAGACAAATTATAGCAATATTACTTTCTTTAGCAAATATCCAGTTTCAGAATTTCCTTTCAAGACTGCATGCAAGTCCTGTCAAATGCACATACAGATATATTAGGCACTTGCAGTGGCTGGCTGCTTTTTGGAGTAAAAATAAGAACAAGTAAACCCTTAATTCTGACTATCTAAGAAAAAATAAACACTATTTTAACTCCTTCCCCTGTCAGTCAACGAATTACACCAGTGGCTAAGATAACTTTACAAAATATATCTATTTCATATTCCTGATCCTTGGTATCAACAGTTTTTGAATTCAAATACTAAATGGCCTCTTCTATTTTCTAATTAGAGTTTAAAATAAGGTTTTGGGGGTTTATAATGGCTAGAAAAGTGATTGAAAGAAAAAGGGGTTACAAATTAGTATTTGGAATAAGACTTACTTTATAATGCATGACCTTAATAAATTGAATCAATTAACAAGACTTCCATTCTCAGAAATAATCACTTTGTGATACAAAGCATACCACTTCTAAGTATTAGGAGCATTTCTTACACATTTCTGAAAACAGGTCTACTAAACAGACAGCTGAAAAAAATTTGAAGGGTACCTGAAATGTAGTATCTGGCAAGCATAGATAGAACTTGATGTAATACACTCAGTGCATACAACAAAAAATATTTAAGTGGTTTCAGATTACAAACTTGAGGAGTTAAGTTTGTACACACATTGGTGATATCTTGCAACAAAAAAATTTCCAAAACCAACTTCCCTTAGAATTCAACTGACCATAAACGAACACAGTCCAAGAGGAACAATACTACTAGCAATTCCGCTGAAAAACAAATCACCAAATATTATGTGAATCACCTTTCTGCTGTGAAGTCATTTCTGATATAGAATTCAAAATGTTCTTTTCTTAAATTGTTATGTTATGCTGTTTTGGGTTTTTTTTATATTTATGGCTGACTGGCATATCTAGCTCACTGTTTATTTGCCTGAAATTGGACAATATAATCATGGACAGTTCTAGAAGAAATAGTTGTATTTTTGACTTGCTGAAACAGTCGATACACATTTTATTTGAATTGTGCCACAGAGAGGAGAGAAACTCAAGTTTCTTTTCTACCACAGCTGCAATTATACCCAAAATTTAGCTAAACATAGTTTAGGTTTGGGGTTTTTCATCCCCTTCTTTCCTCTCTCAGGTAACAGTAGGTCATTATAGGGTACCTGCTGGAGCTCAGTCCTGCTACTACCCACTTCTGTCAAGACTCTCAACTAGTAAGAGCAAAGAAGCCTGTTCTGCAGCTTCTTGCTTTCTCCGGAATAATTTAATCAAGTTCATTCAGTTGGGGACAATAAGGAAAAAAATCCTGTTTTCTACTCTCACCTTCAAGAAAACTTTGCTGTTTTTACGTTGGGCCTTTTCTACATTGGACATGGATTTTCAATGCTGCTGAGGACCAATCAGGAGAATGCATACCCATACCCACCTACATGAAAGCACTGATGGACAGCCACATTTAAAAATGAAAATTGAAAGCCTGGATATTAAGGATCCTTTTATATCAAACCTTCTGCAAGTTCACCTGCAATCCTTCTGCAAAGCCCAAGTGGGTTACTTAGGACTAGTGATGTAAATTTGGGTTAAGAACTTAAAAGCAAGAAATTCTGGGTCAGCAGCTGAGGAAAAGCATTACAGAGAAGAGCTGGAGGGACAGAAAAGCAAGAGCTCAAAAGATTTCAAATTCTCAAAGTCAAGTACCAGTCAAGACATACTGAGTAGCGCTGGAACAGCAATAGTATTAAGAAAAGTATAAGAAGGCCTGCCATTTTTCAGTTTGCTTGCACCATGTTTCTGCTAAATTTCTTGGAAAAGACACTGGTATAACTTCTGACCAGAGAGATCATGACTGCCTTCTGGCTCCTTGACAGCCTGTATTAGGTAACCCTTAGACAGCTGAATTACTCCTAAAGGAGTCAAGCTGTAACATGAAACAAATTTACAATAGGGAAGTACAGAACTGTGTCTTCCTATAATAACACCATTCCATATCATTATATGATTGTATACCAGAAGAAGACAAAAGTTCTTGCTTTCTTCTCCTATGAGCATAAAAGCCTATCAAAACATTAGTTTAAATAATTAAAATTCAGCTTAGATAAAAGCTGCCAAGGACAAGGTTCTTCTTCTTCTTCCCTAGATGGAACACAAGGGTGGGACCAGAGGAGCAGAAGAGACACAGACTAGAAGAGCAGGGGAAAAAAAAGATTATCTTAAAAGGATCTAAGCACTTTATGAGATAGCACTTCATATCTCTTCAACAGTGACCATTGTGTAGACTTAATCCCAAATCTTCTGACTAATAAAAATTATTAGCTTCTACCTCAGTAATTTTGTGCTTATTGCTCAAAGACAGGTAATGAAACATAAAAATGTCATATTTTAGGTGTGATGTTATTAGGCAACTTATGCAAGGAAGTAAGCAGCCTGTTTATTTTTACTTGAACACTACTTTACATTTAAAACTATGCCACACTATTTCTAACCTTAAAACACACTCCTTTAACAATTCTAAAGAAAATAGAAGATTGACCTTAAATTGCATATCAAGTACTTTGAAACAGCAATACTCATTTGATATGCCTACCTGCCACCTTGGTTCGGATTTGCATATTTTCTTGTAAAGCTGCCAATGGTTCTAAATATTCAGGTGCTTTTCCAGCTATGACTTCTTGTAGTTTTGCATCCACTTGGCTTAATCTCTCTTTGTAAAGTCTTAAAAAAATAGAAATGAAAATATGTATTTTGTTTAAAAGTATGTATTCATATGTATTTTATTTAGAAGAAAACCCAAGTTGGAAAAAACATTTTCAAAATATCTATTCTTTTGTCATCCCTTTGTTGATGCTATAGAACGCTGAAGCAAAGTGAAGATTTGTTAGCATTTGAATTTTCCAAGACATATTTTCTTTCTGAACAATATTATTCATGTCTATTAAGCCTTTCTGTAAAGCAAATGCGAACAAACACAAGTGTACACAGTCAAGATAAAATTAAATGTACCTCCATCTCTAAGGACGAAGGAAAAAAAATTGCATTTCTGCTTATAGGATTAAGATGGAGTAGGATGTGAATAAACATGGAAGAGGACACAAAAATGTGCTACAGTACACAAGAACAAATTGGCTTATGTCATGAGAGATATAGACATTTTGTGGATAGAAACAATCATTCACTTTTTTGTTCACATATCTGCTCCCACACTACCATAAACCAAGGACAAAGAGATGCAGGCTCATATTGAAGTAACCCTCATTTCACCTCCAGTGAAAATCCACATATTGCATACTGTCACAAAAAAAAAAATCGTAAGATGATTTCTAACATTCCTGCCAAAAGGAAGTGTATTTAATATATTTTTGTTTTATTCAGTCCTTGTACAAAAGCTGATATTTACTGGCAGACGATGAGGAAAGCTGCTTGCACGTTTTTAGAATTTAATGCAATATCAATTACAAACATTTCAATCTCAATATAAGCTCCACCTACTGTAACTGATAAATATACTGTTCAATATTAGAATCATCAATATAACTAACTGTTCCTGTCCTCATTTTTTACCTTGCACCCCATAATCAAAAGCTGTAAAATTAAAGCAAATATGTACAAACTCTGTAAGTGTTAAGAACACATCAGATATTATCTGTTTACACAGATGTAACAAATGTCCTTGGGTCAGGGATGCTGCTTTTTCACTTATTTAAAGTGCATGTTAAATAACTAAGTAGACAAAATAAAGTTCATGTATACTGTTACATCAAGACCTCCTTGAGAAATAACTGCCTGTTTACCTGTCACCTGCTTGCTCATCATCTTACTTTGACTATTGCTAGGTTAGGTACACACGCTCGAACTATGGAGTTGTCACCAGCAATCACTCCCCTCCCTCTCACCTGCAACCTGTTAAGAGCATGATCCACGCAATCTGTCCTGCAGTCAACTGACACAGCCTGCAGCTGATCAAATCCTAATTTGCTGGGCTCAGTCCTTGATGAGCATGCTATGCATGAGGAGGTGGTTGACACAGAGCTACAGCAGAAATATTTAGCTAGAACATAAGCCTGGGTGCAGAGCACACCTGGGTCAGACACGACCATTTGATTACAAGCACCAGTACCAGTTACATAAGAGCAAGCAATTATGGACTGGGTGCTGCAAGCACTTGGTACCATGCAGCAGCTGATGGACTGAAACTATCCAGTACTTTCAAACAGTAATTTACTTAAAATGGATAAATGCTACCAACCTCTATAAATTCTATTTATAGCATCCAAATTCAGTTTCCCTGGAAAGAACGAGGAGGCAGACCCAATCAGTACCATTGATTATGACTAAAAATCCCATAATTTATGCATCTTTTTCTTCTTTCCCAACTTAATCATCTCCCTACTTACAGCTGCTTCTCCATATAATCCTTCTTCCACCATACTTATGCCCCCTTTCTGGTATTCCCACCATCACAGTTCTTACAACACATACAAATATCTCCAAACTCTCAACCAACCAATGGGTCTATGCAATGCCTTCCTCCATATACCACAGCCTTACCAATCCTCAAACACCCTACGTAATCCCTAAACCCCCCCAGAACACTTGTTTCCTTCCTCTCAAGACCACCCTCTTTCATTATTCACTCCTGAAAGGTCTTTTTCCACAAATTGTTTTCAGTCATCCAAGCTGCCAAACAGATGGAAGAGTAGGCTGAACTCAAGGTTAACAGTTTTCCAAATGCCAAACCAGTCAGTACTGACTGGCTCCAGTATTCGTCAGTGAGCTCCATTTCCCAGGTTTCTCCATGCTTGGTAGACAAACAGCAGGACAAACAGTCTTCTCTAGACACTGCAGCAAAGAATTTCTTGTTAGGCAATTCCTTTCAGACCCTATTATTTACAGACCTCACAGTCTCCTGCTATGCAAACCAAATTGTATGTCTCAGTTCTGTAGTAGATAGAAATATCTCACAATATAAACATGCATCTGAAGCATGTTGACAGCTGACTGGATTTTCAGTTAAAGCATATGCCCAAGAATAGACCAGGTCTTCTCAAAGTTTCACTTGCCAGGTACCTTAGTGTTAGTTGCCAAATACCACCATTTTAAATTGGAACAGATGCATCTATCTTGTCTGGGCACATGTGAAAACAAATTTAATTTTCCATAGATTGCTGGAGCTTGTCCAAAGAAGGACAATGAAATGAGTGAAGGGTCTGAAGAACAAGTCCTGTGAACAGCGGCTGAGGGAGCTGAGGTTGTTTAGCTTGGAGGAAAGGAGGCTCATGGGAGACCTTACTGCTCCCTGCAACGAACTTGAAAGGAGGTTGTAGTGAGGTGGGGAATCAGTCTGTTCTCCCAGGTAACAAGAGACAGAACAAGAGGAAATGGTCTCAAATTGCACCAGGAGAGGTTTAGTCTGGATATTAGACAAAATTTCTTCATTGAAAGGGTGATCATGCATTGGAACAGGCTGCCCAGGGAAGTGGTGGAATCACTGTCCCTGAAACTGTTCAGAAAAATATGTAGATGCAGTGCTTAGAGTGGACCTGACACTGCTAGGTCAGGGGTCAGTCTCTGATTTTCAAGGTCTTTTCCAACGTTAATGATTCTATGACACAAACAACTGGCTGTAAAACAAATGACAATCACTTTGAATAAATGTGGCTATTAATTTCATCTCTTCTAATTCGTAGGGGTTTTTTTTATTATGGCAAATTACAGAGAGAGAGACAACAGTATTTTCATTTTATTTAGTACTGGTATCTGGTTTGCAGTAACCACAAGAAACTTTCTTTGGTACCAGCTACAAAAACTACTGCAATATCCTGCAAAAAAGCCCCTGACCAAACTAATTTCTTACTTAGCAAAGACAGTACTTAGGTCTGTTCCACATATAAAAGGATGAGAAAGATAATGAGTAAATAAATAAATAAAATCATAAATTTCCCTAAAATCACAATTCCTTGGTTCTACTAAGGAGTTTAATGCAATAGACCCCTGTCAGCCCTTCACAGAAAAACCACTTCAAAACTACCCTTACAGCAAAATAAAAAACAAACACATAAATACACAAAAGTATTCTAGAGCAACTGCCTGCAAACAATTTCAGAACTTCCAATCCTTATTCTTCTCCAAAAGTGGCATTCACATACATGGAAAAAACAGCAGCTGCATACAATATTTTCATGGAATGGATCATCAAATGACGCACTTAAAACATTAAAATACTTACTGATCTTTAAGATCTGTAAATTGCTTTTCAAGATTGGACATTTCATCTAAACATTCCATTCTTCTTCTTTCACAGTCCTCATCATCCATTTCTAAGAATAAAAAAAAGGTTGAATAATGTAATATATATCCAAACAAACTGGATATTTTGTTTCTAGTGAACATGAGAGGAGCCTGAATTATAGCCATGAGCAGTTTATCCCTCACATTGTTCTTCTCATATAGCAGAATATGAGAAATCACTTGTCATATCACCTACAAAGAAAGAAACTTTGACCTAATTCTAGAATAAACCCCATAAACAGTACTTCTTCCACAAAACAGGAAACAACAGCACTTTGAGACCTCAAGAGGTTAAATTTCATGACTGCTAAAACTAAGTGTACATAAAAATGCATGAAACAGAAAAACTAAACACCGTATATCACATCAGATGAAAGACACCATTAAGCACAAGAAATTTTTAGCCACTGCTGAAAATTCAAGTATATCCTGAGTTAGTATAAACAAAAGCAATCCCTGGAATGCAAGCACAGTTCAACATTACACTGTCATATAAAATTCAAGGTTTGTTTTATTAAAATTCTTTAAATAAAAAAATAACAAATGGTTTTGAAACAGGTTTCATCCTGTGCAATTTGAAGAGACATTTGAAGTTGAAATATTAATATAAAAATAGCTATAGTTTCTTTTAATGATCATTTGAAATGACTGCATTTCTAATGAAACATTTCTTAGCCTAAAAAGTCTAGAACTTTGCATGCCTTTATGCAGCAAGACTAATTAACATTAAACTGTTTCCAGGGTTTTTGTTTTAATTTATATTCCTAATTTTTTTTCCTTAATTTAGCTAGGGAAGCTAAAGTATAATAAATACACACTTTTTTGCCAAAAAATTTGCCACTGCCATCGAGACGTTTGATGTTACTAACCATCCGTTGTTACCTCTATTGCCTTTTCTTAGACTAGAAAACCAAGAATCTAAGCTACAAACTTCATAACTTTCCCACCCTTCCCAGAAGAAAAAAGCTTTGTTAAATCATATTAAAAAGTCAGATATGTGAAGCTGGTTTATAACAGCAGTATCTGCAGGAACCAGGTCTCCACAGTTATGGTACAACTGACCCATTATTAGCCAGCAGAAGACATGCAGAAGGGATGGCCATGCAGTCCGGAACTGGGGCTGAAGCGGTCAGGTGTTTGAAACAAGACACTGTCCTAAGGAGGTCATAACTATGTAAGGAGTTACTCTGGTAAAAAAAACAAAAAATCCTACCTCCTGACAGAAAGGCAAAGTAGGATCCTGAACCCAACAGAGTCAGCCTGGACTCACTCTTCTAGACCATAAACAACTCTGAGTTTTTTGTTTCTTCTTCCTCCACATTCTTCCAATAAATGTGTTTACGGCTTTATGCTATCTCCTACACCAGCTATAGAAAGCTGCATGCAACTCTTCATTCTCATTGTTTTGGAAGAGTATGGCAATTTGTAAAGGTGATGAGGTGAAAGGAATAGCTTCAGGGCCACTAGCTACTTGGAAGGATCCGGTTAATTTAGATACTTACTCAAATCTCTCAGTGCATGAAGGTTTCTACATTTAACTTGTTTCTGAAATCGTAACACTTTTAAGACTAAAAACCACAATAGCTCTCTCTGCCTGGAAATGAAAACCAGCATGCAGGAGAGCAATACCAATCTGTATTACAACGGCACCTATGAGTCCAAATGAAAGACCTACAATTGTCTATAATACAATAGTTAGTACAATCAAAGAAGTGTGTACAAAGTTTTAAAGCATAATACATTCTGGAGCACTTGAAAGCAGAGCAAGAAAATTTAAACTTAAATATATTGAATGGAGAAAAAGCATATCTGGCTATAAAGATACTATTTTATGTAAAATATTGTTCTCAAAATAAGGCAGACCCAGAATCCCAGAATAAGGCTGGAAATTACATTAAACAACAAAGTTTTATTTGGCTGTCTGACACAATACTAAAGCCAAAATTGCTTTGGAAACTTTCAGATTGGTCAGATTTAAGGAATGTGGCAATCATACTACTCAAAGAGTAGTCTAAAGCATTTATGTGTTACAAAAATAAAACATCTTTAAAATTTGATGGCACCTTCCTGTGAAACCAAACAGCAGGAAGCACTGGGATAACAGTAGTTTTCCCACTTTATTCTCAAACACACATTTCAGTTGTGTACTGCTATGCTTTTTGTTCTAGGTATGTCTTAGTAAGGAATTCACTCACAAGCTTTTCCTAAAATTAACATGGGTTTTATTGTTTGCATACGTGTAAGGACTACAAAGCAAAGAAAACTATTAGAACTGTAACCCTGCCTGAGGATTAGTGCACACCCACTGTTGGAGTGGAAGGGGACTGCATTTTACATTTGAAACTTGTGTTGCAAGGAAACTGTTATGCTTTGGCATCTGAGGGCACAGCCGACTCTCTTGTAGATACTGAAGTAACATATACCTCTCTCCAGTCTCCCCTCAGCTACAAATACTCTCAAAACTATTTGACTTTCTGCCAAGAAGTCTACATTCTACCTATCATTCACACTGAATGTCAATTCACATGCTAATTCACATTCAATCCTGTTTCATCTTTATTCTGTCTCCAGTAAGATTCATAAAATTATGAAGATTTTCAGAGTCCTGAAATATCTTTAATAGATAATCTTCTTCCCCATGGCCTTAAACAACATATAGACTAGAGAATATGCAGTGCTGAGAAAGTAAAAGGCTTTAGGATCAAATCTCTTCATTTTCAATTTGAAAATTTACGTCACTGGAGGTGGGATTGTTCCTTTCATATTAAAACAGCTGCTGACAGGCCCATCCTGTCTCAACACCTCAGATTTTCCATACAGTTTCATACTAGGTATTTAGGGTACTTTGAAACAGTTTCAAAATCACAGTCGCTTTTTTCCTACTATAGTCAAGCAGTCCAATATAGTAATTAGGGCAATCTGGTTTACAGACAAAAAACACACATAGTACTTAAAATGTAAAAGCACCTAAAATAGCTTTTTTTAATAAGCTGTGGACTATATAAAGTGCTTTAAAAAATAGCCAAATTCTCCTCTGGGATGCTGAGCATAACTTGTGGCTTTTTTTACTCATGCCTAATATGGTATTCTAAATCCCGGTCAATAAAAAAACTGTACTAAATACATAATGTCAAAAGGAACAGAATAGAAAGAGTGTCAGCTCTCAAGGACAAGTCATGCTGCTTCTAACAGCACCTTTTGTATTCTCAGGCATCTGCTGGAGAAGAACACAAAAAAAAAGAAGGCTGAATGCAAAGGACAAATTTAACAAAAAAATATTACTAATTTCAATTAAGAAAAATACCAAATAACAGAACTACAAACAGGAAAGTAGGCAAATTTTTTTTAAAAAAAAGCAAACTTCAAAGCTGGAACTAAGAGAGACAATTCTCTCTTCACAAGAGCCAGGAAGCCTGGAGAGAAAAAGCTAAGTTTACATATGTTGTACCAAACTCACTTTCTCACACAGAAAATTACATTTTCTCAGACATAAAGATTAGCTAGAATGAAAGATGAAGAAAGGGCATTCCCAGATGGCATCTAGCTCCAATAAAGGAAAGGCTAAAATGGGCAAAGTAGTGGGTTTTGTTGCACTGATTTCACCCAGTTCATCTCAGCTCTTCACTGAGATGTTTTCACTAGCTACCTTTACAATGAGTAAAGGTATTTATAGTTTTTTCTCACACCTTAGCATACAAAGGCCAAACAAGTAAAAAAGGGGATAGGAAAGCACAGAGGACCAGGAAGGCTTGGTAGGACAGGCAGGACAGTAGCAGTTAGCACTTCAATCCACGCGGACATCACAGACCAGCAACCTAACTTGTAAAATGGGGTTCTAGCAGCAATAGTTGCTGGCTCAAAGACATGGGGGGGGGCTGGGGGAAAAGGAAAAAAAAAATAATAGAAAGCTCTGTATAAACCATGGGCAGATTATCTGGATTTGTGGATTAACCAAGGCCTCTACCAGGGGATCAACTCTGGTGCAGGGTGAGAATTAACTCAGATCAAGGTATAAGGGAATGACTATACTCTCTCCCAGTTCTGCAGCCATACTTTCTCATCACTGGAGGGGTCTTAACTCTATTTATGAAGAGTGAGCTTGGCTGTATCTGTACCATACCTGTGGGGCTTCAGCACCTTGCTAACCCATGTACAGACAGACAAGGACACGCTCCATATGTTCACACAGCACCACCATAGCAGAGCTTTCCCTGAACGCCACTAGTCAGTGTGAATATAAAAGCCATAGAATTTAACTTTCAAAATCTCCCAGATCTTTTAACACTAAAAATGAAGAAATAACTGTACATCGAAGACTTTAGCACACAAATCAATCACAAGACTAACAGATGTAAAAATATAATTTCACAGTTGCCTAATTTGTCTAGCTCATGGCATCCCACTTCTTCCAGAGTGTCAAGCCTAGCACTCAGGCCACAAGTCAATATGCTAGTACAGGCAAGGGACAGGATCACAGCAGACCACCCTAAATCACTTAAGCTGCCAGAAACACATGTCAGAACCAGGACTGGTCCTGGCCTACGTCAGGATTCTCTCAGTTCACTAACTCTGGCCAGTTCCTTTCCATCCACAGTCTTGCATTTCATCACTAGTCCAATAAGGCACCATAAACTTCTACTGGTAATCACCTGGAAAGATGTGTCGAGATCAAAGACAGAAAGAAGCAATTACAAGGCAAGTTTGAACAGATAATAACCTTCTTATAACACACTGTAAATTGAGCATAGAAAAGTAATTCTTTTAAAGCTAGATTTCACCTACTAATGTAATTCCAAATCTACAGTCCAGCAGGAAGCTATGGAAAAAGGAAAGGACCTTCAACAGAGCAGATGTTGAAATGTTTTGCGAAGGAGGCCAGTGGTATTGACAGGGCTTCCAATATCCCCTCAAAGACAGGTCTCAAAACATTTAATTGAAATTCACCGCTTTGCACACGCATACATACATACATACGTACATACATGTACACACATGCGCGCGTGCACGCACACGTATTATATACGTATGCATGTATGTATGTATGCCGAGCCTTTAAGCGCAGAGCCCAGCGAGGACCCGCCTCCCCGGGCACACTCAAGCCCAGCAGGGCGCAGCCCACAGCACTTCCGCGGAGCGGAGCGGAGCAGAGCAGAGCAGAGCAGAGCGGCCCGGCCCGCCAAGGCCGGGTGCCAGCCGGCTACGGGGCGGGGGCTCGGGGCGGGACGGGGCGGAGCTCGGTGCTCCGTGCCCCCGTGC
>JAWWMO010000174.1:38190237-38221883 GCA_035047845.1 Dendrocincla fuliginosa | reverse complement strand
CGATCTGGTGGAGGGACCGGCCGGGGGCCCCGCTCCGCAGGGAAACCCCGGCCGGGTGGGCACGGCGGGGCCGGGGCCGGGGCGCGCCGCCCACCGCGACACGGACCCTTCCACCGCGCCTGAACGGGGAGCGCCTTTGGCAGCGGTGGAAGGAGGCGAAAATCTCGTGTGCTTACCCAGTGAATTATTCTCTAGAATGCACAACTGCTTCTTCGTTGGGGGGCATGAATAAAAGTGGCTGGTGAGAGCAAATGGTGCTGTGACTCCTCAATCCACTTCCCCTACCTTCTTACAGTAACAATTCTTGTTTGTGTACGTTTTCAAGGTAAGGGCTCACTCGAGTAGATGTGGATATGCATTTATACAGGCAGTCTGAAAACTGGTTTTGGTTTGCCAGTTGGTCAAGAAGGGCACACAAGCCCTTAAGTACTGCCACAGTTCCATGTGAGCAAGCCATTGAACCTGACCAGTGAATTGGAAATTGCGATTATATGGAATAATTGCTTAATGAAAAAAACAGTGCGAAAAAGCCTCTAGAGTTAACGATTTCAGAATATCTGTTAGTCGCATACATATGTAAAAATCTGAGTAATTGTCATCAAGCTGTCCTTGAAAAAAGAAGTTTGCTTCAGAATGTGTTTTGGGCACTTCAGTTCTCTAAATGTCTGTGTTGCTTCTGACAGTTTAGCAACACGTGAGGGCTGGGTCAATGGCAACTGCATTCCCTGTTTAGCACAGAATGCTGAATGGATTATTTTGGGTTCTGTCCACAGTCTGGCGTTATTTATGTACCTTGTCCTCCAAAGCTGGATTCTTTCCTTTCAATGGAAAATGGCTATTGCTCCCTTTTTTTGTATTGGTGTTTGAAGGAACAGGTGTTGCACCATCTGCTGCTGCATGAGTTATTTTCTGCAACATAATAATTATCTAGATTTGAAATGGAGCAGAGTTGTGTAGCTAACTATCCAAGAGCTTCTAGAGTCAGATGTATCCTCTTGCCTCGCTCAGAATGTAGCGCACTCCTTAATTATATCTGACGAGCCAGTGGTGGCTTGCTCTGTGTTGATTTTTAGCTACTTCATCAGTTGTAGCTTAAGAGGAAAAAACATTTTAAAGCAACTAAGTACCTCTCTGAACTTAGGCTTCCGGGCTAAAGCATATTGAATATTTCTAGTTTTGCTTTAGTCGGAAAAACACTCTTAGTGATTTTGATCTGATCTGCTCTAAATTTGATGTTTCCGTTGCTTGCAGTTTATATTTTTTGTTCTTCAGCTTTTTTAATAATTGAAGCATTCTCTAAGATGCAAGCCATGAGCTCTGTGTCAAGAAGATATTCTTATCTAATCTAAGGTTTCTGTTTACTGCCTGTAGGACAGACTAAATCTGCTGGGGATGTTTTCATATGATGCCCCACCCTCCCTGTGTATATCTCAGCTCCCACAATATCCTTTTTTCAAGTTTAGGACAATACATTGTGTGATTGTGGAAGTAGGGAAAGGTGTAGCACTCTTCAGCACGTCTGTTTTGGATACAGCTACAAAATTTTGTCTTTATGCAGATATTCGTAGCTGCAGGAGGTACAAAACAAGGTCTTTTTTTAGGGCAGGTACGTAAGGTATTTCTATGCACATTCTTACTGTAGTGCAAGACAAGTGTACAGCAGATTATTTGAAGTCTGTCTTTGCTGTGATCACCTCCTTGCCTTTTTCCTTAAATTTCTCTCCTGCCTAAAATGGCTTCCAAAACATAAGCTCTATGCCTTTTTTTCTCCAATAGTTTCTTTGACTAATCTGCAGGACCAGACTAAAAAAATTGAGGTGTCCTCATAAGATAGACTGCTGTCTGAGATGGCTTCTCATAGAGGCATCATCCTGCAGCTTGAGTGGCATAACGCTGCATATCACTTTTTCCTCAGTGATGACTCCCCCAACATAGTAATTGCCATGTTTCCATGTGTTCAAGGGAGCCAAGTTAGCTATTACCAACAGACCATCTGAGTGGATAAGGGAGGAAACCTCAGTTCAGCTCTGTTCAGCATCTTCATAAATAAAAAATTATTTTTTTTGTTTATTGCTCTTAGCCCCTTCACACTGGAGACTGTCTAGAAGAGAATTTTCTGCAGTTTCACATCCAGGAGAAGGAGTGAATTTTCTCTTTTTTGTTAATTTACAATCCTTTCATTAGGCCTGCAAAGTTATTGGACCAGAGTTCTTTTTTTTTTTTTTTTTCCCTGCACTTTTTAGTCCTTGGTTCAGCAACAAAATCCAGCCATGGCCTTGGATTCATGGTCAAGACTTGAGGGGAGGAAAGGGAGTATTAGTTCATTTTCCTTCTATTCTATCAAAACATCCAAAGCAGCAGGTCTCCACTAAGCCAAAATAATGGAGTAGTTATGAAAAGAGGCAAGTGCTTGTGAATTATAGACTGCTGGCTGTCTATTAGCCAAAGAGGAGAAATCTAAAAAAATTACTGTTGGTAAGACACTGAGAGTTGCATCCTGCAAGGCAATGGTGCAGATCAGGAATTGTCTAAAAATATTCAAGATATTATCATATCATTGTTAGTAAGGACCAGAAGAGACCAGACAATATCATTGTACCGAATGCTTAGCTAAGTGAATAGGTAACGCAAAGGCTGTGACATTTATTTTTAGCAAATTAAAAGTAGTGTACAGTAGATGGAATTTTTTAAATGTCTTTTACAAGATAGTTTAGCATGCAGTGAGTTGTATTCCCCTAGACAGGGATCCTAGATAGGTATCCTATCATTGACAATGCAGTTTAAATTCAGTAAACGAAGCAAATTAGTCTGCATAAGGATATATAGAAGATTTTGTGTCTTTGTAAAGCAGTGGTGTACCATTATACCAAATATCATTGTGGCTTTTGGAGTCTTGTTGCTAAAGTCAGTGTGTAGATTTAGGTATGAGAATAACTCAGATGAGAGTAAAACTTTAATGTGAAGAGACATTAAAAGTTTTAAAATCCTTTTCTGTAGGGATAGATAGTGAAAATACGTAAACACATATGAAAAAGAGTAGGAAATAAAATCTATTAAGGCTTACTGAATTTGAAGTTACAAGTGACTGGAAAATATGTATTTTTGTCTTGGGAAGCTCTTGAGTGCTAGGCTAGCAATCTGTTATAGGCATACTGGAGGAAAATACATTTGTTGTTGTTTGTGTTTTGGTGTTCTTTTTCTGAGTTTTTTCCTGAAACTGTTTTGTAGACAACTGGTCTTTGCCACTTCACACCAGTGTCCTGTCTCTGATTCTCTGATCTGCTTCAATTTGGCTCTATTCAGCCTTTTTTGTAATTCAGGAACCAAAGAAAATTCTGTGAAATTCAGGTGACTAATTCAGAATTGATGAAATCGTTTCTTAAAGCAAATATAAAGTGACAAATTTATGCATGCCACTGGCATAAGGTTATTTTAGTAGAGGTTAAAGGCTCTAGGAGGCCTCCAAGTAGTAGGAAATATTATTATTGCTGAGAAGTGCTAAGAAAAATTGGAAAGAGATTGAAGTCTTATATCTTGGGACTTAATCTGTGAGTGAAGGTAATCTGCTTTTCATTGTTATCCTGCTTCAGTATATTTCTTGAAACAACTGAAACTATCTGCTTTAATAGATTCTATTCTTTTGAGATGTGTTAGTTTCTTCCCGCAGGGAAGCATTTACCCCACCCTGCTCCTTTTGATTTAAATTTTTTCTTCTCCGTCCTGAGAAGTACCTTTGAATCTCCTACAGTTCCCTGATGCTGATTTGGTCAGTGCATGACTTTTTATCAAACCATGCTACAATATTGTTTCTATACCCTGGAAAAGCTGTAACAGTTTTGTTTACTGTGCGTGCCTGTGGTATTCAGAGCATATAAACCTTGAGCAGGAATGTCAAATGGGATTCCCTTGAGGTCTCTATGGCAGTGGCTGAGAAGGGAGGCCTTGCAATGAGGAAGTCTGCAGCTGTGGTTAGTGCAGGTGATCACTGAGACTTCTGCAGCAGATGGAAGGGGAGGCACATTGTGCACCTTACAGAAATAAGGTATTACAGGCAGAATGAAACTTGGGATTTTCCAGAACATATATATATATTTTAGCAGTCCCCAGATAATTAGCAGTTAATTGCAATTTTGGGGATCATTAAGAAGAAATAATGGGGAAATAATATTGCATTGTTCTTATAATGATTTGCTGTTTAATCAGACTTCAACATCGAACTAAAAATCATGTGATTTTTAAATGGTAGTTTACAAAAAAAGTTTGTTCTAGTAATCTTTCAAGCATCAAATCTTGTTCGATGTATCCTTTTGTTAAAACAGTGCTTTGAGCGTTCTGTAAATAATTAAGGCAAGTAGATATGTGACCCTTTCATAAGGCCATACTTTAACAATATTGACTTTGTATTTTGTATGTTGGTGCTACCTATTGAATTTGAGTTTGTCAGAATTTGTAAATATATGTGTTTAAAAAAAAAGCTAAACCCTCTAAATATTTAATGATTTCGATGTAATCTTACTGTGTGCAAATAAGTCAAATGAATGTACTTGGTTTAAAATATACTTAGAGCTGAGTTCTTAAGATAATTGTTTTCTTGTTGGGTTGGGTCCCCCCCTTCCCCTTTTTCACTTTTTTGTAGAGTAGAAATTACAGACCTGTAATATATTATTTTGTTATTCTTAGTGGTTGGTTAGTGCTCAACATTTCATGTAAGCAATCTCTGAAAAGGGAGAAGTCTAGCTATACTGGGCAGAATGAAATGGGCTGCGTTGGACCCAATATATCCTTTCTGATTTATTGTTTAATATTAAATAATATACTTAAACAGGGATTGCAATTGTCTAAAGGGATTTTAATTTGAGAAATCTATTTCCCTGGCAGTCAGCCCTAATGCTTCAGCTGGATGGCATTCATTGGTGTTGCACATCATCAACATCAGTCATAAATGAAAAATGTTTTATAGTCATAAAAGCGAGAGCAAATGAGAAGCTACAACAAAACTCGCTGCCTGGAGTTTGCTTGGAGATAACTGTTCCAGAAGTTTCTGTGGATGTGCAAAGCTGTGTTATTTTTGGCAAGAGTTGTAGGGGTTTGGGGTTTTAAGTTTTTTTTCTTTCCTGGTAAATCTAACTGCAAAGGACAATGTCACTGCTCTAACTTATGGATCTGGCTGTGAGTTGCATGCAGTTTAAGGAATTAGACTTCAACTTCTGTCAGTCTTAACTTAGCTGTGAATCAGTTATGTTTTGGTCAAGAGCAGAGGGGGAAGATTTGCTTTGCTTTAGTATTTTGGCTAATGTTGCACTTGACTTACAGAGTGCAGCAGTGGCCAGGGCTGCTGAATTGCCATGGTAAGGGCTGGAGCCAGATCAAAGCCCTGGGGTAGACAAAGGGGAGGCTCTGACCACTTGGTTGTGAAGGAAGAGGTTTGTGTGGATTTAGCTTGTGGCAGTTTGGAATGAAAGTAAGTACATTACTATGAAAGTTTTTGAAGTTGCTTAAATAAAGACTTAACAATTCACACGTGTTCCAGAATTTGTGGAACTGTTTCCTAAATGTTTACTAGCGTAACTCCTCTGCAGGTTGCAAGCACCCTGAGAGAATTAGCTTGGAAGCTGGCAGCTGCTTCTGCTCATTCCTATAAAGCACTGGTGTAATAGTTTGTGTGTAGGTGATGTTCGTTGTTGCTGTTAACCTGCTTATTTAGTTGAGACTTTTTTTTCTTTTGTATTTGTGGTGATTGGGAGTTCAGACTTATCTGATGCAAAATAGAAGTCCATTAGAAAATTTCAGAACATTTTCTTTGACAAAATTACCTTTTTTTAATAAAAATTTGTTTTGGTAAATAGCTGTTAGTTAGATCTGAAATGGTAAGGGCAAATGTGAAGCCTTTGTTTAATAGATTTGCATTTGTGGTCTGTTATCAGGGCTCTTTCACTTTGACAGTGTTAACTATGCCAGAGGCAGCAGTTGGTTCCCGAGGTTTTCCACTTAACCTTTCTCAGTTACATGCTTTTCTATTCAAGAGTCAGTCCCTATGTAACTGAACCTCTCTACTGTTTTGCTGTACCAAAGCCCTTAAATTTTTCAGCATGGAGAATTAAGAATTACTGTCCAATTTGATTGCATGTTAGGTGAAATTGAGGACACTGGGAAACCTCTTGCTTTCTAATGGCACTAGTTTGTTACAAGGTTTGATACTGAACCTGTCAGTCTGTAGCCAGCCTGTGCTTTACAGAAATAGATCGAGAAGTCTGGCCATCTTCCAGGTCATTGTTTGCTGCAGTTGTCACTAGTATTTTTGGTTTAGGGTAAGGACAATGGAAAGTAACCTAAAAGCCAGTAAGTCTTGGAGAGAGACAGGATAATGTCTTTGTTATACTATGTGCCCGGACAATTTTATATATAAACATAGTATTAAATTCTGAAACTCTTAAAATAGAACATAAAATTACCCACAACTCAATCTGTAATGATGTAGACTATTTTGTTAAATTTCTGCAATACAGTATAAACCGATGAAAGTTCCCTTCATAAGATCTGTTTTGAGAGGGTTTCTTTTTAAGCTAAGTATTTTGATTGTTTGCCTTTAAAATTCTGTCCTGTGCAGAAAAGTACTAACTTACTTGCTTTATAGTATTTTAATTTTATACAACAGGCAATCATCTAAATGATATAGATGCATTTCCCCTTTCTAACTCAAATAATTTATAAATATGTAGCAGATTTTGTGGATTAGTTTATAATAATTTGTAGGGTAATACTTAGAAAACAAAAGGAACAGGGAAGACGAATTGTGTATAATAGAAGTTAAAGCCCTCTGAGATCTTCTTCCAGAAAAGGACTGGGGGGTTGTATGTAGTAAAAATCTGTGATTCTTTTTCTGATTCATGTTTTACATCGGACGAAGTAATTTTTAAGCTCCCTGAGCTGTCACTTTTCTTTGTAATTCTTAGTATGATATGCCATTCAAATAGTATTCTCCTTCCAATGTGTAGTAATAAAGGTGAAATTTTTATTGAAATACTTTTCGGAATGGAAATTCTTCCTGGTTAAAAAGGGATGTGCTGATAAATGAACAGTCATAAAAGCACTGAAGCAAATGGGTTTACTTTCAGACAGAACAAATTTTCTACGAGAAAACTTTGGCCTAGAATCTTTGCTTACTAAAATGATCGCCATGGACACTTAAATTTTGAATATTTTACTGAGATACTTGAAAAGAAAGTAACCTTTCAGAAAGTTTTGAAGGATTAACCTTCAAAAGAGTAGGCCATTTGAAAATACAGGAAACTAGTTTCTGTAAGTACAGTCACACAAGTTGGCAAGAGGGTTTTTTGATTGTTTTTTGTTGTGGATTTTTCTCCTTAGTCCTTTTTTGCTACTACTGCAGTTTATAAGGTAGGGAATAGTACGACCCATTTCAGTGGGTTTAATGGAAATAAGAATTCCAGTGGATCTGGTGCTTGAATGTTTTTATAATGAGAGTCTTACAAATATCTTCGATAACCAGTCACCCATTTTTAGTGTGGTTCTCTATTTCATGCATCAAATTAGAACAGAAATCCATAAGCTGAACATAACTTCTAAAACTTAAACCAAAAAAGGGAACTTAACTTCTTACTGCTGAACCTCGAAAACACTAAAACTTCTTTTGTAAGCTTTATGAGAGGAAAAAAAGGACAGAGAAGCTGTACGATGTCTCTTTGTGCTTAAATGTAACCTTCTCCTTGAAACAACAAACAAAAACCCAAGAAACCCACTGAACACACTAAGTTAGTACAGAGATCAGATTTGTGCCAGTTTTTAAGCTACAGAAAATTATTAAGGAGAAATCAGCATTCAAAGATCCGTGTTTCTTGCTCTTGTAAAGCATGAAGAAAACTGCATTTTCTTGACAAATAGCTTTCTTAAAATGCTGGAAATCAGGATTTTAGTGTACTAAAGTTATGCTTTTATGTATAGTAGAAACTTTAGTTTTTACATCGTTGGAATACAGTAATGTCCCATTTTCCCCTCTCACATTCTGAGGAACTTTTCCAGCTATTTCATATGGTTCCAGATCTATTTTTGAGTCCGTCCCTCCCAATCTGGATATAGAAACAAGAACGCAAGGAGTACATTAGTTTGTGTTAGTTATGTGATCTGTGGTAGAAGAATAAAAAGTCCTTTTTTTAAAAAAAAATAGTTATGAAAGTTGTGGAGGAAGGCCTGTTTCTGTTTAATCCTACTTTACCTAAAAATCAAGGCTGTGTCTTTCTTCTTAAAAAGGCAGAAAAGGCTTAATTAGCCAGAACAGAACAGAGGAGCAACTTCCTGCAAATTCCTGGTTCAAGACTGTCTAAAAAGGATGTGCTGCTTGTAGAGGAAATGGTTTTTACTTCTGTATTGTGACATTTATGATACTTTGAGAGAATGTAGAGAAGAGACAGGGACCTATTGTTGGAGAAAATTATTTAAGATGTAAGAATTGAAGAGCTGTATCCTTACTTGATCAAAAGGGTAAAGGTAAATGGAATATTTTAGAGATATTTAAATTAGGGAAAAAAATCTGATCGTTAATTAATGAAGCTATAACGGCAGCATATAACTGTAAGTTTTAATGTTAAACAAGGAGAGCAATAGTCTCTCTGTGTATGTATTAGACTTGTGGATTGTGTTCAATACAGAGGTAGCTGTGAGATGGCCGGACTAGATGATTTCCAGATCAAACTTTTTCAGGGTCTGCATTGTTGTTTTTATGCTGTATCTGTTTTTTCTTCCCTCCTTCTTTTTGCCATAATTCGTTGTCAGGGTATTTGTAATAGGTCCAAACTTCTCAACCAATGTTCCAAATTTATGCATCAGCAGCTTACAGAATACACTCTACCTTACACTATAGGTGTCCTTTGACAATGAGCACATGCTCTCTTTTGCTCTAGGTGGCAAACTTGTCGGAGGAACAACTAGGTTTTCCCTCCCTGTTTTTCAGCATTAACATAAATAGTTTGTGGGGTTTAAAAGAAGTATTATTTTCACTTAATGAAAGAACAAAATTCTCATTAAATGAAATGTTGTATTCCATGTGATGCATCTGAGTTCATGGCAAGAATTCAGTTGTTGGTTACTGGTTTAAATTTTAAAACCTGGTTTTGATTATGCTATCAAAAATAGTGAAGTGCATTAGCTGCAGAATTTGCAAAGTCAAGGGATTTTTTTGCTTTCCTCCTTCTCTTGAGAGCTATATCTGTATTCCAAAGGTATGCTTTTAATGTTAAATGGGTGTTAGTGGTAATAGTACAGGTCTACCAGTGCTCCTCCTAGCATTTTCTGAAGTGATTGACACCACATTTTTCTTAAATAGCGACAAACAAAAATTAAAAAAAAAAAAAATAAAAAGGTCAAACCTCTGAAATTCCACCCCATTCCAAAGGCAGAATGCCTTACCACAGTACCAGTGGTATGTATGTACACGATTATGTGGTAAAATAAAAATCACTGTTCAGCTGGCTATGTAGATAAGCCCTCAGATTGTTGCCCGAAGAATCTAGGAGTAGTGTCTCCAGAAATTACTGACTATTTTGTTAAGATTGTTTAAAGAATACATTTGGTTTAGGTTGTTTGTTGTTCTGTTTTTTTGGTTTGTATTGGGTTGGGATTTTGGGAGGTTTTTAGGCTTTCCCCTCTCCCACCCCCAGTCTGCTTCGGAATGACCCATGTCTGGGGAAAGAATGAGGGCCTATTTCAGGAAGCAAAACATTTAACATGCCTGCAAAAATGCAGCATTCCTGTGTGTTGATTGGCAGAGACCCTGCTTAACTGCTTCCCTTCCCTGTGGTGTTTGGACCTAGTATTTTCTGCACATTTGCAGAAAAGTGAACCATTCTGTTGTTTCCTATATCAGTTCCCATTAGCAGTTAAATATATGAACTACAAGATACCTTCTGCCACACTTTTTTCTCCTGGAAGTCTCAATCATTGCTTTCTTTTTGCCTTTAAACCTCCCATCTCAAACTCTTTTTATTTTCTTCCAGCTCTACTTTCTTGTCCCTAGCCTGGGACTCACTTAGGGCTCTGCCCTATGAGTGGAAGTGGTTGTAATGGTTGTGCCTGTGCTCTAGTCATTGCTCCATTTTGTGTGCACTTGCCCTGACAATTGAAAATGATCATCTGGCTTGTTTAAATTGGAATTGTTTTTGGTTGTCCCTTAACATTTCTGCCTGTAAACTCTAGCAGTTCATCTGCTGGTCTGTAAGTGGTTCTGTTTCTGCAAAACCAGGAGTTTGGTAATCCTGTAGGTGGTCAGGCACATGCTTGCTGCTCTGCACTGTAAGTTTATTCCTAACTGAGCTGTCTTGCTTAAGAGTTGATCTTAGCTGCAAGTATACCACTGTCTGCTATAATAGAGCTCTCTGGCTCTACTACTCATTGTGCAAGATGTTGGCAGAATACTGTGAAACAGCAAAATCTGTTGGAAACTTTTATAGCAAAATTTCTGTTAAGATAGTCCTCTAAAGCTACATAATAAAAGAACTGAAAATATGCCATGCTCTTGGCCATCCTTTCAATGTTTTTGTGCTTTATACTTTACTATCTGTATATCCAGTCATGTGAGATGATAAAGATTGATGTCATTTTAAAAAGCGTTAAAAACCCTATGATCCAGCACAGAAATAGACAGAGATTTATAGAAGATATATCTACAGTGGAAGATGATGTCTCAGTGTGTAGAGCTGATGAAAGGGCTGCCTTCATGTTTTATTTTAGTTTGGTTTTGTTTGTTTCACATCAGTATTCTGAAAGGGGATAGTTTTGCCATTTAAAATGCTGTCTTCCTGTTCCTCTGTGCTTCCATGCTATTGTTTTGTCTGCCTAATTTCTCTAGTCTTATGTAGTTAAATAACAGGACAGGGAGTGTCTTTTGGTTCAGTGTGTGCTAAGGCTTGAAGGAATTGATTGTTTAAAACAATCAGTTTAAAATTAATTGAGATAAATCACTGTGTATTTCTTTACTGGGGATTTGCACAAAACCATCTAGGGCATTGTCAGAAGAGAGTCTGTAAGCTTTCCTGGGGTACACAAGAAAGCACATCCCTCCACACTTAACAATTATGTTTCCACCTCAGGGTATCCCTGAGATCCCAGCTTCTTATCTCCTGAGGCCACACAATCCAAGGATTCGGGGGGGCTGAGCCAGACTAGAAAGTAAAGTGCATGTTGAGGCTTGGAGGGAATAAGGAGGCAACAGCAGGAGTCTGGTGCTGCTGTTGGCATCCTCCCAGTTTGTTTTTCCACAGAACAGATGTGTTCCTTACTTACCATCCTTCTACTTTCTTTAGTAAGCTTAGTTGTGGCCAGTAATTACAGTTGGAGATCATGATGGTCTTTCTGCTGTAGAGTTTGGGCAGCATTGCTAACTTTATTTCTTTGACATTAGCAGTTAAAACCAGATTCATCTGTACTGCGCTAGTCCTGATGGAATTGGGATTTGCTGGCAATACTGTCCTGCAAACAATGAGGGTGCAAGAAGATGCTGCTTTCTCGTTTAAAATTCACTAGGCACTTACAACATGCCATACTGAATTCAATCAACCTCAGTATAAAGAATGAAAGATTCAATAGCTTTTTTAACAATAATAACTTTTCTTATGCAATGGCTGATTCTGAATATTTGAAAGAAATATAAACAATGTTCTGTTTTGTTTTTCAGAGAATGCAGAATCAATTGATCTCAAACAGTTTTTTGATCTACACTTCTCGCATATATATTATGTGTTCTTTGAAAACTTTGTGACTATTGAAGTAGGCCTTAAACAAAAAGGTAAGTATTCTTAATAGGACACTTTTTGTCTTTATGCCTGTGTTTTTGTTGTAAAATAAAACAGGGTGCTATAAATAAAGCCCTGTGTGGTCACAAATTGTAACATTAGCTGTGCAGTTATATGTGTAAGCACTCACTGTGCAAATAAAGGCAGAGCAGTGAGGCATGTACACATTGCAGGCGAGCACAAGGCATTTGTTCTCTTATGATGGGGTTTGTCCTTTTGCAAAGTGAGGATTCTTAAGGTGTTGCACTTTGTGTCCTGCAGAATTATTCTTCAAGAAGATATTGTATAACTTAATCTCTCTGAGCTGTTGATGCCATAATAGGAAGTAATACAAGCTGTAGCTGTTATAAACTGTATTTCTGGAATATAATTTCTATTTACATAATTAAAACTAAGTTATGGTTGTATAAATGCATGTTTTTGTAATTTTACACATTTAAGGATCTTTGTCCGTGCTTTTATGTTTTGTTTTGTTAATGAAAGTACATCTTCTATTTATTTTTAATTGCATCTAGGTCACAAGTCTCAGAGAGAAGAATTAGATTCTATTCTTTTTATTTTTGAGGTAAGACAATTTGAATAGGGTTTTTTTGCTGTGAGTTAAGTCCTGTTACTCTACAGTTGCCTAGAAATACACTTTGCATTTAACTGCTTTCCTTCTTCCTTTTGCTTAGAGCTGAATTTATGTGCTTTGCATGAGAAGAAAATTAATTTGACTTGCAGTTTTACAAGAAGATGTCTAAACGGGAAAAAGATATTTTCTGAGTCTGCAGATAGTTAATTACTCTTTGGTGGCAGTGTTTCCCCCATAGTGCATTATATGCTTTGAAATTCTTACAAAGTCAATCCTTGTTTAGTCAGGATCTTTTTGACTTTTTGATCGCATGTTATCTCTAATTTTGCTCATAATATTGTTACTGCAGAATTGTTTTTATAGATACTTTTTAGTTTCAAAAAGATGAATTATTTGAAAATCGCATTTCACAAAATCCTTTCCAAAAGCATATCTTGAGTTAATTAAGGTGAATTAGAAACTAATTTAATGAAGTCAGAACATTTCTGAGCAGTCACTACAGTTTAGAAATAGTTTAGAATGTCAAGTTTTTGTCTTTCCTTTTTGATGGAGGCTTCTAATTATAGGACAAGGACTGTGGTGTTTTTTTAAATATGATATGTAAAACTGAAAGCTGACACAGGCTTATCACATGGTTGAATACAAATTCAATTATTATTTATTTATTAGTGAAATATGTTGGTGAATCTGAAGAGAGCTAGTTCATTTGTTCACTAGTTCCTGCATAAAGGGATATTAGTCGATCTTTGGTTTGGAAACAGTTGCATAGGGCGTTGGAGGCCCACAGCCAGGAATTCATTTGAGAAATTAGGGGTTTTTGTGAGTTTCAAATGCATCTAGTGTAACTGTTGCAAGTGCTACGTGATAAATTTTTAGCTGCCTTTATTACTAACTAGTCTGTTTCTTACCATCTGAAGATGATCATCCTCCAGCCTCCGTATAGAGGTCTTGTCTTCAGTGTTTAGCTGTAGCTCATTGCCCCTCTTGAGAAGGCGGAAGCAAGTATTTGCTTGTGCCACAGAGGCAAGCTGACAGCTGAATGCCCTAGCTTAACCCATTAGAAAGGTAGAATAACCTAATACAACCTGTTATGAACTAAAGTAACTGACACAGATACTCATCCCATTCCATTCCCTATGCTATAAGGAGCAGTATCCATCAGAGAGGCAGTGGAGCCAGATGAACTGAAGTAACATCCAATTGGAGGCCATCCTGAGGCCTCCAATGCAGGATTTGTCAGACAGTCTGTCAGAGCCTTTGGGCTTCTTAACTTTAGGAATGGGGTTATCTTGAAAGGACAGTAATGCTTTTAAGGAGAGCAGTGTGGGAATTTTCTAAGTTGACATTTCAGCCTCTGATCTGTGGCCTTTGTAAAAGTGCTCTTTTGTCTTTTGAGTGCAATACCTGCAATATACATACTTGGGTTCTATTTTCTGGTTTTTGGGGTTTTTTTAGAAAATTTTGCAACTCCTTCCCGAAAGGATTCATCAGAGATGGCAATTTCATAGTATTGGTAAGTTGATTTTCTTTCTTTTTTTTTTATCTTATTTTTTATTAGTAGCTGCTAGTAGTTTATGTTACTTATTTCATTGAACTTTAAGTGGTGTATGAGGGATTATGGTATTGGAACTCTTGGAAACTAGGTTAAGGATGGGAAAAAAAAAGAAAAAGCAAATGAAAGAAATCAAAAAACCTCACCAATGTAACGAATGCTCTTTTAGATAGAAATGAATCTGGGAATCTGGAAATAGAACAGTGGCTGAGAAAGAACAAGCACAATATGGAAGGTTTAAAGTTTTAATTATTATTTTTTCCTTATTTTTTTCTTTTAGTAATACATTTCAAAATTGACATGGGGTTTGTATTTGTAAATGGGGAATGCTGATGTTATGCATAGTGTTGACTTGAGAATGATTTACTTTTAGTGTATACATCTCAAAAGTCCTTGGGGAAAGTTATACATTATGAGGAAGCTATGAAAGGTGATATTTGGTTTTTTTCCTTCTGGCATTGAGTCAGTTGCCCGAAGATATCAAGGTCACCAAGATTAAGCTGGAGATTGCCAAGGACTTGTTTAAAAGTTTCTATCAAGTCTGACCGAGAACTCTGACATCTTACTTAATACAGAAAGAAAGAACAAAAGCTTAAAAAATTTTTTTTTCCTTTTTTTTAGGGTTGATTCTGAAGAAGCTTCTTCACACTGGAAATTCATTAAAGGTATTGAAATAGTTGCATACTACTTTTGTCTGAAACACTTAAAAATACAAATAAGAACAGAAGGGCAAATTTTTATTCTAAAAGCACAGGAATCAGAAGTAGATCATGATTTGTGTGTCATGAAAGAATGACATCAAATCATCACCTTTAGCTCGGTAGAACTACTCACATTAGTAATGTGTTTATAGAGAGTATCCAGTGGTTTAAAGGACTTTGCATTAACACAGAAGTATTGCCTTAACCATTCATTGTTAGGGACAAAGAAACTGGTTTTGGAATGAGAACTATCTTGGAAGTGGAAGATTATCTATGCCAAAGAGGCCTGCTGGTGGGTAGAGTAATTTAAATGGCTGACCGTGAGACAAAAGCCACTCATGTGTAACATGTAGTTATGGTACTGCGGCAAACAGTTGCACCATTCCTCTGTAAACCACCTGCAGGCTTGTCTGGTACTGAAATTCTTCATCTGAGAGCCAGGAGGGGAGTGCTCTAGGACTCCATCACCTTTTTTGAAGAAGAAGTGGAAGAAGGTAGAATGTGTCCTGATACAGAAAGCTCACTCTGTTGTTATAAGTCATGAACACATTTAGAAATTTTATGTCAGTCTTTATTTTCGGAGAAAGTCATGTGGCATCTTGCAATGCTGTAGTCAGGCAAGTGATTAGACATGTTGGTTTTCTTCCTCTTCTTTCAGAGAAACCCCAACCCCTGTGAAAAATTCTGTAGGCAAACAGCAGTGAAGGTGCCAGGGTTGCCCTTGCATTTCAGCAGGAGCAGCAGATGTGTTTGTTTGGCTCTGCTGGTTGCTGGTGATCAAACTGTCTGTCTGTTCTCATTTTTTTCTATCACTCACCTTCTTCTCACTCCAGGACAGGGGAGATTCTTTTGTAGATTCTTTTGTATGTTCTGGGACAAGATAACTTGTTCTGGTTTTTTCCCTTTTAAGATACGTCGAGAGGGTGTGCGTCTCTTTCTTTTGTGGCTGCAAGCACTTCAAAATAACTGTAGTAAAGAACAATTATGGATGTTTTCTTGCTTGATTCCTGGATTTTCATCACCACAGTCTGAATATGGCCCCCGAACGCTAGATAATCTCATTAACCCTCCACTTAATGTTCAAGAAAGTAAGTTATTTGGTAATATTACTCAATCCTCAACATAATTCAATTCTTGTCACAAAAAAGGCAGATTGAAGTACATATGTAACCAGAGAGATGATGGAGCTATTAATGAGTTTCTTAGCAGTTTATCAGATCTTCTTTCAGTAGCAACTGTTTTGTTGTTTTTTGTTGGTTTTTGGGTTTTTTTTCACCAACTATGGCTGTTGTAGCTTAGCACATAGTGGGTAAAAATAAACTGACCAATTTAATGTAGTTCTTCAGAATTGCAAGAGGATACTGCATCTACTGGAAACTTGCACATTCTGTTTGCATCGATCATTTGCACTGGCTTTCATACTTCAGGGACCGAGCTATGCAAATATCTGGTGTGGCCTTCAAGAGAATGAGGTTGTTAGGGCACTGTGTAAGGACAGATGTGTCCGTGTACGAGCAGGCAATTAAAGCTGTCGTATCCTTGCAACTTGAAATTTTTGAAAAACATTGGACCTTGTAAATTGCAAAACATGCGGTCATAAAGGTTTATGTCAGCAGAAAAGCTTGGGCATTCTGAGATAATGTTTTTATACTTTCTAGATTTTTTTTCCTTTTAATGGTAAAGTCATGATCCTGACTCTAATCAATAGAGTGAGGATGATTTTTCTCTTAAGATGATTCTTATGACAGTTTTTCCTTTGTTCTCTCTAGAAGTACCAGCTACTGGTTACTTTGGGGAGCCTCTTGCCTCCTAACTTGATTTATTCCTGTTAGTGGGATTTTAAGCTTACTTACTAATGAATTGCAATTGGATAGGATCATAAGTGCAGACTATGTATTTGCATAAATGGGAATAAGAAGTTAACTGCTTTTTCTTGTGAGTGTTAAGTGCTGTTGTCTTCTTTTCTCTTCATCCGATATTTTAGTATTTTATTGCTTGTAGGGGCAAGCATTGTCTCTGTGACTAGTAATTAAATTTTCTGAAACTTAGCAGACAAATTTCATGGCGGGATAGCTCTGCAGGTAAAAGATTGCTACATACTTAAGCTGTGTTTTGGAGTCATCTTGAAATGCAGAGTGAAATGTGGACATCTGTAGAAAGAAGAGAAAAATCAACTCTGAAGTAACTTCACTGTCAATGCAAAGAAAAGATATAGCTAGCTAAGTTTAACAGAAATGTAACTGATCAACCACTAAATGAGAAAATTGTGAAAGATGTAACTAAAGATTTGCCATTTGTACAACATAAATGTTATTCTGTTGTTTGCATAAATTCCAAGAGAAATCAGATTACACCTTTTTGGAAAAACTCAGTTTTGGCAGGTAGATTCCCAAGGTGTATTAAGAAAACCTTGTTATCTGCTGTGCTTTTTATATATGGTGATTTATTAGAAAAAAAATTCCTGATTTTCATTAATCTGTGTGTGGATTGTTTTACCTATAACTGTCTCTGCTTACCCCAGTGAATTTTTACTTTTCATAACTTGGTAGATACTTATGCATGAGAAGAAATGATCTAAATGTTAGATGTGCTTCCATTTTTCTTTAAATAGCTCAAGTGACTATAGAGGAAATCACTCCACTTGTTCCTCCACAATCGGGAGATAAAGGACAAGAAGATTTAACAAGCTATTTTTTAGAAGCACTTTTGAAATACATGGTAATTCAGGTATGTTCTTTAGTTTTCAAGCAAACAAGTATGAAGCAAGTAACACCTCTTTGTCCATTGCAGTAAGTTTTCTACCTGTAGCGCTGCAGATGTATATAAAAATCTTTTGAAGATTCCTTCCCCTTGCCCCTTCCTCAAGTGTCCTTTGTAAAAAGCAAATTCTCCTAGAAAATATTGACTTCTGTGTGAAGATTCCTAGATCTTTTACTGGAGGATCTTGCATCAGATTGTGGCATAGAGAAAAAACGACTTGTCAGTCACTTCCAGCAATGCCCATTTCAACTCCCTTCCCATTTTCACCTCCCCTTCTCTATCCTGTTGCCTTCAACCAGTGGATCAGCTGTGTGCAGAAAATGAAGACTTGAATGAGTATTTAGTCCACAGTGTGCAACTCAGGCTCACACCATGTCATTCCCATCATAGTTTGACACTTCCAGTACTTGAAATGCCTAGGAGAGGGCATGGCAGCAGCTTCTGTCAAAAACTGTGGCCTAGCTGTAATATGTTATGTAATTGATTTGCTGGCCAGCTGACACAAGCTGCTTCTGAGCCTGCTCTACTGTCATGTGCACAGCAAGTTGCTTGACTGCATGACATGTAGTAGGTGTTCCAGGGTACTGCCTTCTGGGTCAGACTTGTCCAGCAGAACCCAATTGGGTTCCGTAGGTTTTTCTTCATACTTCTGCTGGTTTTGCTAAAGAAGATGAACAGTGTGCAGATATGACCAGTGTTAACCATTTCATGGCTTCCCTTTGTCTATCTTTTTCTGAACTTGCCATGCTGGAATAATTTGCAACCTCATTTTGTTGCCTCCAGCATCTCCCAGTTTTAGTAGAGGTCATCATACTTGTGATCTGTAGAGTAAGCTTATTGCTGACAATTCATTTTGCAGAAAAATAGCCCTTATGTATTTGAAGACAACTACTCTCTCTGTAGTAAACTGGTAGTAATATATTTAAATACAGGTAGGTCACTGAGGCAGGTGTCAGACTACTTGTTCACGATGTGACTACTTAAGTATTTTGTTGTAGTTTCTTTATAGGCACTGATAGTTGCAAGCTGAATAGTTACTTCTTTGATACTAAGTTCTGCGAAAGGACTTTGTGTCACGAAATTATACATATCACCCATTCTATTGAATTATATTGGGGAGTGAAATATATATATGTATTCTACTCTAAAGACCCTGAAAATATAACAGACCTGTGGCTTTGAATAAGGAATGGAGGACTAGAGGGGAAAGAGGGTGAAGTCTTCCTCTATATTATTTATGATAGACTTGACAGGTTACCCAGATCTGCAGGCAGATGGATTCTCCAGAACAAAGATGAAAACTGCATGTTGAGTTTCTTAAGGAGAACTTACTATGCTTCATACTCCTCACCATGTAGGAAAACATTTCGTAATGGGGAATGCTTAGCACTCATGATCCATGATAGTACATTTGTGTAACTCAACTTTAAAGGTGTATCTTCTGATGAATGTGGTTGAAAAATTTGTTTGTTTCGTATTGCCAACTGCACAAATGAATCCCAGTACCTGTTAAAATGACTATATGGACAGTTATTAGTTGAAATGTGTTAAAAGAAATTGTCAAATAAATATTTGGAGTGGCATAGGTAATTAGTCTTCTAAAACATTTCTAAATATAAAACCAGTTTTATTAAAAGCAGTGAATTTGGGTTTACTCCTTGACTTGGCAAGATTACTGTAAAAGTGGGTGTATTTCTGTTGGTTTCAGTATTCGATGTGTTCAAGTTCATTTTGAAGCAATGTTTTGGGAGAGAACAGTCTTTGCTTCATTGATGTTTCCTAAATAGTTTCTGTTTCACCTTTCTAAAAGTGTTTATTAAAACATGTATGATTTTGTTTCAAAGAAATAAGGGGAGAAATGTCCCCTTTATACATTACCTTTCTTTTCTACTTATAGATGTTTACTTTTTCCAATTTCTTTTGTTAAGGTTAAGAGTTTAGAATGGAAGAACAAGGAAAACCAGGAAAAGGGATTTTCATTTTTATTCGCAAATTTTAAGAAATACTACTTACCTTCTATTTTCCCAAACATCTGTAAGGAGACCAGCTTGTATAACCCTATACTTGGTAAGTGTTAACATAACTGATAACTTCTGTATTAGATAAAATATAATGGTTTTATGATCTGATTAGTGAGAGGTATCTCTGCCCAAGTTAAGATGCAAACAAGACCAAATGCTGATTTAACAATACCAACTTGATTTTGTAACATTAGGCATATAGGGGAAAGAGAGGTTGGGAGAAGGAGAGGGTTAGTGCAAGCAAAAGGTAGTTACCACCAGTGGATCCAGCGACATCCCACTGATCCTTCTTCACCCTGGGCTTGGTGATGGCTGGGGGGGTCCCGGTTCCTTCTTTTGTTGGTAAGAAAGGGGTGCTGGGTCCATAAGGTTTGATGCCCACTGCTGAATCTTTTCACTATTTATACATTTTAGCAAACAAAGGAATTAATGTTTATTGGCTACAAGTTACATAGTTCTCTTATTAATTAGTATTCTATCTTCTATTGATTAAATTATTCCCTTGCTTCTTATGCTAATTAATCTGCATGCACAGTTTTTCTCTTCTTTTATGTCAGTGGATTTCTTAGTCAGTGGGCTGTGAGTTGGTGGTCACGATCTCCCCCTGCCCATTACCTTTTACCCAGTTGGAGCTGATTTTAGCACAATTGCTGAATTGGTTTTATTAGTTTCTTCCTATCTGGGGAGTTGTGACAAATGTCCTTGTGGCTCCTAAATTCTGCATTCTTTGTATCCACTATCAATGATACATCCTTCTTCCCAAGCTTTGTTAATCTCTAGCTAGGTCCTAACACCTGGACAATAGTAGTACCTTTATACAGTCCAAGTTCTGGGTATTCAGAGGCCCAGTCCAGGGGCCTTGAGTGGCCGTTGTTGGTCGCAGATGCTGTCTGTCCCATAACTTGGGATGACCTTTGTTTGACTGGTGATGTGCATATGAGCAGTTGCTTCCTTTCACACAGTCTGTCACAGTGTGAATGCGTTAATCAGGATGTGCTAACCAGCTCTTGCTTCTGCCAAGCCTGGAATTAGCACTTCCCTGTCAGAAATTCCTCCTTTCTGTGGCCCTAACAGGGTTTGAGACAGGTGACTGTTCTCTTTAACTCCTAACGGGAGAGTATAGCAAAAGTTTTTTACTTGATTCACATTGCCCAAAAAGAGCCCTTCAGAAGTATTTCTCATGAAAGAACATATTAGGGTTCCTGTTCATGGTTTCAGTTGTTTGTGAAGGCCCCTGACCCTTTCATTAGAGTCACTCTTGCTATATTAACTTGATTGAGGTAAATGAAATGTTCTTGTAAAACAGTTCTCTAATGTGACCTTTATTGTTGATGTCAGTTGTGCTCTGAAGAGAAACTCCTGCTGCTGAGATAAAAGGTGTTAGTGTGCAGTTCTTTGAGTGTGTTGGCTTTATCTGTATGCAGTGGTGGTGTTTGGATCATACAATGCTTGTGCATAGTTCTGATAGAGCAGAGTTAGGTTTTCGTGCCAACTGCATTTTATCAAGAGCTTGCAATTGGAAGAGGAAGCTAGAGTTTAATACAGTCTTTAAAGCTGATGGTGGTAGAATGTACTTTCCATATAAAGATTGAAATTTTAGGTTCAAGCAAACCTAAGAGTTTTACTCAATATTTTAGCCCATTTTAAACTAGAACATTGCTTCCAAATCTTGATTTTTGTTATCTCAGGTTTGCATGCACCCATGCACATGTTGGTTGTAAAGCAAGAGTTGCAGACTCTTCTTTGCAAGGCAATACCATGTACGCAGGCTTTAAGCTACCATTTCATCACTTGAATAGTACAAACACCTCACCTCACCGCTCCCCTTATCTGTCGGTGCAGCATCTGAAAAGGATTAGTAGTGACGTCAACACACAATTCCATGTTATAAAATCAGACTGTCAGGGAAGTGTGTTGAAAAGGTCTTAGGTTCTTCCAGTCTATGTACATTTATCTGAATTCCAGAGATGGTTGTTTCAAAACAATGTTTTCCTGTTAAAGACAAACAATGGACCTTCTCATCTAGGGGAGAAGAAGCAGTCTAATTTCAGCCATAAGTAATAGTACAGCAAAAGTTATGGAAGATGCTGAAGAGGTTCAGTGATAAAATAGCTACAAGAGGGATAGCAAGCAGTGCTGAGACAGCAAATCTACTGTTGCTTGATGCCCTCAAACAAGAAATATGGAAATGATATTTTCTGTTTCTATGAAGATCTTGATTGAGTCTTCCATAGAACTGTTACTGTAGTCCTCTGTTTTATCACGAACTGTAAACAAGAAACTTCCAAGGCCTTAATAAAGAAGAGGACAATGGGGAACAAGAAGAAAAGAGCACAGATCTCCAAAATTACTGAGTGCCTTAAACTCTGCAAAGTCAGCAACAATGATGAAGATTTTTTTCAACAATATGGTGATGAACACATCAGAAGCACTGGTAAGTAGAATCTTTTCTCCTCTAAGAAGTTCTTTTCTGGCATGCATTTTCCCACGCTATTTGAAAATAATCCTGTGCCTGTTCTGAATTTACATGATTTAGGCTGAAAGCAGGGCAAATTTGGGCACTGAACCTGCTACTAAAAACAATTCTTACGCTACTGGTGTAATGTTTAATTTAGAAGTCATGAGGTACAAATCAAAATAGTGGCTTTAGTAAGCTAGCATTGATACAGGGCTTTACTGGATATAGTATATTAGATTGAGGTTTCTTTCTTTCCTTCTTTCCTGCTTTCCTTCTCTCTTTTCAGATAAATATATTAGTTACAGTAACGAACACTGAGCATTGCAGTTACAAGAAAGCTAGTATTGTGCCTTGCTTTAGAAAAGCCTGTGAGACGGGGGGGATTTGGTTTGGGGCTTTTTGGTGATGGGTTGGGGGGTTTTTGTTTTGATTTTTTTGTCTTACTGACAAAAAAGAGATTGAGTTAGAAACTGTTAGGAAGAGCTACAGATATGGCAGTACGATTTCAGGGGCATTGCTTCTTCCATTATAGTAATATGCCTTTCTCTGCCTCTTCCAAGCCATTTAGATGGGCTCCTTCATTTACAGGGAAACAACAGAGTGTGCTGTCCTACAGCTTTTTTTAGCTCTTCATTCCTTATGAATGCTTTATTGCCTTAAAAATTAAGTGTGGTCAAAGCTTACAGGTGTCCACCATTATAACTGTGGGTTTGCTGGGCTTCTCATTTTCTACCTTCTGAGTGTCTTCCACCACCTACAGCTTCCTGCCCTTTTTGGTATTGGCTCATGTCAGGTTCCCAGAGGGAGAAGGGCAGCAGATGTGGAAAGCCCAAAACAGAACAGACAGGAAAAATGGAAAGTTGGGGGAAGGGAATATTTCCCTTTGTGCTGTTTGAGTCAATCTAACAAGCTTTTTTTTTGCTTTGGTTTTATGTCTGTGTTCTCATTTGAAGACTTAATACCTACTGCAAAGATGGACAGAAATGTGAAAACAGAAGAAATGGCTGAAGGAGGATACATTTGAGAAGCAGCTGCAGCACATATTGCAGTTGAAACAACATATATAGAGAGAATGTTCTGAGAGGGCATCATGAAACTAGAAGGAGACTACTGCAAAAACATGTTTACTGCATGTTTAGTCCTTTTGAAAATACTGCAGCCTTTGTGCTCTTCTGAATGCTAATAGATACCAGAGAGAACTGACTTTTGTATCTTTAATACTGTGCTATCAGGCATTTGCTTCCTTCTTTCACAGATTGTACTGTTATATATGCTTCTGTTTAAGATATCTTAATTTTTAATTTTCTTACTAACCTGCTGTTTTCCACAGAATGAAAACAATATATTGAGTTTTTTAATTTGCAGTAAATAAACCATTTGTAAACTTTTCAAACAGTATTCTGTGTATGTTACTTACTTAGGTGGATGGTATGCAAGAGTTACGGGGTTTCTTGTTTAAAATAATACTTCCATTGGAAAGTGTGGATGTAACTTTGAAGTCTGTACTGGAAACATTCCTCAGTTTAGCAGCATCATGATGAATTTATCACTCCTTAAGTACGTGGCAGTTGAAATGATACTGGGATATACCAGCTTGGATATCCTTAATGCTGATGCTGGATTGTGTGTATTTGTAAAGATAACAAGAAAATTGTTACAGCGGTCTGGCAGATAGGCTGACTTCACTTTAGATGCCTTAAAAAAGCTGTCGTAATTTAATTGCCTAGATAGCAGCTGTTTACTTTTTCACTACTGTCCAGGTAGCTCCTGTATTCTGACACCATAAACTGGCAAAGTTATGCAGGATCCTTTAAAACAACTCTTGACCTTGCACTGGGAAGAGACAGTCAGGGAACAACTTTATATTGTGCAGTGTGACTACTTTATGTCTTCTTTGAGTCTCACTATTAGTATTTTTGAACTGTCCTCTGTCCTGTGAAACCATGGAACATCTCTCTTGCTTATGTACTACAGGCTATAGAAGAGTTGAGGCAGTGCTGAAATACCATCCCTGTCCAATCTGTCACTGTGTCTGTATAGGACTCTCATTTTCCATGCTTCTGTGTTTTTGTTTTTGTTGGTTTTGTTTGGATTTTTGTTTACCATTTGTGTGTTTTGATTTGGGGTTTTTGTGCTGTCACTAAATTAAAATCATGATACTGAAACACCAGTAGCAGAGTGTTCTGACAGCACGTAGGTCTTCACACAAGTATTCATCTTCTTTTTGTATTGGTGCATATCACATACTTGCCCTTCTAGAGCTGGGACTGGAGTTGGGTGGCATACTGCTACCAGAGAAATGTCATTTGCACATGAAAGTACTGTTGCTGTTTCAGGTTGATGATTAGTAATGCAGAACTCTTCTGCATCCTGTCTTGGATTGTGAAACCCGGAAATGGCATTTTGCATTGCTGAGTCACGGAAAAACCAATTTGAAAACAGTATCCATGTGTGTCCCCATCCTTAAAATGCGTTTACCACACATCCATTCCATCCACACTGAGTTATTAAGTACTGTCACAGTTTTTTCTGAAGCAGATTCAGGACTACTGATGACTCTAGCACAGTAGAGAACCAGAAGACCTCAATAGTTCTGAACCATCAAGTAGAACGTGGGATGGAGAAAATGAAATTGTTTATTATAGGCCCCAAATAAGCACACTTCCTGCCAGTTGGTGTGCCACTGAACATCATTCATTACATTCCCTGCAGGTCAGTACAGAAGCTATTGCCACAAAGTCATCTTTCACCTAAGTCATAGGAAGATGCATGTGCCTGTGGTCTGGCAGCAAAGTCCAGGAAAACTGGCCAGTGTAGACGTGGCACTGGGTGAGGCTGTAAAGCTTACATGGCTTTGGGCAGGATTTCTCTGTTCTATTCATGTTTCACCTACTGCAGGGCCAGAAGAGGCTGTGTTTATTGCAACTGCTCTATACATTTTGAAACTGTACATCTCCCATTGTAGCCATGATTAGATTTGAAAATATCTTAATTCTATATGAAACAGTTTTCTTGTATAGGCCATAGTCTAGTTAACAGTTATTTTGATACTTAGAACTTCTTTGTAGTTTTCAATGAAAATGTGCTTAAGTTCATATTTAAATATTGACTATAACATGTAGCTTAAAAAAACTGAAAACCGCGAAAAGAAATGTGTTTACTTGTCTAGAAAAAAAATGCAAGCAAAGGTGTAAGGCTATAGAGATCACTTTCAGATAAAAAAATTAAACGTTTTGCATAGCAGAAGTTAGTTTCTGTCTTTTGCATCAATCAGTGTTGTCTCCCTCGAGAAGAAAATTAAAGTATTTTGGCATCTTATAATATTTGAAACTTTCTTTATTGCATCCGTTTCAGCACATCTTGGAATGAGTTGTGCAACAGTGAATGTGACAAAACAACACCTCTAAAAGTTCACATGTATTGATGATGGTTTTAGGATTTCTTTCTTTCACAGAGCTTTCTGTCTGTACATATTTTTAAGGTACTGTATTTCTTCACAGATATACCGCAAATGAGACCAAAGCCACACTATGTAATCGTTAAGAAAGATGCTGAAACGAATGAGGCATTATATTGCACAAAGGAACCTTTTATTAAGGCTCGCGTTATTGTCATTCGATGGTTGGTGTCTTTCTGGCTTGAGCCAAAACCTCATACAGGACCTCATATTCCTGGGATGGAAGGTGAAAATGTGCCAAAGAATATTCAGGTAAAACCAAATACACTAAAATGTGTTTGTTTTTGTCTTAATTGTTATGTCAGCAGTATGCACTTCTCCAATAATTACAGCTAAAGGTAAAAGGTAAAAAAAGAAGGAATTTCTAAACAAATGTTATACTTATTAATTCACTTTGGAATGACCTGCTATGCTGCCTTTTTTTTTTTTTTTTCAAATTCTGCAATTTGTTTTTAATCAAAGAGATGTAAGCCTTGAAATGCAGTGAATTCTTTTATGTTGATTTTCTTCTTGAATTTGTTGTATTGTTTTAAATTATGCTGTCATAACTTAAATTGTAGCATTCTGTTGTTATATTAAAAATGAGCTATGGAATATTCTTTAATTTTTGTTTCAGAGAGCAGCTGCTAGCATGGCTTCAAGAGAGGACAGCAAAAATGACAGTACTGATAAGCAGGATAGAAATGCAGAGCCAGAACAATCTCATTCTAATACAAGTACTCTAACAGAGAGAGAACCAAGTTCTTCCAGCCTCTGCAGTATTGATGAAGAGCATTTAACGGATATTGAAATTGTCCGCAAAGTCTTTTCTTCTAAAAGAAGCAATGTTAATTTTCTAACTGAGATTTTCCGACAGGTAAAAAGCCCTCTTTAAAATGCACAAATCTTTTTATTATATTGTAAATTATTATGTCATGGGTTTTTTAAAGAGCACTTGTTAAACAGGACATTTTATAAAGCTACTCTTTTCTTCTGTCATCTTGCCTTTAAGAATCAAAAAGCTAAAATTCTGAAATATTTTCTGTGTAGAATATCCCCAGTTCCTGATTTTTCTAATTTTATATCTTTAGTAACCAGTTTGACAACATTTAACTTGGACTTTATAGTTCCCCATAGATGGAAATGTTTGATCTTTCATACATCAACAGTAGCTGTTAGAACTCACAACTAACCATATTAACGTAAGCCTCCTGTGGGAGTCTACAGCTGTTCAAGAACCGTTTTAGGAGCAACTGAATGTCCTTACCTTGATAGTGTTCATGAGAAGAGTGGGATGGGTGGCTATAGATGGTAACAACTTATGCTTCTGACTTCACTGCAACCAGAAATGTTAGCTGAGTGTACTCAAAACAGTGTTTCTCAACTGGAAACTACTAAACAAATTTAAACCGAGAACATGTGCCAGAATATGGAGTCTTTATTTATAGTAACTTTGAGTTCAATGTGGGAAAATAAAACAAGATAAACTTTCTTTATGCCCCATGCTGTAGATCAAAAGACGAAGAGAGTTTTCTGAATAATGGTAAAGAAAAATATACTAAGTTTCAATTTAAATGCACAATGCTAATTGCTTTAAATAGGAGAAAACTAAACATTTTAAAACTCTGTTATATCTGGATGAAATGGGGGTTTTTTTTGAATGAGGCAAGTAAATGTTAGAAGTTTATCCATGGCCTTTGTATTGAAGAGCTTGGGCACATTACTGAAGAAGATAGTTACCTGAGTTCAGCTGCTGCTCAAGGGTTTGCAGAGTCTGAGACAAATGTTGTCTAAATTATGAACCATCTATTTAAAAACTGAGCCCACAGTGAAAAACAGCACTAAAGGCAATTTTCTTCATTCTTTTCACAAGGTACTGTGTGAGTTACGTAGATTATTTGGATGTCATGTGCAGTTATGAGACCTCATTTACGTAATTATTTAGCCAGGACTTTTCAGTGTAAATTAATTTCTAATATGCCAGATGTTTGTAATGTTTCTAAAACATTAGGACTAAGTTATTCTAGTAAAGAAGAGGTTTCAGTTGTTCCAACTGATGGAAAGATTGTTTGTAGAGAGCAAGTTTTATGCATTTTAGACTTCAGGGTACAAAAAAATGTATATGGGCTTGCAGAAGACCATTAGACTTGATGAGCAAGTGCATGACTGATGAACTTGTCAATTTAATTCTGTAATACACAGCTGAATTCTTTTTAGTGTCATAGTGGTATGAAATGTCTATTTACAGAGCAAACATACAACTTGGGTTAAGTGGGCCCTCCCTAAAGACATAGGCAATGAGTTTCCAACATTCACAGAATGGTCTCTGTAAAGCTATGTGTTAGTATAGTTTATCTGTTCTTTTAAAAATATAATTAGGGCATCATGGTCCTTGGTAAATGTATTTATAGTTAGTTAAAACCTGACTAATGTTAAAAGTTTCTGGTCTATTGTTGTTACCAGCATAGCAGATACAGAAAACCCACTGAAGAGGGCACTGATCACCTATTACACTAACTCAAATGCATGATTTTTAGGAACAGTAATTCTAAAGTCTTTTCAGGGAGTAACTTGTTTTAAGGATACTGTTTTGTAAAATCTCACTTAGCTAGAAATAAGATAGATGGCTACCAGTATTGCATGTTGCTTGAATTTTTTCTCAGTCATTTAGAACTGGCTTAACTCCACTCTTCTAAATCCTCTGAATAGAGAATGTTGTAAAAGAAACTTCTGCTCATTCTTTTTGCATACTTTTGATGAGTGTTTAGGTCTTAATTTCAGCAGGCTAGGTGTTAAATAGATACGCCTGCATGGATTCTCATCTCTCTCTCCTTGGCAATGAAGTTTTCAAAGTACTTTCCTGACAAGTTTCTTTGTTTGAATCTGGGTTTTTTTCAGTTTACATATGAAGAAAGTGAGCAAACATTTAGGTTTAGGAATAATTTGTATGATCCTACCGTGTCTCTGTTTTTTCCCCCTTATCTCTTAGAACTTGTACTTTGTAGAGCCCAACTTTGTTTCAAGTAGTGTAACTGGATTTTGTTTGTTTGTTTCTTTTTCTACTCACAGGCATTTCTATTGCCAATATGTGAGGCAGCTGCCATGAGGAAAGTGGTGAAGGTGTATCAGGAATGGATTCAACAAGAAGACAAACCTTTATTTATGAAAGAACCTGAAGAAATAATGCAGTGCACAACTGTAGATTGTGATGAAAACGTTGACCATAATTCATCAGAGAAAGGAAAAGAAAGAGAAGAGGTAAAATATTGTTGGTTAATATTTGTGCATTGTTTTCCTGTGCCAGTAGGCAGAGAAGTGGCTTCCTTAGTAGTTTATAAGTGGTTTACTTTGATATTAGAGCATCTTTTGGGGAAAATCAATGGTAGAACACTGCTTGAATGAACAACCAATTTTATCCATTATCTGTAACTTTTTAATGTGGTTAGTTCAATTTAAAATTTCATAAAATTTTATGAATTCAGGATGTGGATTATACAGTATGTCAACCTCCAGCTGCATAAAAATTATATACAGATAAAAGGATGAGGAAAATAGTTATTTCGTTCAGATATGTCTAAGATAATTGCTACAAGCTACATGAAATATTGTTGTGTCTTTAAGATGCATTTGTCTGCCATTGTTTATTATTTAGTATCTGTTATATCCTTTTTCCTTTAATATAAAGCCAAATTGCCTGTCTACAAATCTATGGGACTTTAAGAAAAAATATTTTTCAGGAAAAAGGGATGAACTCCAGTCATGTTAGAAACTCAAACTGGACAAGAAATGGTTGTTATGAAGACACTTTGCATAAAACATCTGAAATTGATATGGAAGAGCAAAATGTACGAGCTGGAGTGCAGTCAGTATTGCAGGTATGAAATAGACTTTATATCTAATTTATTTAAATTATCAATCTAAATCTCTCTAAAACTCTTGTTATCAGCACATAAAGAGTGGGATGTATTGCAATACTTCTGCCAGGGAATCTCATGCATCTCTAAATTTTAAAAAATATTTTATATGTAACAACTATGGTGATAAATAATGTTAGATTAATGACAGTGCTTCATTGTACCTTTATTGACCTTAAGAAGGACGATGAGTAGACCAGTGCTAGGTAACATGGTAAAAAATATCTTTTAATTTGCATCAAAACACGCATTCAACTCTGCCTTATATCACAGAAAAGATAATCCTCATTTGAGTGCAACATCTTCAAATACCAGGCTTACCAGTGTTGAGTGATTGGATGGTGTGCCAAAACATGAGAAAATGAGCACTAATAGGATCCTTCAATCTGCCTTATGAAGTATTGGCTACAGGGTACCACACCTGAAATGTTTCCACACCAATGCACACAGCATGTGGAAAAAACGAGGAGCTTGAAGCTTTGGCCCAGCTCAGAGGTTTGACGTAATTGGCATGAGTGAAACTTGGGATGAGACCTCTCACTGGAGTGCCCTGTTGGACGATTGCAGGCTCTTCAGGAGGAGCAGGCAGGGAAGAAGAGGTGGAGGGGTGGCACTGTATGTAATAGAAGGATTGGAATGTATGGAGCTCACAGCTGGCAAAGGCACAGTTGAGACCCTCTGAGTGAGAACCCAGGGGCAAACAACTAATGTGGATGTCATCGTGGGAGTCTGCTATAGACCTCCCAGCCAAGATGATGATGCCGACAAATTATTCTTTGAGAAACTAAGGGACACTTCCAAATCCACTACCCTTGTCCTTATGGGGACTTCAACTTGCCAGAAATCAACTGGGAGCATCACACAGCAAGGCCAGAAGATTGCTAAAAAACCTGGATGACAACTTTATGCAACGGGTCCTAAAGGAGCTGACTAGGAAAGATGCTCTCCTTGATCTGCTGCTTGTCAACAGAGAGGATCTTGTGAGAGAAGTGGAGATTGGTGGCTCCCTTGGCCACAGTGACCATGAAGTGATCGAGTTTAAAATCTCTGTTGAGAGGAGGAAAAATGCCAGAAAAACCTCCACTCTGGACATGAGGAGAGCAGACTTCAGGCTGCTCAGGGAACTAATAAGCAAGGTCCCCTGGGAAAATGTTTTTGCAGGTGCTGCGGTCCATTAGGGCTGGTCGCTTTTCAAACACCACCTCCTGAGGGCACAGGAGCAGGCAATTCCCAAATGTTGGAAGTCAAGCAGGCGAGGCAGAAGGCTGACTTGGCTAAACATTGATCTTCTCTTGGAAATAAGCTAAAAAGAGAAGGTGTATGCCCAGTGGAAGCAAGGTCAAATGACATGGGAAGAATACAGAGATGCTTCTTGTCACTGTAGGGAGAAAGTTTGTGCTAGAGAAGCTCAGCTGGAGTTGAAGCTGGCCAGAATGTGAGGAACAATAAAAAGAGTTTTTTCGAATACATTGATGGGAATAGGCAGTATAGAAATCATTGCAGGATGCGGATTGTCACCTCACAAACAGGGACAGAGACAAGGCAGAGGTGTTTAATGCTTTCTTTGCCTCTGTCTTCAACATGAATGAGGGGCCAAGGGGGTCTCAGTGCCCTGAGTTGGAGGACCATGACTGTGAGAATGATCAACTCCCAGTCGACCCTAAATTGAGCAGGATCCACTGCTCCAGCTGGATCCCTACAAATCTATGGGGCCTGATGGGATTCATCAAAAAATCCTCGAAGAGCTAGCTGATGTCATTGCTGGACCATTGTGATGATTTTTTGAGCAGTCTTGGTAATATGGAGAGTTCCAACCTGAATGGAAGGTGGTGAATGTTGTCCTGATTTTCAAGAAGGTCAAGAAGGAGGACTCTGTCAAATCTCAGCTCAGTGCCTGGTAAAGTTATCAAGATTATTCTGGGAAGTGTTGAAAAACACTTGGAGGACAATGCAGTGACTGGTCACAGCCAACACAGCTTCATGAGATGAAAGTTCTGCTTATTAAATCTGATTTTCTTTTATGACAAAGAAACCCACCTAGCAGATGAAGGGAAGCCAGTTAATGTAATTTTTTTGGATTTCAGTAAAGCTTCCCATACTGTCTCTCACAGGATCCTTCTGAACAAAATGTCCAGCACAGCTGGATAAGCACATCATGTGGTGGGTGAGCAGTTGGATCACGGGTTAAGCACAGAGGGTAATAGTGAATGGGGCAACATCAGACTGGTGACCTGTCACTGGTGGGGTTCCACAGGGCTCCATCTTAGGTCCTGTGCTCTTCAACATCTTCATAAATGACTTGGATGCTGGAGTGGAAGGGATGCTAAGCAAGTTCACAGATGACACAAAACTGGGAGGAGCTGTTGACTCCCTGGAAGGCAGGGAGGCCCTGCAGAGAGACCGTGACCAATTAGAGGACTGAGCAA
>JAWWMO010000174.1:38165288-38190137 GCA_035047845.1 Dendrocincla fuliginosa | reverse complement strand
GGATTGTCCTGCTGTGCTCTGCACTGGGGCAGCCTCACCTTGGATATTGTGTGCAGTTTTGGGCACTGCAATATAAGGAAGATAAAGGCTATCAGTGTCCAAAGGAGGGCAACAAAGATGGTGAAGGGCCTTGAGGGGAAGCCACATGAGGAGCAGTTGAGGTCACTTGGTCTGTTCAGCCTGGTAGAAGGGGAGACTGAGAGGAGACCTCATTGCGGTTACAACTTTCTGGTGAGGGGAAGAGGAGGGGTAGACACTGATCTCTGTGGTGACCTGTGACAAGACGTGAGAGAATGGCTTGAAGTTTTGTCAAGGTTGGATATTAGGAAAATGTTTTTCACCCAGAGGGTGCTTGGGCGGAGGATGGAACAGGTTTCCCAGGGAAGTGGTTTCAGCACCAAACCTGACAGAGTTCAAGAAGTGTGTGGACAATACTCTCAGGCACACGGTGTGACTCTTGGGTATGGTTCTTTGCAGGCCCAGGAGCTGGACTCAGTGATCCTTATGGGTCCCTTCCAACTCAGCATATTCTGTGATTCTGTGAAATAATTCCACTTAAGTGTTTTGTGAGAATGTTTAGAGGCTTTTTTCTTTTACACTATTAGTCACCGCACATAAAACATCTAATGATTAACAAGGTGTACAGGGACATTTTCTCATCTTTTTCTAAACTTACACCAATAAGCGTTTGAAAAATTTAATCCAGCTCTGCAGCTCTCCGGTGATATTCTTAAGGAATGGGAGAGTTGCAAGAGTTACCTAACAGAAGTTTTAAAACTGCTTCTAGTAAATTTGGCAGGGTAGAAATTGTGTTAGTATGAAGTGTTTAATGAATTACTTTACTCAAGTTGAGACTATAGAAAATCAAGAGTGTATAATTTGAGGGTCTTTGAAATTAAGGTCATATAAAGTGTGTGCGTTTGATGTGCACATACATCCATAGAGGTGGGTATATGATTATAGCCTCCATATATTCTTTTATCCAGCAGAAAATTGATTCTGAACAAAATAAAATAGACCTGTGCCTTTGCCACTTTACTGTGTGTGCTTTTATTGTGGGTGAACATGCTAATTAAAATCAATTTTTACTACAGCTTGAATGATTATCTGAATAGGGTTTTCTTTCATGCTGTATGCTGTTATATATAAAAATAAACTTTGTAACTGAAATCACTTTTAAACTCAAATATGTTACAATAACTTATGCTTCATAATCTTTGTTTACAATTACTTTTTTATAATACGAAGTGTCCTGAGAATAGAAATAGTGAGGTATCTCTATCTGTTTCCAATATATTACAAAGGTTTGCACGTCTGAGAAGGTTTCAAAGATTATTGGTGTTGAAGTGTTTTAGGAAAAGGTTCATTTGACTGCCAAATACACTTTATTTTTTAGCCTAATACAGAGTCAAGGCATCATTCTAACACAATAGTATGTTTCAGTTTGAGAAATTTCCTGGCCTGAAACTACATTTGGCTTTCTCTGTGAATCAATTATCGAGTTTTCTTCCCATTTAGTACTTTCCTAGACTTATTTCTAGGCTCTCAGAGTAGGTTAAGTTCATTAGTTGAGGCTGGTGAATGCAAGGCTGCATAGTAATAGTTTATTTATTAAAAATCCAAAGCTCTCAGGAGAGGGAAATTATGACTATAGGACTAATGTTTTCCTGTACATGTAGATGAAGCAGGACAAAAAAATAATTGAAAATCTAGACCTGTGATTCAGTGCTTTCTAAACTTAAATTGAAATACAGTACTTCACTAGTAGCTCCTTTAAGACCTACAATGCTCTTGCCTCCTTTTTATTTTCATAATTTTCATTCTGAAAGCCCTAATTCACTGTCCACTGAAGTCAGCCACTTTGGGGAAGGTATCCTGTTTCCTGCTTTTGGTAAGCCTTACTGATCCCAGTGGGATAAATGCTTTAGTTTTCCAGAACGTAACATAGTCTGTGTCATGCTGAAGCACACACTGTATACCAGGACTGTTTCAAGTAGTCTAACATACATTGTACTAGTTAGTTGCTGGCTTAGAGGTGGAACTTTCATGCAGTGGGCTTCTTTACTGGGACATTTTTTATGTCGTGTTAAAATAATCATACCGAGTAGTTTGTTGTTCCATCTGTCTATGAGACCAAAAATATACAAATAAGTTTTGTAGAAAAAAGATCAGTCTTGTTGTTTAGCCACTACTTCAGACTAACATGTATAAACATATACATCTGTGTGCACATGCATCTTTTTCTGATGAAGATTTTCTGTTACAGATTTTTTTCTCCCAGATTCTACCAACTGAATTACTGAAAACATGAAAATGCTTCAGGCTCTTAACATCCACTCTTTCCTAATTACAGGTTTTTATAATAAATTCTTCAAATATATTCTTTCTTGAACCTGCAAATGAAATTAAAGCTCTGCTGGATGAACACACTGATATGTGTAAACGCATTCTTAATATCTACCGCCACATGGTAGTCCAAGTGACTATGGACAAGAAGACATGGTAAAATGCTAATGCTTTTATCTTAGATCATCAGTTCACAAGATGAATGTGAAAATTTCATTGGTAGTAAACACAGTAGAGTGGTATTAGCTATATGAACCAGTTTCTAAGTCAGTAAATACATAAACTTGAGCATCACAGACAAATTAGCAAAGGGGAGGAGGAGGTTATCTTTTCTGCTAAACCCTGTAGCAAGCTCCTAGTTGATTTGAGGCAGCTTAGTCTTAGTGAAAAAAAGAAGTAAGTGGGGATATACACACTGCTGTTAAGGCGCTGTTGATTTTTTCCAGGGCATTTTGCTCATGTATCTAAGTTTTAAAATATGAAAACATACATGAAGCTTCAAGGTCTTATTTAAAAATAAACAAAAAATCCTCAGATAAACATGGATAGCTATTACAATCAGATGTGTGTTATTCTTCACCTGTAGTTGTGTACAGGCGTCTGTGTACTGTGTAACTGTTTTGTTCCCTTCCAGTGCTTAAGGTGCCCAGCAGGTACAAGGGACCCTGCTTTCAAAGCAAGTTCTATTATTTCTCACTCCTTTAAATAGTTGCCTGTAATAAGGTAGTTGCCACCATTCTCCACTGCAAGGAAGCTGTAGCAAGGGGCTTTCCAGTGTCTGATTTACTCCGTTTTCACTTGACTTGGGATTTAATCTGTCAATAGTATTTCCTGAACTCTGAGTAGGTAGAGTTGGCACTACAATCATATGAAGCTTGTCTTCTCTTCTGAGGTGTCAGTTCAAGGCTAGCCACTGGGAAATTTAGGAGTGATAATAGAAAACAGATTCTACTAGATTGTTACTTGCTTTCTCAGTTTCTCATCAATGTAAAGAAGTGACTCTAGACCATGATGGCAAAGATTGTGCCACACAAAATAATTGATGAAGTATGTTAATGATAATTTAACATTGCCAGAACCTGTAATTCGGGGCGGGGGGGGAGGAAAAGCTCGGATGGAAAATATCGTTAAAACTTTGCATATAATTACAGGCCACTTAAGGTGATGGCAAATGAATGACTTGGCAGAATATGTTGAGGTGAACAGGGATTCCTCACTCTTAAGCGTGAAAAGGAGATTGAAGTAATTTCTTCTGTGAGAACCAAGTTAGGCTGTTTTCAATCATTCTGTCCTGTTTGGAATGTGTTTGAGCAAATCAATCTTGGTTGTTACCTTTAAAAATATCCTGCTGTATATCAAATCGGTAACTCTAAGTTTAATACTGTTTTGCAGGGAACAGATGCTACTTGTGCTGCTTAGGGTTACTGAATCTGTGCTGAAAATACCACCTCAAACTTTCTTGCAGTATCAAGGAAGAAAAAACTCCACTTTAGCTGGAAGACTTGCAGGACCTCTTTTCCAGGCAAGTAAACACACATTCACTTTAATTAATTCAGCCTTAATTTTCATGAAGAGAGTAGATAGAAGAACCACTGTTGGCTAGTTTGTTGTCTTAATTCATTGATATGTTACCTTGAATGGTGTGGGTTAAAGAGCTTGTTGTATGGGTTACTTTCTGTCTTATATTTTAATGACAGCATGACAGTGCTTTTTGAGGTACTGTGCAATTGAAAAATTGTTGTCCCTTAGTTGAGTTGGAATAACTGGCTAAGGTAACTAGCAATGTGTGGAGTTTTATCCTACTTCCATTGCAAAATTAGCTCAAGTCAGCACAAAATCTGTGCCACCCATGCTTAACCAATGGCTTTTTTATTTCTTAGAGAATTCTGTAATTCCTTACAGAAAGCTGTAGGAAATCCCTTCAAAGTTTATAGTTGCAGAATGCTGTTGTGGTGGGTTTTCTATAGCTAGAGTCTATAGAGACTCCAGATTCTTTAGTAGAAAAAAAAAAGAATAGACAAGATAATGAGTCAAACCAGTTGTTCCTGTATCTAAGTCTGAACCCTGCATTACCATAACACTTGATAATTCATTAAAAGTCTGTGTTTATAGGGGAGGAAAAGAATTTCAAGACTACACAGAAATTTCTGTGGCAGTTAGAAGCTTCCTTTTTAGTAGTAACATTTGAATGTTGTCAACTTATTTTCACAACCCAACTTTTCTCTGTTCTTTTAGACTCTTATAGTAGCTTGGATCAAAGCAAATCTAAATGTGTACATTTCTCGAGAACTTTGGGATGACTTGCTGTCTGTAATGTCATCACTGACGTATTGGGAAGAGCTGGCCACTGAGTGGTCACTGACAATGGAGACACTAACTAAAGTATTAGCTAGAAACCTATATAGCTTGGACCTCAGTGACCTGCCACTGGATAAATTAAGTGAGCAGAAGCAGAAAAAACACAAAGGCAAAGGTAAGACAACATCGTATAGAAATAATTTGAATTTGAGCTGGGGTAAGGAGATGTTTGGCACAGGATAATGGTCTCACGGGTTTATTTGGTACACCTAATGAGGCATCTCTATCACCTGAAAAAACCCTGTTTCTTTAAGGTAAAGCTGCTTTTTAGAACTACCACAAAATCCTCACATTAAGATTTGTTTCTGCAGATAGGCACATATGGAATGGAATTCTTAGAGGTGTGTTGAATGTAACCTTTAATGTTACACTGTAGTGGGTTATGCCTTTCTCTTTTTATCAAAGCAATTAAATAGTTGAGTCCCGACCGTAATTTCTTGAAAATGACAATACTTCTCATCTAGTGAAAATTAAGACATTGCAAGCACAATTGAAATTCTGATATTGAAATGTTGTTACAGAGGAAATACAAGGTGAACATAGTTTTGTTTGGTACTAGTTGATCACCTGGCCATGGTGAAGACAGGGTTTGTTAAGATGACCTTGTGGACTATTTCAGAGAAAGTACACTTTTAGTAATCCATATGAGTGGTACCTGTTTTCAAACTGATTCCTAAATATTGCAGACATAATATGGGGAGAGGAGGTGGCTACTTGCTTACTATGGTACAGTGCTGGAATTGGTGAGACAGGAAGTCTGTCCTCCTCAACAGAGGGCTGGATTGAAAGTTGCAAATTCTGGATTCTTTGCTCAGATCAGAGACTTTCTGTATGTGACCATTAAAAATCGCTTCTTTTTTTCCACTTCTGTAAAACATGGATAACGGTAATAGTCTCCTTTAAAAAGTGCAGTGATCTGAGAGGCAAGATTATATTTCGGCTGAGTAATAAAGATGGAAAAACATGTAATTTGTAGTCTCCTTTTTATCTTTCTGTATTCTGATTGATGTGGTTCTCCAGTCAAACCTGAGAGAAGGTACTTCCTTTGTAATATCTTAGGGTTTGTCAGTGAGAAGTAATCTATGTGGATTCCCTCTCTTAGAGAGGATGTTCCTCTAGGCTGTTTCTGCTAAAAACATTTCACATGCTTCTGTGCTTCTCATCTTGAGCAGAATCATTAATCACATTTTTGTTTTTCTGATGTGTGGCAGGTGGATGAAAACACATTTTTCTGTAGTTGACCTTGAGGGGTTGTTTCAGACAACACATTTTATGTTTTCGTATATTATACAACTTCTTTCTCTTGCTAGAGACACAGTTAAAACGGAAGTGTAACGTGGGTTAAGAATGTGTGTAGTTATTTGAATATATCCTTTAAAAAACATTTTGAATAATCTGTATCACCCATACCAAACCACAGGAGAAAAGTTTGTTAGCCTTCAGTTCCAGAGAAAGTCTCCATTGTTAAATGTGAGTTGCAGTGTTAAGTCCAGCTTTGAAATTAATAGATATCATACAAATTATGCTAAATCTTTTTTGCCCGTTTTTTTCGCTAATAATAATGAACATGTTGAACCAGGGCTCACGGTCCAAGAAGATGTCCTTTTAATGATTGTAATTGTGTCTTTTTTGGATTATATGAGTTCAATGTGGATAAGTATATACATTGCAAATATTCTTAACTTCTGTTTTTTACATAGGGTTGTTTTTGATTGCTCCTCATAGAAGCTCTATTTACTTAAATATAAATGTCAAATCTGAATTTGTACCATCTTACTGTAGTATTTTTTGTCAATTTACAAAGAGCCTTGTTCTCTGAGCCCGTCATCCCATTTTTTGGCTTTTGCATTTTGTATAAATATATTTTATCATCTTTATTTCATGTTCCCCAATGTCACAAAATTATTTGGAAAAAAATCCACATTATTAATGTTTTGAAATGTATGATTTTGTGTGTCTTGTCTAGTGGGAATAGCAATGGAAAAATTGTATATTTTATTAGACTGCAACCTTTGTAAACACATTTTTTCAGAGAAGTAAATTATGGTAGTTTAACAGAGCCAACACTTCTGAAGATGCTTGAGTATCCCTCAGTGCTGGCTGAACTTTTGAAATCACGCATACTTTGGTAACTTCATTTATTCCATCCAACCTTAAAACTCTTTCAAAGAACAACACTACGATTACGTGGTGATACCAGAACAGATGTGAATAGGTTTGCAATTCTATTTTTGCAGGAGTTGGGCATGAATTCCCAAAGTCTTCTGTTGATAAGTCCTTTTCTAGAGGCTGGAGCCGTGATCAGCCTGGACAAGCACCAATGAGACAACGCAGTGCGACAACCACGGGCTCTCCAGGAACAGAAAAGGCAAGAAGCATAGTACGACAGAAAACAGTTGGTAAGTATCTGTAAGAGCTGATAGAAGTCACATTTGAGAAAGGGTAAGGAATTAATAACTGACTTCTGTAACAATATCAGTAACTTCTTTCCACAAAAGTATACTACGTATAATAATTTACACATTAGTTAAGCGTGTAAATTCTGCAGCCTTATGTGCTTTGAGGGTAGCTGAATAACTTGCGGGTACTAGAATTACAGTTACTGCAAATGAAAGTAATGCAGTTGATATATTAATTCTTAATGAGTTTGATCACATGCTTAAGCTGGACTGGAAAATAATACTGTTGTGTGTATATGAAGGAGAAAAAAGCTGGAACTGTTTGAGCAATGGTGTGGATAGGTGAGTAACAGAAGGTTTCTTAAGTGTGTGGTTTCATAAACTACACAAGATGATTGAGTATTTTCAAACTGTGCAAAGGAAAGCATGAAAAATGTGTATGTCTATGTAGTTTATACAATGTGCTGTCTTTTACTATACTCTGAATATTGGAGTAATGATTGACATGGATATGTGCAGTTCTCCTTTTCTGAAGTCATCTAGTACTCAATTTTATTACTTTCAGGTACTCTTTACTGTGTTAGAAATGAGTGATGCTGAACAATGCCTTAGGTGAACTCCTCAAAAGAAGACTCATTTATATTCATACGATTTGCTTAGACTGTGTTAACATGAACTGGACTACAAATTTCTTTACTCTGTTATCTTTATGATCTCACTGCTATTCCTTATGTGGAGGAAAATTAAGCTGATTCTAATTTTTTATTTAAAATAAGAACCTTTTAAGAAATATCTCTTTTTTTTTTACTGTCTCTGTAGTAGTAGTGGCTTTGGTCATTGTGTGTTGTTGCTTCACTGATACTTCTTGGAAGTAGGTACATTCTGACTCAGTTTTAGTAAGTCTTATGCAACTGGGGATGCATATTGGCTGTTGAATAAATAATTATGCTATGGTTTCAGAAATGAACATTTTCTTTCTTTTTCCAAAATATTTGCAATTTTTTCAAATCACAGAGGTTTAGATAAAGTTTTTATTTAAATATTCTTCAAAATTCTTGATTTTAAAAATTTGTTCTCTCCTAAGGCTTTTGTTGGTGTGGGAGAATTAATTGCCCTTTAAGCCATACAGAAATGAGAGAAAATGAAGTCACTACTCCAAAATTTCTTGTCCGTTTTGCATATTCAAGTGCTATACAGCTTTTCCCATATCTCATGGTGACAGCACATGACTTTCCTTATGGATCACAGATACTTTAAATGTAATTTCTGCTTTTATGTAGATTGTCTGTGATTAACAGTTGTGGTTTTGTTTTAAATCTTAATTTCTTAACAAGGTAAAGTTCATATTAAGATTTTTCCTTCACAAATTAGTATTTCAGATGTTCTGTCAGAAGATTATGTTGTTTGGTCAATTTATTAATGATCTTGTTTGCCTGGTATTTGAAAGATGGCTATTTATTTGATGTTAGCCTTAAAATGACTGGAATTTATCTTAATCAAGCTATATATTGACCTGGTTAGCACCAAACTAATCTGATTTTAATGTCACTGTACTTTAGCTTCCATGGTTTTGTTCCTTTCCTCCAATTATCTTACATACCTGATATTAATAAGCCAAGTTTGTATTACTGCAACCAGTTAAAATCTCAGCTCTATTCATGTTATAGAATACCATCCCTGGACAAGCATCCCAGCATTGCTAGGATGATTTTAACAGATGAAAAGTTCACAAAGAGTTGCCCTAATCAGAATCCCAAACTCTTGAGGTTTTTTAAGCTTTAATGAGGAAAATGTTGCAAAATGTTACATGTGTCTTACATGCCTGCAAACCATTGTTTGTTATTGCCTCTCAGGTCTGCAAGAGAGCTGTTCCAGATGCTTCTTAGTTTGTGCCAATTAATACAGGGTCACATAATAACAAAATAGTCACAAAACATAAAGTTGTCTGTAGGGTATTTTGCTGGTCAGATCTTCTTCAGTTTAATACTAGCTCTGCAAGCTAAGGTTGAAATTGAGTCAGACCTTAAATATGTTGCATGATATCTGATATGTATTACATTTCCTTTGATTGTGAGTAATATATACTCTTTATATCTGAGTAGGGGGGATGTGCATGTTGAATATTTTATGGTAAGAAAAAGCTGAGGTTTCTTTTTCATGTGTTTTATGTTGTACACATTTTTGTGTACACCTGTGCACCTCTATTTTTTGAGCCATCATCATGCCAGCACACATTTATTGCTGCACCAAATATGTGTGTGTGCGTGTTACTCAAATAAAAATCACAGCTTTTCTGATATGCAGTGTGTACATTTTTAGCCTGAACTTATGTAAAGTAAATTTTGGAAAAGGGCCTTTATACATAGTATGCATATGGGTTGAAAAATCTCCTATAAGGCTAGATTTTTGGCTTAGGCAGCAGGTCCTAGTCCTATAAAAATATATTAGAAAGAATTTATTAACTTATTGTTCTGCTTTTGTGTATAGATAACAGTGAAAGATTATATATTGTCAAATATATAGCCCACATTCTGATATTAAGGCTGCCTCTGCTTAACTACTTATTTGAATGTAATATGGTGTAAAACATCCAGTCAAAGTAAGAGGAACACTTTATGTTAATTTTGATTTGTTATCAGTACAGTATCCGGAATCCAAAGCTTGACTTATTTAGAATCATTTAGATTGGAAAAGACCCTTAATATTTATTATGTAGCTTATTCTTTTTCTCTTGTCTACGTTCCGTTTAAGATTCACAGTGATGAATATCATGCATTTAGCTACCACTGTATCCTGAATTTTATTACTACATCTCTTAAACAAAGAGATACTAAAGCCTTACACATAATTGCCTTTTAAAAAAAAATGGTTTCTGTCTTACAAACCAAGTTTAATAGAGTATGGCTTCAGTCTTAAAAAGTCTTTCTGAATTGTTTTTTTTCAAACTGATGTTAAGACTGCACTGAAGTTGTGCTGCATTTGTCAAATGTATTTTCTGCTCTATGTGACCTACCCAGGCTATCTGCATGTTGATGTTAGTAGCAATTCTTTAACCTGGATTGGAAGTGTGATGTGCTCAATTTTCAATGCACTCCATTCATGTACTTCTGATTCCCATGCGGATCAGGAGCACTAGGATTCTGAGTATTACATGTTGTTTTGAAAATACATATACATAGAGAGAAAAGTTAAATACCGCACTCACTATTTATGTAAGATGCGCTGAAGTTTCCTTAAAAAAATTTATCAGCAATAACTTTGAAACAAATGAGCAAATTTGCAATAGTTTGAAGAGGAAGCTGCTTGAAACAATGAATCACTGATGCATATCAGTTCTTGCTATGTTTTACTCTGACAAAGGAAAACAAATGTCATAAAGATTTATTTAAATCTATTAGAAAAGCTACACGTACAGCCTTGATTATGATACCACAGTTCTTATCTAAGCTTTCCATTCTATAGGAGTGTTGGCAGGATGTGAGATATGAAAAGGTGAATTAACATCAGTTTAGCAAGATTTATCCAGTATTGATCAAAAGCCAGACCATACAGATAGGAAAAAATGCTTTTTGTTGTCAAACTATTTCACTTTAGTCATTTCACTTTTAATGTGGAACTGTACCAAGTTTTATTGCAAATTTCTCTACACAGAACTGATCGTTTTCTCCCTATGCTTTTGAATCTCTTTCGGAGAACATGAATTCAAGAGTATGGGTAAATGTAAAACACAGAGATGCATTTTCAGGAGAAAATAAAAGGAAACTAGAAAAATTCAAATGTAGTGTAAGTTACTTTTTCTGTTAAAAAAATATTCAAGTCCTGAGTGTTTGTGAAGCAACTTTAACTTGATTTTTCAACCCCTGATGCAGTGGGAAAAGGTGTTAATTCGTTTTTTGATTTTGAATGCAAAAATCTCTGTAATCGTCATAATAAAGGCATTGTTGCTGCTTTACATAAAAGTTGAAAACTCAGAATGTCTTATGTGTCCACTGATTTTTTTCTTTCTTACAGCTCTGCCAATATCTGCCGTGCTGAAATGTTTTAATTTTTGAATTTTCTTCCTTTTTATCTTTGTTTTCTCTGTTGCTGCTTTTTCTGTGACACAAGCCTTTCATTATAGTCACTCTTCTTTTTTCCTTCCCCACTTCTTTCTTTTCCTTTTTAAAGCCATGAGAAGCCGATCCATTGGTGAATGTGCTCTGCCATCGGCCTATATACGCAGTGCTAAAAGTGCTCCTGTTCTGATCCATACTTCCAAACCCTTCTTGCCTGATATTGTTCTCACTCCCCTTTCTGATGAGCTTTCAGGTAGTGCCACCTCTGCTAATTTCTGCACCCCCTTTATCACTTTTTTAAACCTTCTGCTTTCAAATTCTGCTAAATCATTAAATTTTTCAAAGTAAAAATACTCTGGGGATGGTGGGAGAGGGGAAGAGATTAAGAATTAATATTTTGAGTTATGTAAGATACCATGCTATTTTACAATTCATTCTGGAACTGTTAGAAGTTAGTGCTGTGCCAATGTTTGCTATCCTAAGAGTGAAAATTACAGAAACCTCTTCACTTTTCCAGTTTACATTTAAGCAACAATATAGGATCTGTCTACCAGAGAGTACAAGTAATCTAAAATTTTTATTTGTGAAGAGTGAGGGAGGGAAAGGAAGAACTTAATTTTACTTTGATTTGTCATTTACGTCTTTCTATGTAAATTTTTTAATTCAGTGTCATAGATGTGTGAACAACTATGATGATACACTTCAGTTTCCATGAAAAAAGGAAGTGTATAGTATCATATAATATGCTTGAGAGTATGACTTTTTCATTAATGTATAAGAACATAAAATCTGTAGTTTGGAATTCTGAAGAGCTGTGTTTTGGTGTTATTTTCCAAATTATCCATTTTTTTAGAATTGTGGTTTTCCTCAACATTCTCTTTGGTCCAGCAGGGTGGTTGGCTACAAGTCTGACAGTAACATACTTTGGATAATTTTGTCTGAACAAATAGGTTCAACAGTTAGAATTAGCACAGATTTTAAAAATGCATGTTTAGAGGTAATGTTATTTTTCCAGCTATTACATAGGTATAAATTATTAGTGTGTTAAGGCTGACATTCATGTTATGCCTTTGTCCCAATGAGTGGGGGAAAAAGAAAATCCAAACAGAAAAATAGTAAGAGTATATATATATATATAAATAAATATATATAGGCAAAACTGTGTACAAATATAAGGACTTAATGACTGTAAGGTTTTTATGGAAGATTTTTTTTTCTTTTCTGTCTCTCCTGCCTGCCTTTGTTACCCAAGAAGTACCAACAACTGTCTCTTCACAATTGCATTTTGTCATGTGTCACAAAATTCTTGTAATTTGGTGAAATTTGTAATTTTCAGAAATTTGGTGCCGTAGTATTCAGTCTGAAAATATAAACGGAGAATCAGGAAAGTTCAAGGTACCCCCTTTAGAGAGACCAGACTTTCACAATGAACAATAAAGTATTTGAATGCAAGTCTTGACATCACAAGCAAAGTTGAATAAAATACATATTATATGTAATAAATTAATGTAAGTACTACTGCAAATGGTATCTCTTCTGAGATATAAGTTATTAGAGCTTAGAAGATAGAGATTTTTATAAGAATTATACATGAACAACCTACGAGGAAGTACATCTTACCTGGCCATGGCATTGTTGGAAATAGTCAATTCTTAATGAAGATCTTAGGAGCACCTGTAGAAGGGAGTGGGCTTTCACAGTGAACTATTATTTCATCACATAATCACTAATACATAATCTTTCGCTCTTAAAGAGGGCCAAAGTATTCATCCATGTTTCTGTAAAGTCCTGACTTGCATCTTACTTCTCATGTGTCCCAAACCTGATGACTCTCTTGCTGTTATCCAGTGTATCCAATACAAAACCTGCACAACCAATGTAATTCTTAAAAGTAAAGTGGTGTTAGAGACCTTTGTACTTCGAACCCAGAAAAGGTCCTAGACCCTCCCTGGTCTTGATGTCTTCGCGAAGAGATGGGTGTTGCAGCAGCTTCATGATGTGCCCAAGAATCTTGAACAGTGCAAGAAAACTAAAAAGCTCTAGTGAAGTAAGACAAGCCATTAGTGTGCTGACGGGCAAGTAGCAGAGTAAAGGAATACTGTCCACTGGATCAGAGTGCACTTTGCTCTTTTGATTTTCTGCACTTTCAATTGCGCTCTCTCTTCTTCCTTTTATTTTTTCCTTTTTCATGAAGCTTTATCATTTTCCTTGCCTTTTCTACAGTAACTCTGTTATTTTCTGAGAACCTTCTGTTTCCAGATGTACAGCATGCAATTTGGGAAGTAATCAAATAGCTTCCCTCATAAGTGTGTTCTAGGTAATTAACGATGCTTAGGTAGCTGTGACAGCCCCTTGTCTAATTTCATGATTATGTGAATATCCATACAATCCAACACAACTCGAAGGATAGGACATTTCAACTTATTCCAAAATAATAGGGTACCTAATTTTAAGTTTCTGAAAGTTGTATTCAGCTCCTTTTTGGCTGTGAATCTCCTCATTGAAAGGTGGACTCACTGAACACTGGTGAATGTGGACAGATAGTCCAACAAAGAGTATTTATGCCCAAACGTTTACCTTATGTACAGTATATTAATTTTGAAGAGTAAGGCAGAACACCTGACTATAATTTGTTATTTATGGAGGCACAATGTTTCTTCTTGAAGATCAGGAAGTAGGTTGGCAAAATATATTGCAAAAACTCAATATTGACATCCAGTCATCTAGCATCATAGAGAATGCTTTTCATGATATTGTAATTACTTCATGTACTTTCTAAGGTATGCTGTATTTCTGTGTGCAGAATATTTGCAACTTTTCAAATAGTATCCAGAAAGTGGAAGTGATTTATGCTTTAAGGTGTTTAGTTATTAAAGTATATAAAGTATATACTGTAGTGTATTTGTTGCTAATCTGCAATATTTCTAAGAATAACTTTTCATTTAGACTGTTAGAATCATAAGAAATTCAGTCTTACACTTTTGCACGATAACTAGTAAAATAACCATTCATTCTGTTGAGGATTTTCGTGTTCAAGACCACTTGTCAAACCAAGTATCAGATGTAGGCAAGATTCCTAGAAGCAATGGGCAAACTAACAAATTGCAGGTGGGAGATTTTTCCTTATCCACTGGGACTAAAAGAACCAAATGAAGTATTAACATGAAAGGGAGGTGCATTATTATAACCTTGCTCCCAAATCAGTAAGTAATCATTAAGATTAAATATAAAGAAATCATAATGATGATGTCAATATGGCTGTAATTATTCTTTAATCCCAGCAACTCACAGAATGAGTGTGTTCTTATAAAAAAAATAAAGAAAGCTGAGAAGCAAAACATGTTTTTCTCCACTTCCTGAACTAACTTTCCATGATGAAATATAAACCTCTTCCACTGTTCCATGGGAATATTCTGTTAGTACTCATGCTGTCTTGTCAGAATGTGTGACTCCATGAGTTTGTATTTTAGCTTATCTATCTCCCCCTTGCTGCTGAAAAGCTATCTTCTCTTTCTGCCTTCTAGCAGAAAAAGGAGAGGTAAGGTTGATTTAAGGAAAGTTGTGATGAGGTGAGATTGGCCAGATCTACCAATTTCAATCTCTTCCTCACTGTAACATGAGGAACCAGAGCAGTGTTTCTCCTGAGTGCACACAGGTGTCAGGTACTCGGCCTTCTGGCACACAGTAGCAACCTACAAACTCCTTGAGAGTCTATGGTGTCCCAGTTTGACTACATAGCTGTACAATAGCGAGCCCTGGTTGTGAAGGGTCAGTTTGTTTGAGTTTTTAAATATTGTCTGTGTTTTCAGTGCCGGTATTAAAATAACAGTACATTTTTCATTCCCTTTGTTTCTTCCTCTGTTCTGCAAAAAATAAATCTCTATTGGCGCAAGCGTGTGTTAGTTTGAAAGTGTGTACTTGTATGTGCTAATCATGCATATGTGAGCAACTAAAATTAATTCTGGATCAACATTGAAGTAAATCTAGCTGAATTTATTTCAATGTGTGGAGCTGCTTTGTGTGCATTGTGACTTCTCTGTCCAGTTATTTTTAACATCCTAGAAACTCATGATCACTCTGTGCAAGCACACCATGTGATTCCTAGGCTGCTGCTTTAGATAAGGTTGAGTTTTTAATAGGTATGAGAGATGCATCCTGAGGACTTAAGATGAGATTGGTGTATCATAATTGCATGTATTAATCTCATATATAACATCATACATATTTTTTAATGAATCCTGTGGTCCTTTCTTTGCAGCTGTAAGAAATAACTTGAGGCTATGTAAGTGTAATGTGTTAATCTCTGCCTAAGTCACTGGAGAGTTTGAAGTAACAGTTCCACCTAGAGAGAGGCACCATTTGTTTCAGAGGGTGTTCATTCATTTAGTTAGTAATAAGTTGAACAAGAACAATGGTGAGAAAATTGTTGCTTATCAAAACTGAAGAGAAAAAGGACAATAGACTGTTTTGTATTCAATTATTTTTCAGTTCATGTTTATTTTCTGAGATAGCTTGGATGTCTCTTCTCTTTTTTCTCATATAGATCTCTCAATGTCTTGTCTAATAGCTTCTTTACAGTACAGTAAACTTTGTATGAGGTCAAACTTTAATTTTCAAATTCTAACTTCTCTGAAAAATTGAGCACAGAAATACCACTTTTCATCTTCTTTTATCATGTATATTTAGTTTAGTACAGATCTGTCTCATTCCTCCAGTTTATATGCTTTGCTCAGAAGGAAAATATGAGAAAATTCAGCTCCAGCTCTAACATTCTCAAAAAAGTGTGAGCCCTTCAAAACAGGCTTTGAAGGGGATTGTCAATATTCAATATTACTGAAATACATAGATCCACAAAGTACTAATTTGAAATACTCTTTAATATTTATAGATAATCTTACTCATAGTAGAAATAATTTAAAATATAATTATAAACATAGTTATTTTGGCTGTAACACATCAAAGTCAGGGGAGAGAAAGGGCTTAAATTTTGTTCTGATGTTAAGTAAATTCACCAGTGCAGTCCTGAAGTTAAACCCTCTAGAAAGAACAAGAAGGTAAGTCTGTTTATTGTGGCAAATAACTCTTACAGGTGTTCATTTAAGCTCTTTACTGTTATTCCTGAGTTTGAAAGCATATCTAAAACTTTTTAAGTAGTAGGTAGAAAAAAATCTGGAAAATAAAGGTTTCTATCAAAAAGAAACCAACAGAAAAGTGAATAAGCTGTTTTTACCTTGCTGTTCAAGTGCTTATCTCATAAAAAGACCGCGAGGGATAGGATGAAATCTTACAATAAGTTGAATTGTCTGTAGGGGATATTTAGCCATGCCTGCACTGGTGATTTAGTATTCCTCTAACATATCAGGACACCTGAAAAGGTGTGTGAAGGTTCTTTCTGGGTGATGTAAAGAGAGCTGAAGATACTTGTGTACAATTCCTAGGTGATGCATGTTTGAACTGCAGCTTTCGTTATAGTTAACTATGATTTGTGCCCACAGTAACATATTAGGAGTATCAACAGAGACAGAGAATCACTAATTTAAGTCGGTATAACAAATGTTCTGGTCTTTTTGTAAACAAAACTGGGTTTACTCTAATGTTAACTGTTGTGACGCTGCAGGATGATTTTTTAGTATCCGAGTCCTTAATTCTGTAATTCTTGTATATGTTACATATGCTTGAGTAAAACTGGAAGAAGAGGGGGACATAAGCCTTCATTAAGTATTTAGGATCACATTTTGAAGGCAAGAGAAAAAAATATCCTTCTAGGGAAAAGGGGTATATCTTTAAATTTTCCATTATGTATGGTCATCTTTTCTGTATAGGGCCAGCTCTTCCTTGTCACCTAAAATTTTTGATCTGTAGGTATACACGAGATTACATATCTCCTAATATTTGTAATTGTATTATAATATCCTTTCTGATATTTCAGTAGTTTATATATATTCATACAAGTAATTAAAAAGTAATAGTTAGACACTTCAATAGATAGTCTTAATGTTAAAAAACCTTGTTTGTTCTCTTTGGACTTGGCCATTTTTCTGAAAATGTAAATTCCACACAGGGAGTACTACTGTGAAACTAATTTGTATTCCAGTAACCATTTCCTCAACAAGCTAGCTGGAATAATACTGGTTGAATTATTGAACTTATTGGCACAGCTCTAGCTTTAACTGTATTTCCAAATGTTCCATGATCTCACTGTTTGTTCTCATGCATGTTAACATTTAAAACTGTGTTCTGATGGTCTAACTCATTTATATTACATTCTGTACTGGATATTATGTGCGTGTGTTTTTAACACTCTAGTATTGGAAAAAGTATTTTTGTTTTACCTAAGAAAACAAGGCTCTGGACTTTCCTTGCTTTTAAAGTCACATAATTATGATGTAGTGGTAAATATATATCGTCTCAGTATGTATATTTTTGTGCATGTTACATATACTTTTTTCCTACAGACATTGACGATGCTCAAATTCTTCCACGTCCACCTCGAGTCAGACATTTTTCACAGAGTGAGGATGCTCCAAGTGAAGTTTTTGGTGCATTAAATGAGGAACAGCCACTGCCACGAAGCAGCAGCACCTCTGACATCCTGGAACCATTCGCAGTTGAACGAGCCAAAGGTGCAGTTCCTGTCATTGACAGTTCATCCCATCATGCTCCAAGCTTACAGAGTTCCGCTGAGACCTCTTCAATGCATAAATCCACTGAAAGCCATATCACTGATACAAATAGCAGAGAGTCCTCCTTGGAAGTTGGGGATAGTATTTATGACCATCTTTGTCATTTAATAGGGCCGGTAGAATTTGCAAACACTGCCTTTGAACAAAGCCAATATGTTGACCTTGAAGGTGAAGATGATCTCCTTTCCTCTCTGAGAGAATACCTTAAAGAAAAAGAAGAACTTTGTGGTAACTTTGAGTTAGATAAATGTAAGGCTTCTACTAATGACATTGATAGATCAGTAAATAGGAATGATAGATTACCACTGGATGGATTAGAAAATAGAGATCAGACTGGTCAATGCATGGATAGCATCACTGTTAAAGAAAGAGACGGTAACACAGAGCTGCACCTAGAACAAAACCCAAGTGGCTTTATAAGTAATATTGCACCTACTCAAGTAGACTTTTTAACAAGAAATCAAGTGCTCAATAAAGCCAGACAGGTAGATATTAGTAAACAGTATGAAAGCATGTATGATCATGGGTCAAGTAGTCCTAGCAGCAACGAAGGAAAGAGATACCTGTGCAGGCAAGCAGCCACTGAAGCTGATGTAGATTTAAGTGTGGAAGCAGCGGTAGCTGAAAAGCATAAAAGTGCCCAGTTTAATGAAAAACTGACCAACTCACATATTGTCCCTGCAAAGAAAAGTCTTCCTAAAGCACAAGTTGACCCTCAAATGCCTCACATCACAGGCACAAGCAAACTGGCACCAACTAAAAGGAGTATATCTGAAACTGTAACTCATAGGGCCAAAATCATGAAAATAACAACTAAAAAAAGAAATAGTGTTCATGTTACTTTTAGGCCGTCTACAGAATCTGTTCAATTTTACAACCCTCTGGAGAGCAAAGAGGCTGCTTGGAAAGCAAGACTTCGTAAACTCGGTGGCTTCAGTAGTAGCAGTAGTGGTAGCAGCAACAGCAGTACCAGTACAAGCACTAGCTCATCGTCTGCCACAGAGCTGGTTAGACCTGGAATTTATAGGCATCTAGATGCAATCAATGCTGCTTCAGCTGGCAGCAAGGAAATTAAGGAATCTACAGAAACTCAAGCAGCTGTGTTGCAGAAAGAAGGTATTGCAGTTAGTCAGTTCCATAACCGTAGTGCCTTTAGGGCACCAAGTCAGGAGTCAGTGCAACAGCAGGGCTCCCTGGGTGGTGTTTATAAAACTGTTGTACATGCTCTTTCGAAGCCGAAGGCAAATGTTTCCCCACAGAGGCAGAACAGAATGCCAGCAGAGGCTCCACTGAGGGATCTGTACAGTCATGTAATGGGCTATTTTGGAAGGAAAGCTGCAGGTGAGCACTAACAGTGTGCAGAGTGCCAAAGGAGAAAGGCAGCACCAGTTTGGCTTAATGCAACTGAAGCAAGCTCTGATAAGCAATCAAAAGGCTTTGGGATGATCACTGCTTTCCCTGTTTGGTTATGCATGCGCCTACAGCCAGCTGATTTTTCTCCCAGCATAAGTTACATTTACATACTTTACATTACTAATTTTTCTTTTCAAGATATTTAGTTGAACCTCTTTGCTGCTGAAGACCATCAGGTTAGGGAAGAGGAAGAGACAGTAAATGACCTAAATAAAGGATTAAGCCTTGACACTTTTGAATATTCATCTACCATGCAGAGTCTTAAAATTCAGCTTACTGAATGATTGGCAAATGCATATTTTATCAGAATGTGGTATTCCACTCTGAATGTAGTTTGTTTATCAGAAGGGCCTGGCTCTTGACCAGGTCAGTTGAACTGATTGTATTTCTGGTTCATTTAGTGTGTTTTCTTCTTCCTCCCCATCCTCTTCCTCCTTTTCCTCCTCCAAAACAAACAAATAAAAAAAAGCCCCTTAAATTTACATTTGGAGGTCAGTTGAGATAATTTTTTAAAAATAGTGTGGAACAGCAATCTGCTATTACTGGAATGACTTCATTATAACAGTTCTATGCGTCTAATAATAAGGTTTTGTTTGAGTCTTTTTCAAAACATGACATAGGCCTTGCTATATTCATTCATTCACATCAGAATGGCTGCAGTTACATCTTGGCAACATCCTTCATTGCTTTCTTTTACTCTTGGATTCGTGGATGTTCATTAAGGTCTTATGATAGTCTTTCTCCTGCTAACTATGAGACCTTGTGGACTGATCAAAAAAGAGGGCTATCACTCTAATATCCATTGTCTTAGTTCACATAACATCAAATGAACAATAAATTAACTTTCAGCAGTAATGCAGGTTTTCTTTTTTTCCCATTGTTTTGCTGGCATGATTAACAGAGGATTCTGCAATGCATCCTGCATTGAGATGTTAATGCCACCTGAGGGCAGTCTCTGTAAGCACAGCACCCGAGCGCGTTACTGTCATGGGTCTCACAAAAACGGTTTGCTGCTCTGCAGAATCTATACTTCCGAAAAAGAGGTATCTAGGAAGCACTAATTTTAGAAATACCTGTTATTTGAAATCTGTAACATTTAACAGAGCCTCGCTGTTAGAATAAACTACACCATGGTCTCAAGAGAGAGCTGACACTGAGGGAAAAATTCTTATAAAAAGAACATGAACTGGAATAACTTGAAGACTTAGAAGGTGAATACCATGAAGTCAGGTATAACAGCCACAGTTAAATATGAACAGTATGATTAAAAAATACAACATTGATAAATGAGTGAACTTAATTAATTGTTCATAACCATTGATCATTCAGAGTTAGAATTTTCATTCCATGTACTAGCATGTAATTTTATTATGTAATGTTTTCTTTGCACTATTTATACTAACTGTATACAGTGCCACATTGCCATTTGTCATTAGTATATATTACAACCTAGTTTACTTTCTCCACTGCATTGCTTTCTATTAGGAATGCAATGAAGAAGAAGCCTGTAGGAATAATATAAATTTTTTAGGATTTCTTACTTGTGATATGGAGGAAGAACATATGCTTTATCCTTAAAGCAAGCATTAACAACTTTGAGTAGTGCTTACCTATAAGCTTCCTGCTCTTAAAGGTGGAACTGGAAATCGACTAACCCCTGCTTAGTGGGAAGAAGAAGCCATACTAATTCTGAAAGTAGAATCTGCTTTAAAAGAGGGACATTCCTAAACTGCATGTTTGGCAATTTTGATTTTTTTTTTTTTAAATTTCTGTTAATTAGCAGGTTTTTTAATTTTTTACATTTTGTTTTGAAAATACCTTCCTGTGATCTTTACCATAAATGGTTGTTCGTTTGCTTTTAGCTAATAGAGAGGACATGAGTCAAAAGCTGCACCCTATTGATAGTGATATTGGCAGTAGCAATACAAATGTTCCTGACCTCATGGATGAATTTATAGCTGAGAGACTCCGCAGTGGCAGTGCCCTGGTAAGCCTTTAAACTTGCTACATTTCAATACTTAAGCCTGCATATATGTGTGAACTTGCCAATGACATTATAAATAGGTTCACTAAAATATATTACTTCAGCTTTTATGAATTAGAATTAAGAATATTGCTTAATTATTTCTTGCCTTTGACACAGGTTCATGCTATTTTATACCATTTGTGTTTCCATATCTGTTAAATCTTTATTGTGGAAGCAACACAGAAGTTACTGTCAGGTGAATAGTCTCATTGAATTAAACAACCTTAATTACACCTGTACATGGACACTTTCAGCACAATAGTTCATATGTAAATTTGCAGTTCTCAGAGTGGTGTGTTGTTAAGTATCATACTGTAGTACAATACTGTTCTCTCCAGATGTAGTCAATGCAACAGACTAAAAACTACTCCAATGTATGTTTTTCCTTCATTTTTTTAATTTCACTTCCAAGTGTTGAATAATTTCTTGTAAATAGTGCTCTGATAATTGAACTGACTGTCCATATACTTCCTGCACTTTTCTTGAAGTGTTGTGTTGTTTGGAATGGCATTCATAATGAGAAATGTTAATCAATTTTAATTCAAGAATTTCTGGTTACTGTTGAATGCTTACAGAATGAGACCACTGATTTGAAGAGAGAAGTGCTTGGTAACTAGCAACACAAGGGAAAATACTAAAAAAAATGTTGCAAGTAAAGAACAGAATGGCTAACAATTTAAATATAGTTTTTCAAAATGGTTTAGCTCTTTTTTCTGCTTAGAAGTTTTGAAGAAGGTCATTTGAAGACGTGGTCCTATAGAAAGTTGTGCATAAGGAGTTGTTGGTAATAAGGGGCAGAAAGTTTTTCCAAGTGATTAAAAAAAAAATTGTTTCCATATCATGGACTTGTATAAATGGTGAGAGAGGATCTATAGATTTTGTCTATATGTATGCTTTTTTTCTCTTTTGTATTCAACTCATGTTTATGAAACTGTTGCTGCAAAGTATTTGTTAGTAAGTCTTGAATTACAACACAAAACATTAACTTGAAGTCTATAAAAAGGTTGGCTTAGTCTGCAAATTAATAAAACAGAAATGATCACAGCTGGCGCAGAAGAAGAGAGAAAATGGGGGAATACTATTTGTTTTGAGAATTGATACTTTATGTAGGTAGCAGAAAAGAGCTAAGTTTGAGTAAATACTTGGACACTGCCGTTTATTTTTGTAATTAGCATACAACAATAGGTTTGCCTTCTTAAAACAAGATCCAACTTATTAAGATTAGTTTTAGGTTTCTATATCTATTGAATGCTAAAGCCTTATCACAAGTTTGTCAGTCTGAGAAAATCTCTAATTAGTAGTGGGATAGTAAAAGAATGCAGAAGTGTCTGGGCCTAGTGTAAAAGGAAGGCATCTTTAGTGTCATAATGCATAAAGATTTCAAGCCATTTCATAAAATGGCTTTTCTACTTTTATCTCTCTTCCTTCTCAAGCAAACAGTCCTATCTGTGGAAAAATGTGCCTTAAAGAAAGACTTCAAATAGACCACCACCTTACTTGTACATGAGCAAATCTGCATGCCTTATTTATGCTAAATGTGGTCTTTGGTGTCCAAGGCAGTACCAAAGTTGTGGTTTAATTATAAGGAGGTTAATGCATAAATTAGTAAATTTATTTGCTGGCTGTATAGATTACATTTCTGCTTATAGCATGGTAACCTATGGGCCAGAAAAGGCAAAATTGCATGACATTATTTTCTGCTTGAGTCTGAAACCAAGGTTAACAAGTTTTCTTTAATAATTTAGACATGATATACTTTTTTGCTGTTTTTCTCTCTCCAGTCTTACTTATAACGTGTGTGGCCCATGCTAGTGTGAATACTAGTCTTTTAAGATACATGCCCAACAATTAACTGTGCAAATAAAATCTGTGTTTATGAAATTCCCTGACTGCATGAGTTCTTCAGTTGCTGCTGCATGTCTGGGGGTTTGGAAAGTCTTGGCTATGTATTTAATATGGTGACAGTTTATGATTGAGGTACTTATGAACCAAAGTTGCATTCTGACTTTGACAAATGTAGGATTGCTTTTTCCATTTTATGTAAATAAGCCATCCAAGATTGTAAGATAGTTTATGTCTCTTCAATGTATAGAATGTGACAAGAAGAGGAAGCAGTCCTGGCAGCCTGGAAGTTCCTAAAGACCTTCCTGATATATTGAACAAGCAGAACCAAATGCGTCCTGTGGATGACCCAGGCGTGCCTTCTGAATGGACATCACCTGCCAGCGCGGGCAGCAGTGACCTCATCAGTTCAGACAGCCACTCTGACTCCTTCAGCGCCTTCCAGTATGATGGCCGCAAATTTGAAAGCAAGTATATTTTTCCAAAAGCAATAGCATTTGTTTATTAATGGATTACAAATTTCTGATGGTTTGGTTTGGGGTTTTTTTCTGGTAAAGTTGTATGCCAGCAATTTTTTGTAAAGAGGTAATTTTGATTTCCCATTGAAATCATTAGCAAGTTAATGGAGCAAGAAGAGTTCTTAAAAGAGGTTATGGGGTTTGAGTATATTTAAAAAAAGAGCACTGGAATACTACTTTTCAAAATAATACTTCTGCTCAAAAAGCAGAATAACACTGAACAGAAGTTAGAAAACAATACTGTCTTTTCCCTGCAGCACATACATCTCTTTTGCGTGAAATATAAAAATTAAGTTACTAATTTTGGAAGTTATTTTAATTCTTTTGAAAATATTTAGGTAAAACTCAAAGGGCTTCTGGTATTTTTACAGTGGCCTTTGTGTAGCTATAGATTAATCAAGATACTAAGTGTAATATCATGGTAAAATTAGTATGCTTTATTATAATTAGTGTGCTTTGTGTAATAACATAATGCTTTTCATTCATTCATTTATCCATTCCCACACTTGTTCAATAGAAGGAGTCATTATTATTTCATGTATTATGTAAAATAAAAATGATGTTTATATGGTAGAATTTATTGAAGAAATTAGTTTTCCTGTGTCACTATTATGCGACTAAGTGATGGTATTTAAGCCTACGTTTTAGCCTGACAGTTTTTTTCTTTAATGTTGAAAATAACATTTGTTAGAGTATCATTTTTCATAATATTTTCAGTTTGGTGTTTTTACAACAAACTTCCAGCTTGTAGATTTTGCAAATAAATTACTTCATATATGATTCCATTATTTTTACTTTATTTGCATGTAGGTGCACTTACAGCAACTAAGCAGAATACAGGTGTGGTAGTTTAGTTTTTTTGGTTTTGGTCTGGGCCTTCCTTGGTAGCAAGGTCGTAACTAAGGAAGTATTCCACACCATTCCTTTACATAATCAGGTGTATATAAAGACAGGAGGAAGGTTTCCTCCCTCCTTCTTTTGCTCCTTTTGCCTTTTGCTCTCTCTCTCATTCGTGTGCTCGGAGGACATCAGCTCTCTGTGCTGGCCTAGCTCTTATTTTTGTGAGTTGAGGCCCATCGGAGCAGCTGGTGGCCCAGCCGTACAGAGGGGAAGGACCTGCTTTCTCTTAAGAGGAGTTTGGTGAGAATTGATTGTATTGGTTACTTATTGAGCTTTTCCCTGAGTTTACAAGTGTGTGTATTTGTTTTG
>JAWWMO010000174.1:38147920-38165188 GCA_035047845.1 Dendrocincla fuliginosa | reverse complement strand
TACTTATTGAGCTTTTCCCTGAGTTTACAAGTGTGTGTATTTGTTTTGTTTGGTTTTACCCATTTTGTCCCATTTCCGTTTCCCCTTTCCCCCTTTTTCCTTTTGGGGGTTGTCCTGGGATTTGTTCTGTAGATTCATAGTGTTTGATTGTATATAATTGTAATATATGAGAATATATGTGTATATATATATATATATATATATACACTTTTACTAAAATTGTCTTTTTGGGTACTTTTTTTTTCCTTTTTCTCTCGGGAGGGGGAATCCGTGTGGCCAGCAGTTGGGCTTGACAAGGAGCCAACCCAAACCTCCACAACAGGAAATGCAACAGGAACATCTTCTGCAGATGTGCAGTCACAGGTTCAGTCTCACAAGAAAGAGATTATTCAAAATAGTCAATTATTTTCTCCTGTTACATTTTACGTAAATTTTGCAGCAGTGTATTGGTAGCATAGGAGATGCACATACAAGGTTTCGGTGGAGGAGTTTGGAGGTCCTGGGCCTTCATTGTTTTTTCTCTTATCAGTGGTATTTTTAGGTTCTAAGTTAATACAGTGTTTTCCTTACACAGATTTCAGCTTTGGCACTGAGGCAGGGACACCAGCCTCTACTGACGTTGATGCAGTTTCAGGACAGCAGCAGAGTGCTGAGGAGCAAGAAGTGGCCAGTCTAACTACGCTCCACATAGATTCAGAAACAAGTAGTCTCAATCAGCAACCATTGTCTGCTGAAGCTGCAACTATTACCGGTAAAGTAGATTAAAAAAAAAGCCCTAAAAAAGAAAGGCACATTTATTTCTGAAATTTTTCACACATCCTGAAGAATGCAAGTTTCAGCTTCTGCCATGAAACTATATTCTAGTTAAGATGATTCTTATATTTCGTATATTTTTGATTGCTATTGAAAAGTAATGTGTGAAATAACATAAGAGGAAAACCTTTGTCTGACTTCATTACCCATAAAATCTTTAGCTCATTCATAAATGTATTTTAAACCCTTCATGAGAAAATCTGTACAATTGTCCCATAACGTATGCTAGATCTCTTATGAGTGTTCAGTTACTGGTAGTTAACTGATTTTCAGGAAAAGTTTTTTCTTTGGAAGGCTTTAGCAGTGCTCTTTTAAACCAGCATATCACTGTGAAATATCATGGGATTTTTTGTATATGTGCATCTTAACATCTCGTTATATTGTCTGTAAAATGGGAGTTTTGCCATATAACATCACTTTCCATTTGTATAACTTAAAAATTCTCTTTATTTTAGTACTTTGCTTGTTTTCATGAAAAAGTAAGCTTGTAAGGAAGGAATGTTTAATAGCTTCAGTTGCGAAGATTGATGCTCCACCAGTTTATTTTGCAACTGTTTCTTGAGAGAGAGAGAAAATAAGTTAGAGTAACAACCACCAAGTGATGCAGTTAAACCAAATTGAATGGACTCATTTCTGAAAGAGAGAATCTTTCTTTATGAGGAGAATTTTGAAGATCAGTGTCTTGCCAGAGACCAGACATTTTGTGAATCCGAAGGTGTCCTTTTCGTGTTCCTTGTTCCATGACTTACACACTACCATTCCTGTTACAACTCTAGTTGTAACAAGTTGCAACAAGAAGTACCTACTTATCCGTGAAAGCTTCTACCTACATAAAGTGTTTTGCTGTCTGTGAGAAACCAAACTTTCAGTGATATGGAAAGACATCTCTACTTCCTCCACGAGTTTTCACTTTCAAAAAGTGTCTTTCTGGTGAAAGAAGCATGGTATTAGCTTTCATGTACATTGTTGTTCAGCTTGTTCAACAATGTTCAACTTAGACTTCTGTCCTCTTCATTTTTCTCCTTATTATGTGCTTGTTGAAAGTCCTTGCTGAAGATCCATTTTTTTTGTTTGCTTGTATGTGTTTATATGTTATTTCATTGCTGTTTGGTATTTTTTGTCCAAGTTTGCACTATAACTGAATTGATAAGCTTGCATTGAATGACTGAGCTGTCTATTGAGAAATTCTGTGGTTGTCTCGTCTTGCTTAAGACCACTGTTTTAGAGAGGCAGCTTTTTCGTGTCTCTTGCATTTAGCCGTGTTTCCTGAGGAAGCAATACTTGTGCAATTCTCTGTCTCTGACTGTTCCACACACTCAGTGATATTGGAGCCCATTGTCTGATTTCTGCTAAATTGACATATAAGAAAACAGAAGGATATTATTTTCTTTGATGTTGTATGAAAGATAGGCAGCTGTCTAGTGAAAATTGCATATATGCAGAATCCCATGACAGGGAAGCTGCAACATGAATTTCATTGTATTAGATGCCAGCAAATCAATGCAGAAACTCAACCCCAAAACACGCTCATAAGAAACAAGTTTTCAGTGGTTCTGCTGATCAGAAAACTGATCCTTTCAAATAGTTTTATCTTGAAGATTTTTGGAAGGAAATTTTTTTTGGCATATGAGCATTATTTCATATTCTTAGTAAACAACAGAGTTTACTATTGATTGCAATTTGCTTGTCCTAGAACAAGTTGAACCTATAGTAGTCTCAGTCAAATTCAGATTCATATATGCTGAAATATCTTTTAGTGACAGTCTGCTGTAGTTCTGCAAATTTTTTTTCTCTCCATTGTATCCATTGTTTCTGTTCATTCTCTTCCATTATATGAAGGTCTCGTTCCTTCCTTTCTCTGCTGCCTCCCTGCCTTCCTTGCCTACTTTTTCTTTCCATCTCATTCCCTTTCCTTCCCTCTCTATCTCACTCTCCCTCATTTTCTCTCCTCCCCATCATTCTTTCTTGCTCCTTCCCTTGAACTACTTTCATCCATTCCCAACTAGTGAGCAGAATGGCAATGAAGTAAGAAAAGATTTCTTGGAATATCTTCAAAGGGTGTACCTTACATTATCTTTGTAAGTGTGTGGAAAACAAGTGGTCAGTAGCAGGAGGGGAGTATCATTACCTGTTACGTGAAGCAGCACTTCCCCTCTCTTCTGCATAGAGATGCTGATTTAAATTGATGCTAAAAGCTTCAGTAGAAGAGTCATTTAAAGGAGATAGAGACTTTTGCAATTTAACAATGTAATTAAGATTGTTTACTGCAGTTTTGGTTTTGAAAACACATTTTCTGTCTAGTTCTTTAAACAATTTGTTCTCTTTATAAGAAAGAACACTTCTCTCAAGTAAGTGTTCTCTCAATTATTCTCACAATAATTTGGAAAAATTACTGTTCTAAAAAACATACTGTTTCATTGCTGTCCCTACAGTTCAGTTTATTTCTAGTACTGACCTTCACACATAGTATTTTTATTTACATTTATGCAAGAGTTAAAGCTAGTAGGTTTGAATTTTTCCATTTTTAACAAGTGCTGATGTGTAGGGAAGCCTTTTTGTCTGCCATGTGACTCTTCTGGCTGAACTCAGCTTTTTGTAAGGATCTTTAGACAAATTCAGGATGTGAAATGTAAGATAGTGCAGAAGAGAAATACTAGAACCTACTCCCTCTCCAGAGATCTCTCATAGAGACCATATAGTTGCCTAGAGAGGTTGCTCAGACATGATCACAGAAAAATGCCTTTGCAGCACTGCCATTCAGACACTTGTGATTTCCTGTCTTAGAGGAAGTAACACTCCTCCAACTATACAGAACTTTCTCTGTCCAATCAGCAGATAAATATCAAAGATTACCAGTTACTGGTTTGAGCTTTTATTTATAAATTAACTTGCATGAATCAGTAAACTTGGAAAAGCATTTGTTCCAGGAAAAGTTTTGCTTAAGCACTCTGCTGGAGAGAAATTTAGGTGAGAGAATGTGATGAGAAATTTGACTGGTTCAGAATGATAAAAGTGCTGCAGAACAAACACATTTAAAATTATTTGGACCTGAAATAGAGGTCTGTTAATCCACTGACCTAACTGATTTGGATGTTCATCTCTCAGCTTTCCTGCGTGCAATTTGTTTTCTTTCAGAGCACCATTCACAGGGAGATCTTCTTACTCTTTTTATATTTCATACATAAAAGCAGCTCAGTTCTCTGTTAATGCTGTATTTAGACAACATTTTGATAGCTCAAGGAAAAGGAAAAGGCTTTTAAGGTAACTGTTAAAAATTGCATTTACAGGCTCTGAAAGTGCTTCTCCAGTCCAATCTGCTCTTGGATCACGATCACAGACACCCTCTCCTGCCACTCTTCATGCAGATCATATTGAGCAGAAGGATCTGCAGCTGGATGAGAAGCTCCACCACTCCGTTTTACAGACGCCAGATGACCTAGGCAATATCTGGAATAGAAAATACAAATCTGTTCTTTCTTTCTTTCTAGTGCAATATAGCAAAGTACTATATGTGGCTAGTATCATGAATTGTAAACAATCCTGTACGAGGCTATCTCATCTGCAGTTTAAAAATATTTAATTACGGCAATTTCTTTTAAAAGCAAACAAAAACCTCTTGCATTTTATCCTGCATTTCATTGGAATTATTAGCAGTGGATTAATAGTCCACACATTTATAATGGCTCTTTTAGTTGCTTGACAGCTTAGTCTAGTATGTGGCCCTGCCATGGGTTGTTTTATCACTGATGAACAACTAATAAGACATACTTTTAAACTAATTTTATCATTTCTCCTTGGAAGTTTGGTTCTTTTCCCTTTCATATTTAAACAAATTTGTAATTACATTAACTACCTTAGCTGTTGAATTCTGTGATGCATTCACTTTGTAAATACAATGTAAACATTTCTCCTGTATTTGGTCTCATGGAAGCAGAAGTGTGTCTGACGTATTTCACACTCTTTAAGTAGCCTACTAATGAGCAGAAATATCATTTTGCTATGTACTTTGAAATCTACAGCCTAGAAACCATTAATGTCTTTACCACAGTGGTCCAGATCTTCAAAAGAAGAAGCTATGTAATTAGGCTGAATTCAGATTTAAGTTTGATTTGATTTGCCCATGGGACATATGAGATTTTCAGAAGATCCCAGCATATTCTGGTGCTGAGCTGTTTTGAAAGTCCATCTGAGAGGGTGGAAAGAATATTCTGGATGCCTGCTACTTAAAAACTGACTCATTAGCTGGTTTCATGTGGCTCTTTAGATAGTTAAGTGTTATCTGAGTAGACTTGAGCCATCATAATCTGTTGAAGGTTTCTTTGTATGGATAGTCTAGATCAATCATCTGTGTGGAGAGAGCTAGGTGAGTGTTAGACTGGTGCTAGGTTACTGAATGTTGCCTCTCATAAATTTACTGCTTAAAGGACAGTAGCTAGAGACACGTTTACTCTCACCTTTCACTTCAGTTTGCAATAAAATACGTTCCTAGTACATTCTAAGGAAAGTAGTCTTTATGTTTTATTGGGAAAAACATAAAGTTGAAACATAATTTTACTTGAAAGCAGGCAGGTGGAGTTTTGAAGATTCATTGACTCCAAAGAATGTAAGATAACACAAGAAAAATGGCCTCACTGGGTCCATCTGGTCTGAATTAGAGCTCCAGTAGTGACCTTAAATGGTATTTATGGAAAGAATATAAGAAATAAGACAATTCTTCCTCTGTAGAGTTTATGATAGATACAGAGTTTAACATATGCAGTGTTGAGGTGGCTGAATGGCTAAAAAATAACTTACTCTGAAAGCCTGATATTTTGATTTTAAGACAACTGTATGTAATAGTTATATCAGAACTTCCTTTTCCAGAGATATATATCTCACTGTCCTTTTTTTCTTCCATTGCAGAAACTAGTGAATTCCCCTCAGAATGTTGCAGCGTGATGGCTGGGGGAACACTTACAGGATGGCATGCAGATGTTGCTACTGTGATGTGGAGGCGAATGCTAGGAATTTTGGGGGATGTCAACAGCATCATGGATCCAGAGATTCATGCCCAGGTCTTTGATTACCTGTGTGAACTGTGGCAGAATCTGGCCAAGGTAAAAGAACTGAACCTCTTCTCCAACCTGAGCTGTTAGGGCAGGATTTTCAAAAGGAAAAAAACACCGCCTTATATATTTCCCTTAAATGGTTCTCTTTTCATTTTGTTTTTAATAATTGCAGATAAGAGACAATCTTGGTATTTCAACAGATAACCTGACTTCACCCTCTCCCCCAGTTTTAATTCCACCACTGAGAATTCTAACACCATGGCTCTTCAAGGTAAGTTTGAGCATTAAACTGTGAAACAGAAATAAAAGTTAATGCAGGTGCAGAAGAGTGTTTAATGCAATTTTTTTATTTATGAATAATGCTGTTCTAAAATTGTAGGCAACAATGCTGACTGATAAATACAAACAAGGAAAGCTACATGCTTATAAACTTATTTGTAAGACAATGAAACGAAGACAAGATGTTTCTCCAAACAGGGATTTTTTAACTCATTTCTACAATATAATGCACTGTGGACTTCTTCACGTTGATCAAGTAAGTTTAATTATGAAGTTCAAGGTAATATAAATGTTATAACTGAAAGTAAAATTATTTTCTCAGAACTACTTAATGATGTAATTTAATTTTGTTTATAAAGATAGTTAGGTGAGTGATAGTTTCTCTAAAAAGAACATTTTGATAAATGGTCCTCATGTCCTTGGTTGAAATCCTTTTTTTGTAGTCCATTTCAAGCAAATATGAGGGCAGAAAATGTACTTTAACATTTTTTATTGATTGTATGTTACAGATTGAAGTATGCAAGAAAGAGAAGGAAGCACATCTCTCTAAAGTCTACTGTTCTTACTTGCTCTCAGATGGAACAGTTTAGCTAGTAAATTGTGCTCACTACATTGGAGGACTTTGTTTCTACAGCAAGAATAGGAACCAGCAAACTGAGATGTACTAAGCACATCTAATCAGTAGGAATAGATCTTTTTCATAGGTTTTAATATTAACAAGTCTGAAAATACTGAATGGCTTAAACACTTTTTAAATCTTTGCATCAGAAGTGTGAAAAAGTTGAGTTTGTGAACTTTTTTGAGGTGTGGTTATAGGCATAGTGAGATCAAAGGTTCAAACCACCCTGTTCTCATTAACTGGGACAAGTAGAATTAGTCCAAACTTATTCCACAGATGCCTGTGGGTAGGACAGGTCTCCATTTTCTGTTCTCTATAACATACTGCCACTTAGTTGAGTATTACTACAAGTGGAGAATTATTCAAAGGAGAAAAAGGGGTGTTTTTTCCCTGTCAGTGAACTTGGGATGTTTTTTACTAATTAAAGTGTTTTATACTTTTCCCAGTACTTTTGAATAAATTGCATCATGTGTAGTAATTTTTAAAAGTTCTTCCCTAAGTCTGCAAGAATGTAATTTGCTGTATGGAATAACTACATACCAGAAAGTTATGAAACACTTTATTATCTTTCCTTCTTTATATTTTGGTTCCATTTGGATATATGTAAGATTAATACCTTTTTGTAAATTATAGTCAGGCAATACTTGTTGGAGAGGATTAAGCATGCTGTTAAGAAGGTAGAATAGCTGGTGATCTCACTGCATCTTTTCTGTACATACTCAAAGGAATGGTTAATCAGTTATAGAAATCTTAAAAGCAAACTGTAAATTAACATAAAGTATGAACTATTGTCCAAGGTTAAATTGATCTGTAAAGTGTAGACTACAGTTTACTTACATTAATGTGAGTATACATAAGGAATTTATCTTTTTGTGCTACTTTTCACTCAGTAACGAGCATCTTAATGGCCACAATGAATTTGCTTTCTTACATTTTTACTTTCTACCTTTGATAAATACTTGCCTTTTTTTATTCATTTTTCATCTTGATTCATGTTGATACTCTTCCTTTTTTTCCCCTTTTTCCTCTGCGAGGATATTGTCAATACAATCATCAAGCACTGCTCTCCCCAGTTCTTTTCACTTGGTTTGCCCGGTGCTACCATGCTTATTATGGATTTCATTGTAGCAGCAGGAAGAGTGGCTGCTTCTTCGTTCCTCAATGTAAGTATTCATTTATGGATGAGTGGGAAGAATTTGAGAGAAAACTGAGCAGTATTTTTCCTTGACTGGGGTGTTAACTTGTTCCCAGAATTCAGTATAATGGTTTTCAAATACAGATAATGTCTGACACAACACACGCAAGTCCTCTCCAGAAAATATGTGAAAAATGCAAAAATTACTGTTGAAGCAGAGAATCTTCCTTTACTTCAGAGTTCTCAGAACTGACTGCCATTTTTCTATACTTTAACATACTTTAATGTCCATTTTGACTGAGATGTCATTTTAAAAGTTATTTATTCCTCCATATCTCTGCTATGCAATGACTTTCATGATCACGCGTGATAACTCAAATCTGCCATGTTTGTACTGTTTGAATGTACTTCTGACATTGTTACTCAGGCAAATTCAGCCTTATGTGGTAATACTGATACAATTACCTATGTGCTGTTGACCTTGCATGGTTGTACTCGCTCAAAGCTCCCCAGCAGTCCCCTTCAGATAACTGTGAGTTTTGACTGTTTCTCCCACCATTTCCCCTCTAATCAGCCGTGAAATCCAGCCTCCCTCAAGGTACTATCTGAACCCTCTGTCAGCTTCTTGCACTGTAGCCTTTTCTGTCCAGCTGTGCCTCTTGTCACATCTGGTAATTTTCCACATCCTGTTCAATTAGCTGAACCGAAGACCTGAGCCTAGTTAGCAACTCAGTCATTTCTCTGTTGTCTTAACAATTCCTCTGCTTCCTTTTGACTGTCTTGGAAAATGGGATCATGGGGTTTACATGAGTAGCAATCCAAGGGGCTGTGGTCTCTGTTTAGTTAAACTCTGCAGAATTTGCAGAAATAGCTAAACAGAGTTTCAGCTATTGTTCTCTTTGAAGGCAGCTAGAAATGCCAGCTTGCTGATTGCACTAAGAATACATACATTTCTCCCCCTTTTTTTCCTTTTTTTTAGGCACCAAGAGTTGAAGCGCAGGTTCTTTTAGGATCTCTAGTCTGTTTTCCCAATTTATATCATGAATTGCCAGCTCTTCACCCAAATATTCCTGACATTGCTGTCTCTCAGTTTACGGATGTTAAGGTAGGAATTTTAAGAATATTTGGCTAGTGTTCAGCTAGTATATGTTTAATATGGTGTTTTTCCAGAAAAATACTAACTAAAATTTTAAGATTCTAAAATATTTCAGAAATAATTTCAGATAGATTATAAGACTCAAGATCCCACAAAATCTTGTCAAACTTTGTACTACTAAACATACTTTATAATTGCTATTAAATTAATAATAAAGTGTTTTCTTATGTTTGTAAAAGGAAATGATGTGTTATCTCACCCTTTCAGGCTGACTCTCAGTAGGGCTCTTTGCAGGTCTCACAGATTTAATCAGCTGATACAGAAGATTGAGAGGCTTAAGGTTCATTGTTAAATTTATTGAGACTTCACAACTGGTGAAATCTGCCTGTCTTCCTAGGGGCTTTATGAAAGTTTTGTTATACCTTGCTCCCCTTTGGAGACTGATTTTTGAATTCCTTCTTTCTCATTTCTATTGTATAATGGCTGATTACTTGAACTTTATTGAGGGCAACCTACAGCTTTAGGAACATTTCACTGCAGTTAAGTCAAAATTCTTCTTGACAACATTCTTAAGGCACTGCAGTAACTTAATCCACAACTAGTTGCAAATAGTTTTGAAATCAAATAATTTTTTTTAAAATGCTTGTTTAAACCTCAGAGTAGTAGATTGATTCTTTCTGTACTATCCTTCAGCACTACTCACAGAAGCTAAATTCAGGGAGTCCCATATTGGGGTTTTTTACCCTTGGTATTTTATGGAAATGTTTTGACAAGAATTGGATAAATGGTTCATCAGGAGAAACTGGGACACTAACCTGTGGGATATTCTTGGGGTAGCACAATAATGAGCACCTGGTGCAGACTAGAAGTTTGGAGTAGTGGTAAGCAAACAATTAATCTGACCACAACCTATAGGCTTACCTAAGCAACGTGCCTGTGTGCACTATAATAAAATTGTCATTTTCTGATGCTTCATGTGATGGAGTTATGGCTAAATCAGTGAATATTTTCCTCTTTGTTGTAGGAACTCATAATTAAAACTGTTCTAAGTTCAGCAAGAGAGGAACCATCTGGTCCTGCACGGTAGGTCATACAAGAAGAGCTTCTAAATGAATGGATTTTTTTTCTTTATTATATTGTTTTGAGGCGGATGTATTAGATTAAAGTAAAAGTTTGTGTGCAATTTATTAATGGTTTTCTTCACCACTGTCAAAACTGTGATCCACCTTGTGAATTTGAAATTGTTTGTAATAGAGACATTAAAAGAACAGACTGGGCTGGTCCAATCCAGTATCCTTTCTCTGATTGTGGTTGGTAGGAAAGAGTGTAAATATGGGTAAGAGAATAAGCTTTCCCAGCTTCCCGTGGGGTTCAGTTCAGGGATTTTCTGCACTATGGAGGCATTTTTTCACTCTGATTAAAGACAAAATTTTTTATGAGAGGTATAGTTATTTTTTTATTAGACCACATGATTTAATCTGAAAAAAAGAAACAATACCATGTACATGAGCCCTTCTTTATGATATGGACAACAAGCAGAAAATACTGAGCTAAACATTAAACTAGGAATGGTTGCTCTGATGCTTAAACCTAAGCATCTTCATCAAATAGAGGACTTCAGAGACAATAGTTACCAGTTTTCTATTTCTTAATTTGCATAGGATTTTGTTCCTCTTTTTACCCATCCTTGGAGGCTTTCACTTATAGAGTCCTGCTTATAGGATTGGAACGGGAGTCTGTAACACCTACCAAGCAAGAGCATACTTGTGTGCCTTACTTATTTGGGAATAATGTGTATGTATATAGGTCCAACTAATATATATTTAATATATATATATTAAAAATACTAAAACTACATACCTGGAAAACTATGAACCTGGAAAGATCAGCTTATTGAACATTTGAATGTTTTGCTGGAAAACCTAGAGCAGTTTTCATCAGCCCACTTACCTGTTTCTTCACTTGAGCTGATAATATCTCTCAGCAGAGGGGAAAGAGAGAATGTTCTGAGATAATGTTCATTTCATTTTTCATGTTCTTTACAAAACTGGTTTCTAAAAAGCATAACATTCTCCATTTTGCTTTTGAAAAAAGTAATTTTAAATCCACTTGGTTCAGAATATTTTTACTGATCCTGTGGCACTGAATCACATTGTATGGGCATCTTCAGTTCTGGCAGTGTGACTGGGAAGAAGGGAACATCCTGCACATCCCCATATCCTGTCTGTCTGTGAGGGTGTGTATACAGGAGCAGAAGCACATGTGCATACACAGCCTTTCAGAATGCTGAGTTATGCTGCCTTCAAAATGCAAAGTTGGACCACTATGTATAATGGCATTAAATTGAGATTGAAAAGGAATAGATAGCCAGTGTGTCTTTGGGTTACCTCTGCCCCTTTCCTTCTTCTGAGAGACAGAAAGGTTTGTCTTCATTGGGAGGATAATGATGTTACCACAGCTCCTGAAGCATCGCAGCCTTACCCCTCAGTGGCAGTTTATCCGCAATCCTTTTTGGTAATAACTTCTCTGATACCATCTGTTTTACAGCAGTACAGAGTTCATAGGGGCTACTCTTGGAGGTTGTCTTTAGAATCTGCATTATGATTTTGGTACTTCAGCTCAGCCACTAGTAGAGGCTCAGTTGTCTTTGTAATTGCCTAGGAGAGAACAGAGATACACAGCTTGTACTTGGAACATAGATACACATAGCTTTGTATATCTACAGTAAGTCTGAGTAATTATTGATACCAAACCTATAAATTTCTATTCCTTTCACTTCCACAGAGGCTAAACATTTTGTGTTTTGACCCAATTAGGCTTCAGGGAAGAAGTCACTTAACTGAAATATGTTCTACTCTCAGATCTTCATCTATAAGGAATAAGAACTGTATTAATCAAATACCTCTCCTGCTGCTGACAGTCTGAAAAAGAAGCTGCTGAACTTAGTGTTCATCTCTTTTTCTGCTTGTACTGTTAAGGCTGTGATTCTTTAACAATATTGTGGCCACATTATTACACAGTTTTTCAGAGACTACTCTGAATAATAACAAAGCTGGTGTTCTTAGTAAAAACCTTGCAGATTCTGGATATTTTGCACATCAGTGTATCATCAGATGTGGAATTGTTCTCAGTAGCATGAAGGAAACTTAAAATAGTAGCACAAGATTTTTAGTAACTAGAGACTTTTTTTAGTCACCTTACACAAACTGTCTGCATTTGTTGTTAAATCCATGCTATTATTTTCTTTTTTATTTTCAGAAAGAATTGAAACACATACTATGGACATAGCAAACGTGTAGATTGCTCCTCCTCTTCCCAGGCTAGAGTTTATTTAAAACATTGTTGGTAGTAGCTTGCAGTAGTAGCTTGTAGTAGTAAATTGTCCTGAAAATTTTCTCCAAGGAGATGGTTACAAAGATCTCAGATTATTCCAATACTTATCTAATTTTTACAGTCAGGTTGGGTTTATGACCAGTGTATAGGAATAATCCTTTCTACTGGAAATGAAACTTTAATGTGTATCACTGCACATCAGAAGATTTCTAATCATTTCCTTTCTTAGTTGTGACCTAGACTTAGTATGCCCTTCAACTTTTCCTCCATATGCAGTATTTCCTGAAGTTGTTTGTTATTTTTACCACTTTTCCCCCTATATTCCATCAGTCTTGTTTTTATTCTTAAGTAGGATTAATCAAAATGTAATGGAGGCAGTCTTGCAATTATTCTTTCAGAGGCAATGTGCAAAACAGGTTGGTTTTACACTATCATGTAGAATTAATTCCTGTATGTTATTTTGCTACCTGTAAGCATTTTCATTATTCAACGTAGCCTTAAAATCCTTTTGCTACAGCACAGGCTTCATAGCCACTTCTGTTCCAATTCTAACCTACAGCTTTCCCTTCCCAGATGTAATGCTTTGCAGTTCACATGACCAGATTGCATCTTGTCGATTTTGGATTGCTCTCCAATTTTAACCAGAGGATTTGGAATTCTGAAGTTGTTTCCAAAATATTTGCAGACTGTGTCCTAGAAGATAATTACTAATGACTCGGAGATTGCTTAAGCTGGCTCCTTAGCATTTCTGAACAAATTTCGTGCATCTTTGCTGATTTGAACACATATACCTGCATACTCTTTACCTTTACACTTCTGTTCCCTGTTTTTAAATGAAGAAACAACAACAGAAGTTGAAGTACTTAATCACAATATGTATACTTTCTCTGTTATTTATTTCCCCTCTCCTCTATTCATCCTTGTTTATTGTCAATATAAAACAATCTAACATATAAATCTAACAATATAAACATCTGTGAATGAGTAATATTCCCCTCTCTTGTCTCTTTGTCTAAAAAGCTCCAAATAAAGATGAGCAACTTTTTATGTTGGGGAGGAGGAGCAGTTTTTTCTTTGTCTTAAGGAAATATAAGAATTTCCCATACATTGATTTCAGGTAATACTTATAATCAAAAAGGCACACATAGATGCAGGAGTTCTTGATGTTTTTTGGATTTTTCAGTTGCGCAGAAGGGTACTTCTTCCATCCCTTTCTCTGCCTTCACCAGGGTACTTTGGATTTTTTGCTCATTTTTATATGTTGCAGCACTGCAGAAGTTTTTGTGTAGTTTTTTTGGAAATATTAAGAACATATTTGTTGTTATATGTCTTCAACAAGACATAATGAATCACAAAAATTACATTCTTGTAGAATGTTTCTGAACACTTGTCCTCCAACATTGTTTTACAGATGTGTTGCGCTTTGCAGCCTTGGTATTTGGATCTGTGAGGAGCTAGTTCATGAATCACATCATCCTCAGATCAAGGAAGCCTTGAATGTGATTTGTGTTTCTTTAAAGGTGAGAGGCTTAAACTTTTACAATGTATATTGACTTGATGTGTAAAGATACTTTGCCTTTTCAAAGTCATGATCACATTTTAGCCTCCTTACTTTTCAGTCTCGTTTGCAATCCTTGTAAAAGGGTGAATTCAGTTTAATTAGTGGATCTCTGACCTGTCAAAATTTCTTTACCCTTCTTTAAGTTTGAAGGGAATGGTGTGCTGGGACATATGATAGTGGATATCAATATACATAATTAGCCACTCTAACCTCTGCCCTTTGAAGCATAATAGTTTGTCCATCACCCCATCTTTTGTTAAGAATCCTTGCAATTCAGGTATCAACAAAATCACTACTTTCTCTGTCTGACTTTCTCCATCTGTACCCTTTCCCACATCCTGGATCCAGACTTGCACAAGGGTTTTCTGCATCTATTTGTAACTAGATCCAGGAGCCTATGATGGATTAACCTGAAGGGCCAAACTCCTTCCCATCTACTCACTACACCTCTCAACAGAACAGGGACAAAAGAGCATGAAAAATCTTGTGGATCAAGATGAAGACAGGGAGGTTGCTTACCAGCTATTATCATGGGCAAAACAGATTTGAGTTAGGGAAGTTAATGTATTGCTAGTTAAAATAATTTGGGCAGTGAGAAGCAAAGACAAAATTTAAAACACCACCTTTCCCTGCTGTCCCTTTCGTCTTCACTCCTTTGTTTCCAATTCCTCTGCCTCCCCCTGCCCTGTCCCAAGGAGTACAGAGCAGATGGGAAATGGGGAGTTACAGTCAGTCCACAAGTTACTGTCTGTCACTTCTTCCTCCCTTCTCACTGGCTGTAGTCCTTCAGGATAAGCCTCCTTCTGTGTGGACTGTCTGTGAACTGCCCGCAGACAGCCCTCAAGAAACATCCAGTGCTGCAGTGTGGGGTACTCCAGTGTTGCAGTGTGGATATCTCCTCTGGCATGGTGTTTTCCATAGGCTGCAGGGAAATTTCTGCTCTAGCACCTGGAGCATCTCCTCTCCATCCTGACCTTTGTGTTTGCCTGCTGTTTCTCATTCCCTTTTTTTAAAAATTTCTTTTATTCTCTGCCTGTGTGATATATTTACCCTTTCTTAAATATGTTTTTCACAAAGTTGCCACATACTTGCCAGATGGGCTCAGCTGTTCTTTCGTGGGTCCACTGCAGAGCTGGCTGGAACCTGCTCTTTCTGGCTTGGGGCAGTCCCTAGCCTTCTCTCATAGAGAATCCCCTGTAGCTTCTCCACTACTAAAACCTTGCTGTGTACACCCAGTAGAGATCCATACAAAGACACTGGACTGCAAAAATGTTGGGGTTTTTATTTCTGCAGCATTTCTGTCTTCTGCCCAGACTAGCCATGGTTGTCCAAGTCAATCAGATACCTCACTAATTGGCATCCTGCATTAGTAGAATTCTTAAAACCTCCGTGATGCATTCTCCTGCCAAACTGCAAAAGGAAGAGGCCAGGGTAGAGGGGACATTGGAAGTAATCCCAGTTTTGGGAGCCATCTGCCATATATGCTAAAAATCTGTTCCAAGCCAAGTTGTTGCCTTGTACTCTTTGGCTACTGACTGAGCAGAGCATCCAGTGTAAGAGGGGGACAGGAAGGAAAGTGAGAAGGTGAAAAGTGCAAAGGCCAAGCAGAAGTTTTCCAAAGCTGCTTGTGATCCTTGCTTGCTTGCTCTGTTCTTGCCCCCACCATCCAAATCCCATTATGCCCATAGCCTCACAACATTCTGTGCATGTTCACTTCTGAGCTCAAGAGCCACCGCATTATACAGTATTGTTTCTAAGCCATGGCTTGATATTTAGAGAGAAACGTAGAGTACTTAGGCTGCATGCGAGGAAGCACTGGAGGATGTACTGTGGCAGAGTGCTTTTCTGTGTTCATTCCAGGAGCTGCACTTTTCAGGCTTTTTTTCCTGATGGGTGTTTTTTGTTTTCCTACTACTTGAACTCTTGTGCGTATTTGTTCTTATAGAGTACTTAGAATATTAGTAAAAAGATCTTATTTTTTAGCATTTCACAAATTCATATATTTGTGAGAAATAGCTTTGAGTTTTTAAATATTTTCCAGTTTATTTTCAGAACCTTTCAGCCTGCTCTTTGTTTGCATCAAAAGTCAATTAATAGTCTAGTCTTTCAGTATATACACATTGATAAAAATCAGAGTGTACACCGTTATACATGACTTCTGTCAGATGTTGGGGACTATTATTTTCTTTTAAGCAAGGGTAATCTGAAAAACATCTTGGCAGATCAGCTGATCATATACTGTGAAGCAAGATTTGAGTCTGTCTAAAATAGGTAGCTGCAGGGCTTTTAGTATTAGACTCTAAATTGCAATTACTTGTTTTCCAAAGTTGCATTCATTCTTTGCAGCTCCACTAACAGTCTCTTCCAGGGTTTTCCCCTTGCTTTTTAATATCCCTTAACTCTTGCATTTTATCAGGTTCCTGTGCAAGTTTGGTATTAGGCAAATGACGTTTTTATCTTGCTTCTACAATTTATCCACATTTGAACTATTTTAAATCCTGAAATTCATAGGGATTTCCCTTCTTTTTCTTTGATGTATTCATATCTCATTTTTACATTATTATTTGCATCTATTTATGTTACGCATTAATTACTTTTTGAATAAGAAAACAAAGATCTTTATATTTTTACTTTGTTTTGCCTTGTATTGGCTAAAGCATGTTGGCTTTTTTCCTGTTCTGAGCAGTGGTATACATTGTCAATTGAGTTTAATTATGAAATGAAAAGTTCATAAATGTGTCACGGGAGAAACAAATTAGCTCTAATTTGTTACCCAAGCAGTCTCCTGGCTACCAAGTAGTCAGAGGTTTGAAGTCCCAGAATGTCTTATTTTCAGGAGAAATGGATAGGGAGCTTTAGTCCTAGTCCAACTTATTGATAAGTTCAGGTGAGCAAATAGCATTGAATAGAAATGTTGGCAGCAATTATATGCCTCTTTTTGACTTATCGGAAGCATATCCAAAGCTGCAGTTCAGCAGTGTGCTTTGGGTGTAGCTAGTGCTTCTCCCTAGCAGTGTGGCAATACTGCTATGTCTGCTTTAACCTCTCATGAAGTCCAAGCACAAAGGATGTTAACCAGCCATCCAGACCCCTGCATCTCATGACTTGATTATGCTTCTCTTAAAAATGCTCTAGATATATCACAGAATTGTGCTGTACAGGCTTAGTTAAATGAATGCTAAACATATGTTATTTGTCAGTATGGAGAAGGTTAAACTTGTGATTTAACATCCAGAAAGCAATGGACCCTTGGAAAATGAACAGTATGGTAAGACTGTTGGAGGCGGGCTTGTGGAGCAGTGAGGATGACTCAATTTGAGTTAGCTACAAAGCTCAAAGCTCAGTTTATTAATGGCGTTTCTACAATTATAGTATTCTCTGAGT
>JAWWMO010000174.1:38076211-38147820 GCA_035047845.1 Dendrocincla fuliginosa | reverse complement strand
CTCTGTGTAACTTGTCTTCAGCTGTTCTGAGTTCTCACAGACTGCAAGGTTGTTTATCTTTAACAGCACAGAGGAGTTTGACCAAGGTCAGACTCCTTCTGCTGTGTTAAGAGACCCACAGGCCTAGCAGGTTCCCACATAAGACTACCCTTCTGAGAAAAACACTGAGAGTTTGGCAGTGGGCAAAGTGCCTGTTCATTGACACCTTTCTCTCTGACCCCCGCTGCCCCCATCAAGTAACTTTTCGAAAGTTATGTCCACAGTTAACACTACTAAATATAAAAGTAGTGAATTCTTATCACAGAATATGGTGAATTGGAAGGGACCCACAAGGATCGAGTCCAACTTCTGGCCCTTCACAGGACCGTCCTCAAGAGTCACACCGCATGCCTGAGGCTATGCAGCCTGTTCACCTCCTTCCATAGCTCCTTCACATGGCGACACAGCTCTTCAATCACAGCATACCTTCTGCAAAATAACCGTTTCCCTCAGCCTCACAAGGAGGCATCAGGCACTTCTGACAACCTGTGACCCAGAGAGCTGTGTCTGCCATCAGCAGGTCTCTGGCTGGAGGTCTCTCACACAGCTGGTTCAGTGACTCGTGCGACTACAGGGGATTGAGCTTTATGGCACATCGACACCATAACTGGGGAAGCTTAAACTAATGCGCTAATCAGACTGGGCTGAAAGGATCTCTTTGCTCTTCCTTACCAGCTACTGAGTCTGTTTGCTGCCTCTGTTGGCTGCTTCCGGATGGCCTGAGAGGAGCCCTTCTGCTTGCACTGCCACGCCGAGCCCCTGTTTTCCTCACTCCCTGGAGCCATTTAAAAGGCTCAGGGTCGCAGCCTGCACTGCCCCCTCCTCACATGCTTCTCTGCCGAGGGCTCCAGGGTCCTCATGAGGCCGAGCCTAGGTGTTCTGGTCATGGGAACCCCTGCACAGCCCAAACTAAACCCAGAACCCTCTTTCAGTCACCTCTGGTGCTATGCTTTATAGCATACAGTGTTTTCCAGATACACAGAATGGCGGGTGAAATGTTTGTAGTCTCACACAACTGCTTCCATGCCACCTCTGAAGGCTCTTGGAAAATAATTCAGAACTAAACAGCTGACTTCAAAGGGGCAAATTGTTTTGCTCTCTAGCACATACTCAGTGTTGCAACTTGAGGTCAGGAAAATGTCCTTCCAGAACCCACAGCTCTATAAGTGTCTGTTCTAAAGTGTCTGAGTGTTTGCTGTTGGTTTAAGCCCAGCTGGGAATTAAGCACCACATATTAAGCTGCTCACTCAGTCCCCCCTCTCCCCTCCACCCCGCAGTGGAATGGGAAGGAGAATCAAAGCAAAACTTGTAGGTTGAGATAAGAACAGTTTAAAAATCAAAACCTGTAAATATTACTTGTATTACAGTAATAATGGTAAATGTTAATAGTAATAACGGTAATGAACAGCGAAAGGAGAAAAACAAGTGATGCACAATACAAATTCACACCACCTGCTGACTGATGCCAGGCCCCCCTTTCCAAACCCAGACCAGCCACACTTCCAGGTAACTCCCTCCAGTTAGTATACTGGGCATGATTTTTTATGTTGTGGAATATCCATTTGGCCAGTTCGGGTCACCCTTCCCAGTTTCTTTTGCATGCCTCCTCAGTGGCAGAGCATGAGACAAGAAAACGTCCTTGACTTAGGATAAGCAGGACTTGGCAAAATGCAAAATATCTGTGTATTATCAACACCATTCCCATTCAGAATCCAAAACACAGCACTGTAGCAGCTACTGAGAAGAAATTAACTTTCCTCACGGAAACCAAGACAGCATTCTTTTGAAATCTGATATATTGACCATATTAGAGCAGCTTTCTGAAGCAGATGAAGGGTTTGATCTGTTTCAGCCAATCCCCATAATCTTGAACAGAACTTCCTACCTGGTGCTCTTCCCATGAATAAGAAAATTTGAGTGCACAAGATTAGATTTTAAATTTATTCATATTCATTACTTTATACCCTTCATCTTTATGTGAAGTCTGTCTCCAGTGTCTTTTGTTTCTTTCTTAAATTTTAAAAAAAAATATTTCTCTTCAATCAAAGGGCAGAAGGGCTGCATAAACCAACCTTAGAAATCATTCATTCATCTTCGTTTTAGAGCCTGATGAGCCTCTCAAAAACACACGTTTAAAAATTAAGAAAATGCTTCTGGTTTTTAAGTAGTGAATGGCTGATTATTCAATGACTCTGGAAAGTCTCCAGGTCTTTTTCTCAGGTAATTTTTTCTTACATTCAGTCATCTGGATGGTCTATATTAAGCTACTCCGGTTTGTCCACCCCATTTGTCTTCTCCAGTGACTTCGGGGTTTTCCTGCAAGCTTTTAAGGATGTTTCCAGCAATCTCAATTCGATCTCAAGTTCTGTAATCAAATTGTTATGCTTTCACCTGTATTTAATTTTTTTTGGTTGTCACTCAAGCTTGAGCTTTAGAATCTATACCCTGCTTACTGTGCCCTTACAGAGCACTTTCACAGCATAGAGTGGCTGTTTCACGAGGGATAAAAAATAATGGTGTTCTTGTCATAAGCTCTGGGGAGACTTGCAGATGTGAGGTGTTCACTATGTTTTTAATTAAAAGCTGACAATAACATGAAACTGCATCCACTGAGAAACAGGAAGTCGGAACAAGAATTAACTATCCGTTGTGTACTCTGGTTTCTGTGGATGACTTACAAGTGCCGTTCATAGTCTTTCTTTATGCTTACATGGATACCACAAATAAAAAACATTAATTAAAGCTTCATACTCCATACTTTTCCTTGTGCTTTTACCATTTCTTTTCTTTGCAAGATTTTAAATGTAAAAATGGATAGCTTTGCTTTGATAAGAAGCTGACCCAGAACAGAGTTTTCTTCTAGTGTATTTTCCACCTTTGACTTTTTGCCATTCAAAAATTTTATTCTGAACTCTCATTTTCTGCTCAGGCTTCATTGCCCAGGCATTTCAGCTTTCTTTAAGCTTTATTTTTTTAAAGGTTTGTGAGATGCAGCTTTCCTTGAAGGGTTAATAGAACTGGACTGAGTAAGAAATCAGTCTCTGAAGCCAAGATACTAAATCTGTGCATTTTTGCAGCATGATTGCCCTTTTCTGAGTTCAGATGTAGACAGCCACATACATATATTGCACTCTTACATGAAATCTTTTAATCATTGTTGCTGTGCTGTGTTCTCTTTTATAGTTTCCAAATAAGACAGTAGCCCAAGTTGCCTGCAGTATGCTGAACATGCTGATACATTATGTACACAGACTTCAACTGTATCAAGCTGATTCACCTGTAAGGATTATTCAAGTAAGTAATTTTTTTAAACTTAAAATTTTCTATTCTTTTAAATGAAACAGTAAAATATATTTCCCTGAAATTAAAATAAAAGATTATTTACAATTATGTGTCACAAAACATTGAATTAGTGTAAACATAATCTCACTTAACACTAGCAGGAGGAATCTGCAGCATACTTCCTTCCTGGCTCCAGTATTGACATGTAGTATGCTTATATCATGCCTGTTTTTTCTCAAAATTCTAGCAGTTCCAAGAAATAATGGAGCTCAGATAGCCCCATACACAAACTAGCATCAGGTTCCTTCCTGCACCCTACAAGTGTGTTGAATCAAGTTCTCTTCCTGTCTGAATATTTGGGGTAACTGTGTAATTTCATTGTCCTTAATGCACCTACATCAGTCGAGCAGAACATATTCCTTCAATGTCTTCTGCAAAACTCAATTAGAAGTGTTTTTATTTAAAAAAATTGGCAAGGAATACCGTAACTTTTCTCAAAATACCTTTAAGAATTTAACCATGAATCTAGTATCACGTCATGTTTACCTGCTTAAAAAAGTATTTTAAACTTTAATATTTAGGCTATGCTTTAAAAGAAATATGGTATATTTCCCCAGATTCTGATAGCAACTATTACACATCTGCTACCTAGTACAGAGGCTTCCTCTTATGAGCAGGACAAGAGGGTGAGTATTTTTCATTTCTTTTTAATGTGTTAATTTAATTACAAAGGTGCATGACAAAACTCTGTTTCAAATTTTAACCTGTTCTAAGTCAGGGATTAGGCTTTTTATGTATAATACATTATAGTGGTCCTAGAATTACAACAATATTGTTTATCCTAGTGAATTTCTAGTGGGAAAACATGCTTTTAAAATTAATTGAGATTAATTGTTTTCAATAATTACAAAACCTTCTTTATCTTTATTCTCAATGAACTTGCAAGGAAATTAATATGGAATATTCCAACTTGCAGAGCGTACATTGCAAACCATCTATAAGATTATGATTTTTTCCTGTTTCCATAGTATGTATATTCTTAAGAAAGCCTGTAATGCTCAGATGAATTTGATTATCGTCATCCTTCAACACAATTGCTATCTGTTTATGTTTTCATAAACAGTCCCCTAGCGGAGATCTTTCTTCACCTGATACTCACAGGAGTACTTCCTGCCTCCTGAAAACTCTCCTGTCTCTCCTGAATTATTTGGCTTTGCCCTGGGGCTGTGGTACTCAATGGTCATTTAAATTTGGGCATTTTAGTGTAGTTTGTTGCTGACAGCTCCATCGTTCTGGGCTACCATTCCCACAGGAGCTGGAGTTTATCTGTTGCTCATTTTGCCCTCCAGAGCTCTGTTTCACCTCTCATCTCTGTTTGCAAGAAGTCAGGGGCTGCACCCATATGGACTACACACATATGCCGAGCTGCTGCTTTTCCAGCTGGGGATGCTTCCCATATTTGGCAAAGTTTCCACATGAACAAGTGTGGATCACTGTACATCAAATATCATATAAAAAATTGTCCTACCTATTTTGATAAAACGTAGTCCTAATAGGTTTCTTAAAAATTGGTTTAATATAAAAAGACTCTGAGCCTTTCATCATTAGGTTTATTATACTGTGTTTCTGAGAGGCAAACTTGTAATGGATTATGTGAAATGAGTGTTATGTTATTTGTGTCGTTTATTAGTAAATTAGTTAAGTGAATTTTCTTTGAAAGACTTCTATTTAACTTGGTAAATATTTTAGAAAATCTTGCAGATATTTATCTGAATTGTTTTCCACAGCTAAGTATTAAAAATAGAAAATAATTATTTGAAGTCAGTAAGTTATTAATAATTTGATGTGGATATGTGTCTTGATCTAATTCTGTTCTACAGTCTTTAGAAACATCCCTGAGAGGGAGTTGATTCTTTTCTTAACTGAGTAGTCTACATACAGAAAGTAGTTGGATTTGTTTCAAATGGTACTTGGTGCTGCATAACATTATTGATATGTTGCGAAGGAAATTTTGTGTTATTTTTAAAATACTAGATGCAAATGAATTAGTGCCATTTTGTGTAATCCTTGATTGACTTTACAGTGAAATTTTAGTACAGAGTGGCACATCAGCCTTAATTTGGATCTGTGTTATCTGTCATTTTAAAAACAGCAACCTACAAATCAATTTTGAAAACCACAAGTATCCTCTTATCTATCTGTATAGAATCTCATAGTCTTACCTTAGTGAGAAACTGATGAATGAATTGTCTTTGTTAAATACCTCACTAGCCAAAGTTTTTACTGATGCCATAGATTTTGGACACATGGGGGTTAAGCTAGCATGACCGCCATTACTGCAGAAGGTTGACTCTACTGAACTGAAAAAAAGAAAGCAAAACAGAGAAATAAAATAAAGTGATAAATGTGAAGTAGCAGGTGCTGTTTTAATTGATTTGTAATTGAAAGTGTTTGTTCCAGTTGGTGGTTTCTTTACTTCTGTGCTTATTGGATTGGATAATGGCCTTACCATTAAAGACTTTGCTGCAGCCTCTTCATACTACGGGAGCAGAAAATGATAAGACTGAAAGATCTGTTCTTAATTGTATATATAAGGTACATGTTTCTTTACTCACTAAATGAGAATTTCTACGTATAGATGTAGTATCAGTTTTCATGGAAATGAAGTCAGAAGTTTTCTGTAAGCTGAACTCCATTCTACTGCTGAAATGTGAAGTGCAGGCTCAGTTCTTGTACATTGCACTGTAACAGCTTGACCTTTGGTCTATTTGGAATTGTTGATTTTGTTTTACATTTTGCATGTTTAACCAAGACTTTTTTTTGTATGTCATATTGATTGCAGATGCTTGTATTGTAGAAGACTAACTATACATTTAAGACAAAAGGATGTAACTTATGTACAAAGCAATTTCAGTTAGCAATAAGCAAAGCAAAAACCACCGTTATAATTACTGTCTCTAGGAATACAGAAGAAAGGGGTTTTTTTCTTTCTTGTAAGGGAAGGGGATTAAAACCTGTAGCAGCTTAGACCTCACATGTATAATTAAAGAAGGTAGGAGATCTAAAAATAAAGGTAGCTTAATGGTTTGGTGTAAGTTTTGTTTCTTTATTGTTAAATTCCACTTTGTTGTAGATACTGTTTTAATAATTTTCTTTGCAGACCAGGGTTTATTTCTGTAAACATTAAACATCTGAAATTTTCCAACGTTTGTTCCACCTACCTGGTTCTAGCAAATCAATTAAAAAAATGTAAATAAAAATAAACTTAATTTCTTACAAAACTATCAAGTAGAAATTTCAGTAGTTAAGGTAATGAAATTCTGGTTTTGTTCTAGGTTCTGCATGGATGTGTCTATGGGTCTCAATGTTTTAGCAATCCTAAATATTTTCCTCTAAGCCTTTCTGATCTGGCATGCATGGATTATGATCCTTTTATGCATTTAGAAAGTTTAAAGGAACCAGAACCACTGCATTCTCCGGACTCGGAGAGGTCTTCTAAACTTCAGCCAGTCACTGAAGGTTTGTCAAATTGCCTAAATACGTTTTCTTTCAAAAAGATTTTGTCTTGGTTTCCAGTATTGAAATGTTGGTCTAAAGCATAAGTTTTCAGCTATACCTAGACACTAGGTAAAACCCATTAGTATGTAAAAGCAAATGTAATTTTGAGCAATTACTGTTCGATTAACTGAAATAAGTATGTTCTGAACAAAATAAAGGTCGATATGATACGGATTCTTCTGTGCTCTGTTTATCAGCAGAAGATGTTAAGTACTCCAACATGGATAAATGTTGTTTTCCATTTTACTTTCAGTAAATTAATTTAGTTTTTTCTCAATTTTGCTTCTTTTTCTAAGAATATCTTGGATTTTTGTTCTTGTCTGAATTTGCAATATTGAATGCTTTTGGTGATTTTTTTTTTTCGCCTATCATAATTTGTTATCAATTTCTTTACACTGTTTAGAACCACAGGATTATCTAAAAAGAAAGACATTTTCTCTCATCTGCTTAGAACCTTAGGAGACCTGGGAAATAACATTTTCTTCACAACTTAAAATAAAAATAAAAAATCAAGAAACTAAGCTACAGAGGACTACCATGTATTATGCAGTGTATCTAGTAAATATCAAATGGCTACATTGGGAAGAAAATTGAAAAAGATGAGATTAAGATATGAGAAACTATGTAGTGCTATTCTCCCTCTGTATTAAAGTTGTTCCATTTAGGCTTCTTTAAGGGTATTAAGAACCAGATAAATGCAGCAGCTCTTTGTAGCAGCTGTGTGCTAACAGCAGGTGATTTTGTGGTCTGCAGTGGCTACGTGCTGTTTTTTATGTAGAGAAAATGGCTAATCATTGTGCCCTTGTCTAAGGCATGCTTCATCATCCTCAAGTACTTTTTTGGCCAAAGAATTCTAAACATAGGGCTGTCCCCTAATAAGCTCAGTATTGGATTGAACAAGTCTGATTTGAGAACTACTGGCAGGAGGAGCTGTAATTATTAAATTTACTGAAGAATGAAGCAAGGTACTATAGTTGGCTTTTCGTCAAATGGCTGTGGTCTTATTAGTAAAAAGTAATCATCTACTGGGTCAGAATGAAAGAGGCTTCGAAGGATTCATTCTGTCCTAATTACAGTCTCACCTATACATATTATGTAAAGCTAATATTTAAAGCATTTGCCAAAATTAACTTCCACTGCATGTTCTATTATACTGTAGTGAATTGTAGTAGCTTTTTATGCCTGGCATCTTTTGTATTCTGTAATAATCTGTAATTATGGGTTAGCAGCAAATGCTGTGTGCCTTTTTTAATCTGACAATCTGAAAAGACAACCCTGAATAGCTTTCTCTTTAAATGAATACAGTTGCACAAAGCCTTAGCATCGATATCTTCATTTTGCATTTCTGACTGATCTGTTCTTTTATGATTTCTTGTTAAATTTCTTAATAAAAGTAATTTCAGATGCTCCTTTTATCTCTCCAGATGAATTAAATTTCAGGACTCTGGAATTGTAAGACTGTGAAATTTAATTGACAGAGTACAACATTATAATGCAACCCTGGTCTTGCAACCTTGGCACTTCCAGTACCCATTGCCAGGCAGAGAATAAAATTGGTAATGCTTAACCGATTGCACAGCATCTGTTCTCACTGGCATTGTTGGAGGAGTGTGAGGAGTAAAACTGGTGGATAACGACCAGTCTGGGAGTCAGTTAAGACACAGGGTCAATTAGTACAAGCTAGCAGCAGAGCAGTATGCCAATGGGTCAACCTCTTTTAGCAGAGTAAAAGGGCTATCGTATCTTTTCTTGAAGGAATGGAAATGAGCAGGGCAGCAGTTGTAGGGAAATCAGGGAAGTTCTACAAAGACACGGTAGGAATTGCTACACTTAGGTCACAAGCAAAGCTGAAAGTACTGAAATGCCAGAATTCTAAAGACAGGGTGCTTTAATGGATGAGATTGGTGGCAGACATAACAGGGTACATTGTTCAAGGTCAGATCCATCACAAGTTTTGTGGAGGCTTAGCCATACTGTGATGAGGTATGAGACCATGAAGATAAGGGACTTACAGTGACTGTGTAGTGGGGACAGGATCTAACTAGAGGCCGGAGCAAGCCATGCAATAAACAGCATGGCAGAGATTTATTAAATCCTCTGGGAACAAGTGATGTGGAGAAACAAGATGACTATTGGCCTGTCTTTTTCAGTAACTTTCTGTCTCTCACAAGGAATCTCTTATACCTAAGATTGTCTGTGAAATTGTCTTTGTCCTTCTTTCTGTAGGCTTCAGGTAAAGTGGTAGATTTCAGTATAAGATACGCAAAGAATAATTTTGAAATTCAGTGTTAAGCATATTAAGCTGTTATGTTTAGACCAGAATGAACTTTTAGCAGCTGACAGTAAAGAAGGAAGCTTTTACTGCATCATCAGAACTTGCAGACAGCAAGTCTGTGGTGCTTTCATACGTCTAAAGAATCACTGGCCTTGTCTGCATGAAAGCTAATTAACTTTTCCTCTAGCTAGTGTCAACAAGAACCTACTCTAGCTATAGTACAGGCGTGCAACTACTGTCTATGTGTGGTGGTTTGACCCTGGGTCCTGGCTGGATGCCAGCTGCCCACCAGAGCTGCTCCATTACTCCCCTCCTCAGCATAACAGGGGGAGGAAAATATAACAAAAGGCTCATGGGTCAGGATAGACAGGGAGAGATCACTCACCAATTACCATCCCAGGCAAAACAGATTTGACTTGGGGAAATTAATGGAATTTATTACCAAGTAAGTCAGGATAGGATAATGAGAAATAAACCCAAATCTTCAAAATGTCTTACTCCTTCCTCCTCCCAGGGCTTAATTTTATCATGAATCTCTACCTCCTCCTTACCCCTAGTGGTGCAGGGGGACAGGTATTTTGGGGATGCAGTCAGTTCATCACACATTGCCTCTGCCACTCCTGCCTCCACAGAGAAAGGACTCCTCGTACTCCTCCCCTGCTGCAGTGTGGAATCCCTCATACAGGAGACAATCCTCCATGAACTTCTCCAATATGAGTCTTTCCCACAGGCTGCAGTTCTTCATGAACTGCTCTGGCATGGGTCCCTACCACGTGGTTCAGTCCTTCAGGCACAGGCTGCTCCAGCATGGGCCCCCCACTGTGTCACAAGTCCTGCCAGCAAACCTACTCCAGTATGGTCTCCTTGCTCAAAAGCATCGCCATCCCTGCCAGGAGCCTGCTTCAGCATAGGCTTTCCACAGGGTCACAGCGTCCTTTGGGCATCCATTACTTCAGCATGGGGTCCTCTGTGGCCTGCATGTGGGTATCTCTTCCACCATGAATCCCCAGGGGCAGCAGAGGCACATCCTGTTTCACCATGGGCTGCAGGGGAATGGGCTGCAGGGGAATCTCTGCTCCAGTAGCTGGAGCACCAACTCCCCCTTTGTCTTCACTGGCCTTGGTGTCTGCAGAGTTGTTTCTGTCACATATTTTCACTCTGCTTTTCTCTGAATGCAATTTGTTTCTGCCCAATAACTTTACCTTCTTAAGTATGTTATTCCAGGGGCATTACTGCCACTGCTGATTTTCTTGGCCTTGGTGAAGAACAGGTCTAACTTGGAGCTGGCTGCCATTGGCTTCATCAGATGTAGGGGGAAGCTTCTAGCAGCTTCTCAGAGAAGTCGCCCCTGTAGCCCCTCTACTACCAAAATCTTGCCACACAACCCCACTGTGCTAATTAACTGCACCTAACTAGCCAGCTTAGATATTTACAAGCTAACATGGACTGCATAGTGCCATAATCTGCTAATTACTTCTGAACTTTTACTTTTCATTTCAGGACCATAAACATACACAAGGGAGATTTTCTTTACAATTACAGGCAAAATCATTTTGAAACCTGTTTTTCACAGATCTCAAATCTGTTAGAGGCAGTTGTGATTGGAAGTAGTAGTAACATTACGTAGACACAATCTTCTATCAGTTATTGATTTAATTGATTTTTTTCCCTCATTACTCATATTTCTCCAGACATATTTTAAGCTCTTTTGCATAGATTGATCATTTTTTCTAATGTTTTTCAATTTCTAATGAAAAAGTTTCCCCCACTTGATATTTACTCTAAGTTTTTATTTTAAAAAATAGAAATACAAAGTACTTTTCTTTTAAGGCTTTGCTTTTTGCCTTTTTACTGAAAGGAGACAAAAATCACACTTAAAAAAGTATACATAGTACATCTGAATTAGCACAATTTGTGTTTTGTGGGGGATATTCTAGAGGTTCTCTGCAATCACATGTCTATATAGCTAAGTTTAAAATTAGAAAGGAATGAGACTTGCTTAAACTAATGTAAAATGCAGGTAACTAATGAAGCAGAACACACTTAGCCTCCTTCTAAATGAAGGAAAAAGAAGAGTTTTCAGAGAGTGATTCATCCCATTGCTCCAATTTGAGATGAATCAGTCTGTACAGGTGCATCATTCTTTAGATGGTTAAAAGGATGAGGAGAGTTAAATTCCACCCTCAGGTCATTACTTTTTCCTTCTACTACGTAACTGTAGTCATTTTAAAACTATTCAGCTAAAGTTGAATTGAAGAGCTAACAACACACATCTTAAGGAAATTCAGGTATCCTTCAGTCATGCCAGAGATACAAATTAGTGGTGATGGACCTTCAGCCTTTCCACAAAAGAGATAATTTCAGGGACTGAGGAAAACAGGCAATATAACATGCTTCTAGTAAATTACCAAGTGATCATGTACACATATAAATTACATTGCCCAAGCCAGAGGCAGTACCGTTGTAAAGACAGCAGTGATGTGTTCACTCAGGAAGATAGGTCAACAAAGAAGTGAGCCTAGACTGCCTTAATGTGTAACAGTATGGCTTGGTCTGTAGAATTTCTAGTAAAACCATGATGGCTTGCATTATTGCATATTGTGACCTGCCCTCCAGAAAAAAAAAGAGCATGGTTTAGATACTCCTTTTAAGAGTTTTAATAAATCTACGTAGTGTAGAACTTGAAGTATCTGAAAAATTTACATGTCTTTGCTCCTAGGAAACTGAGAAAAGTATTACCTTACTTATCTGTGCAGTGCCAAGTGCTAAATACTTGGCATAAATATCCTGAAAGAGATGGGCCAGCCTCTGCACTGTCCGCTAGTCAATACTGTGCTGATAAATTTTTCTTCAAGCATCAACTTTTCTCTTTGTTTTGTATAAAATCTGCTTCCAGTTCCTTCTTATATTTCAGCAGATGGCACTAGAACTTAATTTCCTTGTATGCTAACAATATCTGGATGTTTAATTCAGCATCTCTGAATGTTTTTGTGTTTGTAAATTTTAAACATCGAGAAGGCTATAGATAATAATAATAAAAATCTAATTTTATATTATCAATGCTTTAATTTATTAAAATATTTGAGTAGATAGGAGTTTTGGAATTGTGTAAATATTATGTTGATTTTGACAACTGTTAACTGGATGAAATGTTTCCCTTTTTGCTGTTCAGATGTAGTGCTTCCTAAAGGTAGAGAAGAGCCAGAATCCCAAATGTCTCTGACATGCTGTACCCAAACCTTGAGGGGAAAAAAAGGGCAAATATATACTAATGGCTTATTTTTGCAGCTGCAGAGTGCATCCATCTTCAGAAACTGAAGATCTGTAACAGCAGTTAGTACACAATACAAATTTGCCTTTATTTTTCCAGTTAAACCAATTAAAACATCTTAAACTGCAAAAAGAAGTTTGTTTATTAAACATTAGGTTTTGTTGCATATAAATACACAATATAGAGATAGATGAGTTAATTATACCTTACTTACACAGCAAAGAGGTTACATTTTCTCAGTAAATATTGAATGAAAAAGTAATGTCATTCAGAACATTCTGGTTTGATGGATTTTTAGTGAGAAAGATGGGAAGTGTTTGCAGCAGTTCTCAATGTTTAGTGTAGTTTAAAACACGTGATGTTATCCTGGGGAGTACAGCTTGTTTTGTCTTCCCATTGTAAATCCCAAATTTAGGGCATCCAAGCCCAGTTAAAAGAGAGAAGCTACAGAAACATACTTTAGCATATTGATCTTGTTTCCTCTTCTACTTGCATTCTTCTACAGTGTAATATTTTTGTGTGTGGGTTCTTCAGTGGGTCCCCTGAACCAGTGAAGGGTTGTCTATTCTGACAGTGTCACTTTGACCAGCTCAGTACTTCATGAATAATGTAGAGTGGATTTGATAAAAATAATTCAATAGCAATATAGTACTGGGTTAGCAAGATGTGATGTAAACTTGAAGAAATTCCTTTTGTGTATTTAGATGACATAACATGCAAGTGGACGGTATGCAACAAAGAAGGAGGTAGGAGAAACCATATTGAAGTACCAGTGCGTCTCACAGGATGAATTTCACATAAGATGGACACAATTAACTTGTCTTTCTCCCTCACAAGCTTTTCTAGCCTGAAACTTCTTAAAATGCAGTTCGGGCATGGGATTTTGAAAACTTTGCTAATGTTAGATTCTTTTCCATATAGACAGCCTAATCTTTGATTTTGTACTTTAAAATCTTCCAGTATTATTCTCAATCTAACCTACAGCTCCCCGGGGAAATTAAGACGGATTAGATCTTTTATACATCTATGTTCCTTTGTATTTCTCAATGTAATGATGTGTATAAATATAAAAATACACTGCAGTTGGAATGGGCATCTTGCAACACAGTTATGATCTCTACTTCATCAACAATTTAAGATTTATTTTCACTAGATAAGAAATTGTGTATTTTAGAAGAACAATGCTGATAACAAAGGAGATATGGTAGGCTGTAAAATAATGAAGATGCTTCTTTAACTGTCTTGTGATTTTTCATACTATTTATATACAAGATCAATGTTCCTCAAAATATGTATTTTCCGTTACTGAGTTATGTATATCTTAAGCTCGCAGTGCTCATCTTCTGTTTAAAACTCATGAAGAGGAGACCAAAAGAAATACATATATCCCAGTGTTTTCTGAACTCTTCTTTTAAAACCTGTGATCTTTCTCTTTCAGTGAAAACTCATATGCAACAAGGATTAATTTCTGTTGCTGCTCGTACTGTGATAACACATCTAGTCAATCACTTAGGCCACTATCCTATGAGTGGAGGTCCCGCTATGCTAACTAGTCAAGTGTGTGAAAACAACGACAATCCATACAGTGAAAGTCCTGAGCTTTCTCCTGAACTTTTTGAGAACCCAAATCTTCAATTTTTTGTGTTAAACAATACTTCCTTGGTGTCTTGCATACAAATCCAAGCAGAAGACAACATGCCTGGGGGAGGACTGTCTGCTGGACTTGCATCTGCTAATTCAAACGTTAGAATTATAGTGCGTGATCTCTCTGGTAAATACTCATGGGATTCAGCCATTTTGTATGGACCGTCATCTTTATGTGGATCTTCACAACAAACGTCTTTTGCACTTTCATTGTCTCAGCAAGATAAACCAGAAGATGCTCTTTCGTCTTTTGAGCATGTGGAAGATGTATCTGCAAGGGATGGAATTACACTCCAAGTAAAAAGGAAATTTAGAGACAGTGTACCAACATGGGATACAATTAGGGATGAAGAAGATGCCCTTGATGAGCTTCTGCAGTATTTAGGTGTTACAAGCCCTGAATGCTTACAGAGAACTGGTGTCTCACTCAACATCCCTGCTCCCCAACCAGTCTGCATCTCAGAGAAACAGGAGAATGATGTCATCAATGCAATTCTGAAACAGCACACAGAAGAGAGAGAGTTTGTTGAAAAGCATTTCAACGATGTAAATATGAGGGCTATGGAGCAGGATGAGCCAACCTCACAGAAGTCCCAGTCAGCATTTTACTACTGCAGATTACTTCTCAGTATACTAGGAATGAATTCATGGGATAAAAGGTAAAAAGCCTCACAATTTAGGAACTTACTTTTAAGGAATTGTGCTATTCTTACCATATAATAATAGTTGATCATAGAGGTTGTTAAGCCCAAAATACTCCAGGCCAGCTAACAATAGAAAAGGTGTGCTACTAAGGGCAAAATGGCACCTTTCTTCTGCCTTTCAGCCTGTTATTTAGAGGCACAGAAAGAAGAAACCTCTTGCCTTTGTTGTGATTTATATTCTTTCTTTAGAATAGTCTTTGAAGGCAAATTGAAAGAGTGATGTATTTTTTTTGCTTCCCATGGATGTTCCTCCAAAAATCATTACCTTTCTATGCCAGAATAAGACTCAGAAAGTGTCGTATTCTCAACTATTCTGTTATTGGACAGTGTCCTGCTGCTTTACTTGCTAAGAGCAGGCTTGCATGCAGCCTTAGAGCATTGCATCTGTGTTAGCTAATGAGAAAGATGTTTCCCCTGCTATTTATTTCAATATTGGCCATGCTTGGATATTGTTTAGAACAACATGAGAGAAGCTATGTTCAGTTACAAAAGCAATGTCTCTGTTTACATATTATTTTTGTGTGGGTGTAGTTAGGTGCATGTCTGCATATACATGTGGGTATGTACAAATATTAGCATCCTAGAATTTATGGGTCTTTCTGAAATCTTCTTTTGCCATTGCTGTCAAATTCCGTACTAGAGTTACTGAAATATTTTCTTACTATGAAGAGAAATGGATATTCTGTAAAACAAAAATAATCTGTGTCACTGAGATATCACTGGAGTTGGACAAAATTTTGGTGTTACCAAAATTCTTATTTGGGTCTTTAATTCCTCAAGGCAGTCTGGTTTTGAACTGTACTGCTCTTAGGCTCATTCCACTGGTTTTTGTGGGAAACATCTTAAGCATAGTTGAAAAGAAATGAAGACTGCCTTTCTGCTCTAACATATTGCTTTGGTTTTTTTCTTTAAATTGTTGCAGCTGGCTGGGTGACTACTGAGCTGTGTTTTGCTCTCTTTTGCAATTCAGAATAGCAAAAGCTCTGTGTTTAATGCACTAGCTCCCTACAATAGTAGATTAATGGGAGTGCCTTCTGCCACTAAGCACATATATTATAGCCTAGTAAAGTGTGCAGCTTATATATGTGTCAAAGGGAGTTTTGTCTGTTATCCTGTAGGGAAGAGATGGATCCCAGTTGGATCCAGCAGATCAACAGAAGAAAGTGAAAAGAAATAAAGGTTGTACTCATGGCTATAATATAGGAGATTTGTAGAGAATATAGTCTTCCTGGAGTAAGAAAAATTGCATGTATATTTTTTTTAAAGATATCTTAGTTTTTGAATATTAAGAAAGGACTGTTGAAAAGGCAGAAGCATTTGTTGACTGTTCTTGAATGGACCTTGTACCTTTCTTGTACTGTTCTGTATCTGTCAGTGAACAGGTGATAAAAGAGTTAAAAATTTCTCTATTTAGAAGGAGCTTTCATCTCCTGAAGAAAAATGAGAAGTTACTTCGAGAACTCAGAAATTTGGACTCAAGACAATGGTAAATTCTTTCAGTGATTGCCGACTTATTTGAGTGTGCCTTTATTCTAAGTGGCTCTAATTGCATAGATGTGAGAGTTGAGCGTTTTTGTAATAATTTTTTTAGTTATTAATGTATTTTGCATTGTATTGTTGTTATTTGTGTTATATTGAAGTTGTATTTGTGTTATTTGTAGAGTAAAATTCTGCAAGAAGAATACCATGAGATAAACAAATTTCAAAATAACTTATGAGCATTTGTATATGGACAACATGAATAGTTTTAAAACTTTGACAGATCAAAGTCTCCACATTTTAAGCTTTGGTTAATTGTTTAGCCATGTTCTAATGCTCCTGGTATTTGAAGACACAGAACTCTAATTAGAATTGTAGCACAGAATTAAAAACTGAGTTATTTTTGTAGAAGTTGGAATTAAATCCAGTGGAGATTTTAGAAGTGTGAGAAACCACCTTCAGTTGCACCAATGTGTAACAGCAAGCTGTGAACAGAAGACATTGCTATTTACTTAAAGGTTCTTCATTCAGTTGCATAAGCTTCAATTACCACAGCCTTCAGAAGGCACTGTTGTTAATGAGCTGTGCAGTGTGGATAAGGCCTGCATTACAGGTTTTGTCCATTTTAAAAGTCCAGCTATTCCATCAACAATTGGTACAGCCAGCACCATCCTGCATCTTAGAAGTGATGAAAGGGGGTAAATGCTGCTCATGTATAGCAAAACTCTAGGCTCTAAGAGAAGATGAGAGTAGTAAAGACAGAATGGGAATATGAAAGTATAGAGAGTATCCAAAAAGAAGCCATATAGTTGTACTTTTAATTCCACTGTGTATTTTTTATGCTTTAAGAGCCATGTTCTGTGTGTATTGTTTGAATATTTTGGTTTCAGATTAGTAAGGGCACTGTCATGCAATGACCATTCTCTGTTTTACAGCCGAGAGACACACAAGATTGCAGTGTTCTATGTTGCTGAGGGGCAGGAAGATAAACACTCCATCCTTACGAATACTGGGGGAAGTCAAGCCTATGAGGATTTTGTAGCTGGTCTTGGCTGGGAGGTATTTATTAAAATGTTTTTATCCTAGGTTTGTTTACAGATAAAGAGATCCCTTTATAAAGTGAGTCTTTGGCTCTTCGGCGTTACTCACAAGTACTGAAAACCACTTGTTTGCAAATGGAATGTAGAGAAGAATTCCTGTTTTAATTTCATTAGCAATACTAGCTACTTAAATTTAAGCTCTTGCAATTTAAGAAAGTTTGTGCAGGCAAAGGTAATTCTTTAATGTGCAGTCTTGTACTTGGTTTTCATGGTCTGGTTAGGAGGCATCTTGATTTCCCTATAAGCTTGTAAAGTGTTAAGTCCATTGAAGTTTGAGCTTTGCTCAAATTTGGGACGCCTAAAAGTACAAATGCAAACAAGCAGCTTTTCTCATGCTTCCTCCTTGCATGCCTATAGGCATGTATCAGTTCACACACTCCACTTTACTTTTCTTCCAGCAATCAGAAATATTGTGATGTATCCCATCATCTATGTGGACCTGCAGCTCTTTAGTCACTTTTTCGATACTGTTACAGGGATTTCCTTTTTTGCATCCTTTCTTTCAGACCACGGAGGATTAATTACCACTGTAAAGTTCAATTTGGCACTGTTGCACAGAATACAGTAATGGCTCTTGCTCCTGGCTGGCTGCATAAGAAGCTGCAGGTTTTTTGTTGCTCTTGCAATTTGTGCTCATCAGGAGTGTCCACATGAGTGTCTGTCTTATTTGTTCTTTCTATTTCTTTACTCCTTAGGTATATAAGAACACTACCAGATTAACTGTGGATAATGACTCTGACTTTTACACAGGAACTGGGGAAAACTGGTAGTAATCTGCTGACTGTCATGAACGGAGATGTTTTTCCCCCAAATTCAGGAGAAAACAAAAACACATTAGTACCTTGAAATATCCTTCTTTAGGGGTTTAATTCTCTTGGGCATTATTAATTAAAGAGTTCGTAATTTGGAGTAATATTCCATAATGAGACAGCTAATATTTTAACATCTTAACATTAAATTCTGGATCCTTTAGTATCAGTAAAACAAATATATCCCTTATGGCCAAAGATTAAATATATTCACATTATATATATATGTAAATATATATATATATTAAATGTATGTATCCAAGATGTAACTTTCTTTAGTCAGTGTTTTAAAAGTGAAACAGCACAGTAAGCATGCTCATTTATTTCAGTGCCAGACTATTCCTCTTAAAACTAAGGCTTGCAAACTTATTTACTAATAATCAATTAGTTTCCTGTGGGTTTTCTTCATATTCACAGAATGAAAAGCTCTCAAAAAATATATGGAAGGTAACAAGATGATTTTAAATTGCCTGGCTCTCACTCAGTTTCTTCAGAGCTCAGGTCAAGGGAGATGTAGTGTCACAGAATTCTAAAAAATTCAAAAAGCCCATGTAAGTGACTGCACTCAAGTGATCACGGAATAATGCAATAAATATTTATCTATACAACCTTTCCTTTTCTCTGACCTCATCTTCCCAGCAGCTTCTGTGGTGACCATGGAATATAGAATACTACAGCACTGCAGTTGGTTTTCTGTCTAGTCAGTGAGTCTGAGCTCTTTCAGAAAAAAGCATAACTGTGCTGTTGTGTAAAGAATCTTCACTTTAAAAGTTCAGTTGAAAGTGAATTTGAAATTATAAAGAGTGTCACCTGATTTTTTTTTTTTTTTTAAATTTGCTGGACTTTATTTCTAGGTAAATCTCACAAACCATTGTGGCTTTATGGGAGGACTGCAAAAAAACAAAAGCACTGGTTTGACCACTCCATATTTTGCTACCTCAACAGTAGAAGTAATGTTCCATGTGTCAACAAGAATGCCTTCTGATTCAGATGACTCTTTAACAAAAAAGGTAGGTGTCTCTTAATAACAGTTTCCCTTGGAAATAAACTTAGAGAAATTAGAGTCAAAGAACATCCAGTAACTTTAAAAAAAAGAAAACAAAAAAAAAAAAAAAAAACCAAAAAAATTATCATAACATCTTTACCTGATAATAATTGGTATTATACTGAAGAAGCCTAAGCTGTCTAGATTATTCTCTACCAATTTCTAATTTTACCACACTGGTAATTTTTTCCATAATTGCAACTGTTGGCAGGAACATACATAAAGTGGGGAAAGTGCAGGGAGGTAATGGTTGGTGTAGAAGAAGCAGCATTACATCTGAATGATGTCTTAGTACTTTGAAACCTTAAACGCCAGTTAATAAATATGTGGTGAGTACTTTCAAAGATGACTTTTAATTCACTTAAGGGTCATGTGCTGGCTATTAAAATAATTTTCCCTTAAAAAAAAAAGTTAAAAATATGAAGACAATGTTTGTTGTTTATAAGGTGTTTTGTCTTGGAGCAGACACAGATGCTCAACAGTGATACAATCTCTTATAGCTGCATTAAGAAAAAAATGGTTTTCTGTATTGGTATTTTTTTCTTTAGAATTTAATAAATTCTACATTAGTGATAATAAGTTACAGTCTCAAACATGTGTCCTATTATAAATGAACAATTAGCTATCATTAGACTGTCCCCCCATCCTGCGTGCATACATCTTCAGATGTGCTAATCCATTCAGTAGACACGTTAATGAGCACTGGTTGAAGTGTAATATTGAAGGAACTGAAGCTGGTTGACCTCAGCATGGAGTTTAATACTTGTAATTAAATTAGACAGTAGACAGTTAGTAAAGAGAGAAATAGCCATGCCTCTGGCAAGCTTCAATTATTAATGACTTTTTTGTTCTTTGTGATCAACTTGAAGAAAAAAAAATTATTGTTCTTATTATAGACTGACTATGAGTTCTAAATTCTCAGTGTTGCATCTTAGGCTAGTTTGGTTGGTGTGGGGTTTTTTAATTAAAAATGTTTTTGCTTGTATGCCTAAGATGCTACATCCTTTCTGTTCCTTATTTCCTGAAGTAGAGCCAGGGCAGTACTTAGGTTGTTAAATGATTTATAGAAGTGGTTAAATAGCAAAAATAACTAATTTTAAAATATGATTTTTGCTACTGTTTTAGTATAGAACAATGTGTAGTTTTGTTTCTAGGTGACTGGCTTCTTTATTTTTTTTAAACAGAAACTTGGTTTTGTAAAACACAGCATGTAATTATCCTTACAATGTTTGTTTATAATCTGTTTGAATTAGAACATTACAAAGCGTTGACAAGGGGAAGGATGGGTCACAGTGAAAAATAATTAATAATGATTAATTTGAAAATGCTGTGGACTTCAGCAAAATAAACCAGCAAGATCTCGTGTCTGTTTCTAGGAGCATATCATGAATCAGTGTTTTAGGTTGTTCAAAGAATCACCAGCAAAGGCATTGGCAAAAGCAGGTTTAATATTAAAATGAAAGCATGACAAAGTTCATTGGCAAGGTTCAGTCTACTATTTACTAGTGATGGCTAAAGCCCACAGAGAAAAGTCAGACTAAAATCTAAAACTAATCAGTCTGAAACTGAAATCAACTAAATATGATCTACATGGAGGCTGGGGATGAAAAAAGGGTAAGGATGGGAAAGGATAAGGATAAAAAGCAATGAGGAAGATCCTCCTGTTGAGTCATAAGGTTCAGTGGACGCCCTTGCCAAAATTAGCTGCAGACTTGAACAGCAGTTTTAACAGCTGTTAAACGTAATAGCACTTAAGCAATAGCCTAATTTAAATACTTTTACAAAAGATTCCATACAATTTACTGTAAGCACAACAGTTACTCACAGGCCTAACTTACTTACAAATCTAAAGTACTTATGAATTTAAGAGGGCAACATTCATAGTACATTTGCTACATACAGCATGTTCACAGTCACACACAGACTTGAAACAGTATGTGCAAGGTATATACCTGTGAATTTGCCTTGAGTTCAGTGAAGTACTCATGTCAGATACTTCATCTTCTCAACAGGTGAAGGGTTAGGGTATCAGCCCAAACTCTATTGGTAGCAGTCTCCCGAGTATAGCAAATTTGAGAGTTTGCTGGCTCTGAGAGGTGTCCCACTCAGAGGGAAATTGCTGGCTGCAGCCCACTGATGGTCCAGAAGAGCTCAAAAGGTCTCCCTTAGGACCACTGTTTATGGAGTTACAAGAGAGTTGACTTTAGTCATAGTAGTTTTCCATCCTGTCCACAATTCAGGTTGGTAACTGTCTTTGAAAGTTCAGTTACAAAAATGTTGTTCCGCCTGGGTTGTTATTCAGGCAAGAAAAATAAGTTTCCAAGGCTGTTTGATAAAAAAGAGGATCTCATTAGCCAGCATAGGTTCCTGAGACCAGACAGTGTTTCTTATAAGCTCAAGAGGGACTTAGCCCAGCTGCTGTTTGGCCTAACAAGCATTTCTAAGATAATAGTGCAGCCCAAGGAGAGGGGAGGGAGAGATGCACCACCACAGAACATCCTGAACCTACATATAACTGTTCCTGCCAGGCAAGGTTCAGTGCTGGTCAAGACCTCCTGTGACTCAACTTGTGAAAATTATGTTAGCTGGACTTTTTAAAAATTCCAGCTTGCTGCAGGCATATTTCTCTCCTCCCTTACTCACAGTCTCACTCATCAGTAATTTGGAATATTTGAGGTCTGTATGGATATGTAGACTGTATCAAAACATTGGGATTATATTTTTAGCTCAAGCTAAATATCAACTGTTGATATCAACTAATGATCAACTGTTTAATACAGCTACTTTATTTCTCTTTGACTTACTTTCCTGTTCTTCCTCAGTGTGTTGGTTTTGTTCTTTTTAAGCACCTTTTTCAAGAACAGAGGATTGCGAGCCTCTCTTTACCTCTCTCCTTCCTTTCCTGGCACCTTTTGTCCCATTCCAATTGAATTTAATAGAGACATGTTTCAAAGCTGTTCATTTTGTGTGGGTTTAATGATGATAGGCTAAGTAAAGGAGACACAGAGTGAGTGAGACTTCTAGTGCTCCTACTCAGCAAGCAAAGACTGTGTGGGAAAAAGCATTAGATATCAAGGAACCAACACCAGAGAGAGATGTTACGAAATTTATCCCAAACTTGACGAAAGCATCAACTGGAGTTTACACCTTGGGAGAAACCAGCAAGTGGTATCAGAAGACATGAGCAGGAACACAGTGTTAATTCATTTACTAGTTCTGCAACTACTCATGCTGCTTGGATTGAACACATCAGTAAAAGGAATGTGTTTTATGAAATCCTGTTCAGCTCACACATACTATCAAAATTATTTGAGAGCCATGTGAGTGCTAACAGTTGTAATTGTTCTGATTGCATGTACTGTTCATGACCTCCAGAGAAAATTGAGATTAGAGCTTTTTTACAGGCCATTCATGTGATTTTTTTTTTGTCTGTTGTATTCAATGGGAGAAAAACAAGCAAACTTGCAGTAGCTGGCTTTGAACTGCTGCTGGTTTATATTTTGTAAATGTGCCTAGAGGTACATGATAGGTTCATCTTATAAATGGAAATTAAATTAAATTAAGATGAAACTTCTTCCTGCCAGTTGAGCCACTGCAAAATCAAGATTCTGCTCTCTCAGGGACTGAGCCATTTTTAAACTTACTTTCCATCAGTCTTACAGAGTAGTAAATAAAACTTTTAAGAGTCTTAATACCTCTGAAGTATTTGTTTCTGAAGATATGAACAAGAGCAAGAAAAGACATGAATTCAATAACTGATGAAAATCTATAAAGGAACTTAGCATTGAAATGCATATATAAAATAGGTATTTAATTTGCAAATGGTAAATTAAAGGTTTAATGCTGATAATTGCAATCCGTTCTGAGTTTTTACAATTAGAGTAGGAAGTATTTACACTACCCTTACAAGAGCAAACTTGCAAAGAGTATCAGGACTAAATAATGTGAGTCTCAGCTCACAGAATGAGAAAGCTCACGTATAGGCCTCTACAGCCTATCACCTGTCTAGTTCCTCCTTTGTTAGGAGGAACTTCCTAGAGGAGTGAAGGCATTGTAAGTGACACTATTATACGCATAGTATGTAAATAAAAAGTAGTAATGTAGTTAATAATTGGAATACTAATTGATCATGAGTTTTTGGTGTATTACACTGTTCTGAGTTGTGCATGACATCATCCTAACCACATAAAAGGTTTACAACTCCTGTTATTTATAACTAGGGGGTTTTTTATTGTGTTATTAACATGTAATGGGAACTTGAAAGTTTGTAGATGTAAATTATTAGTATTTTTTTGGAATTACAATTAGATACACATGTTGCTTAAAAAACTCCAAACAAACAAAAATACCAAATATGCCATAGTTGTTGAGACAAAGTTTTGTGCAAAATGCATCTAAAGAGTACTGTAGACAGCAGTGCTGCTTACATTTAATGGACCAAAGGAGCTACATTAAGCCATTACTTTAGATATCTCTGCTCCTTCTGTTTTTTTATAATAAACACTTTCATTTTTGAAAAAGAAAAAAGTTGAGGCTAGCTGTTGTATCATAAGAAAATATAATAGCCTTTTTTCTTTCTCCTTTAGGTAAGTGGGTATTAGAAATTACAGTAATTTTGGCAAGAGTTCAAGGGTTAATGCAACAGATAAATAAAAGGAATTTTCTGTAAATTGAGCCCTGCATTATTTCACTTGTCTTGCCTTTCCAAACCTAACTCATTTAATTTTAAAAAGTAAATACTTAAATTCTTCCTGACAGTGTGCTTTGCTTTTACTATCGTTTATTACTTCAATTATACTTGGTATCACTTAGAACAATCTGCCATTTGGAAATTTCAGTATAGCCTGCAGCTTTGTATTAAGTCTGGCTGCTATTGTAACATGTACAGCATATGACACTAATGTATCAAAATTAGATTTGATCATCCCTCCTGGTTATATTTATTTCACGTTTCTTTTGTATTCAGTTAACATAAATGTATTAGGAGAGCTGACACATGATGATGGCTATACAGTAAGAATATTTTAAAGTATTTTGAGTTAAATTTGAAACTTCAGGTAACCTAACAGTCGGTCATTTTTATATATTTGTTCTAATGGAGTAGAGTTTCAAAGCAAGCCTGAAAAAAACCTGTTTGTCTCTGATATCTCCTCAGGGCTGTCTTCCCGACAGCTTAGGTTTAAAATGGCTAAAACAGAGCTCTTAATCTCTTTCTCATTGCCACCTTTCCAGATCACCCCAGTTAACATGACCATTGTTCCTGTCACTTGTGCCTATAGCCTGAAATCATCTTTAATTTGGTCCTCTTTCTGGATTCTTACATGCAGTCTGTGCTTAAGACTCTTCTTTTTCCTGCCTTCCATTTATTGCAACTTAGCTTTTCCATATACACGGTTAACATTTACCGACTATATCATAAACTGTTGTTTTGGTCCCTGAATCTTCCTCTCTCTGGCCTTGACACTTTGATTCTTGAAGAATGATGATATAAAAGATATCTTTCTGGTCTTGAACACCTTTTTACATCTTCTTTGTATTTGTCCATCTCTGTTTTGTGTCTTGCCTTATACTTGGATAATAGACTCTCCAGAGCAGTTTGATCTGTGTTTAAGAGTGTTAGAATACTGGTGTGTAACCTATAGTTCCAGGTGTTTCAGCCAGAGTGTATTACTAGTTACTTGAAGTATAGCACTACTTTAGGGCTTAATATTATTTATATTGTTGCTGTGCCCTATGTATCTGGTACTGATGTGTACTTTGTTATGCTTACTGTGATGTATGCACATACGAAGTTGTAAATTCAGGAACACAAGGGCAGAAAACGAATGCAAAGATATAGTAGCTTACACAACTGGTAGTGAATTTTGAGCAAGCATTAACACAGAATGCAGTCTTGACATCTGTCCATTCAGTGTGCACCAAATCCCATTCTCTTAGATAACCCTGGGACCACACCTTGGGAAACCATTTTTCTGTCTGTCCTTCAGGTTTCAGTGAGATTAGGTGGTTATAACTCAGTATCTTTGTTCTGTTTTGTCCAGGACACTGAGTTATGGGATGTTTCCAATTCAATACAAAGATATAAAGAATCCAGATTAAAGTTGAGAGGTCGGGTTCTGGTTCTCTTGTGATGTAAGAATCACAGTGAATTATGAATTCTCCAAATGTTTGCTGTGCTTGCAGGAGAGCTTGGTTTGTGGAGCACTGCTCAATTACAATAGGGAACTGAAAACTTGAGAAGAAAATCTGGCATTCTTCTTTCTAAAAAGTTGATGCTAAACCTTGCAGACCTTGGAAAGCTTTTCAAGTCAATTTCAGGTATCAGTGAATCTGTGAATCAGCTGTTGCTGATGAGCTAAGTTACCCCCATTCAAGCTTCCTCGTAACCTTTGGTTGCTGGCCAGGGTGAGGACATCTGACAGAAGCAACAAGGACTACTGTGTTAGTGTCAGAGCTTCTTCTGATCTAATCTTGAAGAGGGAACAGAATGGCTTATCCAGAACTTAGTTATTCTTCAAATTTAAATTCAGCAACACCCAACCTTGTTAACTTGTCTATTATGTTTGTCAGTTGTCTGATCGTCCATAAGGGAAACAAGGTTTCGATCTTCGTTCTGAACCTGATTACTTTACATTTTGTTATAAACCACCATTCACAGTTTATACCATCACCCCCCTACTTGTGCCATCTGATTTTGACTCTCAATCCATTACATGTCACAGATGTGCCGTTCTACATTTTAGTCAAACTGGATTGCTGCCAGATCATTCTTGGTAGTAATCATGAGGTGATATACGTCTGCTAGGTCTTGGAACTCTTTGAAATAATCTGACTCATCTTTCTTTTCCTCCAAAGAAGTTTGTACTTTTAGCCTGGAATGTATTCTCACTCATTTGGGGGGTATAAAGCAGACTTTGAAATTGGAGAGAAAAGTCGCTGATGGCTTTGGTACACTTAAGATTCAAAAATATGTGTCTCTTGTCAGAAATCCTTCTGAAATAACCACGCAGTACACTTTTATCACAACCAAATCCGTATAATGTGGAAACATGCATCAGCAGGGATGCTCTCTCTGGGTAGCTATCATGGAACTGGTGTCCTGTCTGGTTAGTTGCAGGTATCAGTAACAGATACATAGGGGCAACCTTTGATAAATGAAATTCAGAGGCAGTGATGCCTCAAGAAGCTGCACTATCTAAACTCTCTGTATGTTTTGAATTTTAAAGCTATGTCTCTGGCATGTACACTGTCAGCATCACTTCTTTGTAACAGTCTGAGTTTGTTGTCTCTGAGTCCAGAGATGGTAAGTAAAGGAGGAATAAGTCTTTTAGTAAACAGTTTGATATTGCTGAATTAGGAATGGTGCAGTGCACTGATGAGTGTATCACTTTTTGGCAGTTAGTGGTCCAGGTGGTCATCCCTCGATCTAGGATCATGTAGTTTTACATTCCACATCATTTCATGTCCCAGCTGATTTGCCTGATGCTCTCTTTGGTTAGGCAGTGTCATCCTCCCTGAACTTTTCATTTGCTTCTAAGTGCAAGCCCATCAGTCCCTGATATCCCTATTATTGTATTTCAACAGCTATTTGATTGTCACATCACTGAGGAAGCAAAATGGGTATTTTTAATTTTTTTTAATTAATCTGAAGCGCAATTTCTCACTTCTCTGGTGATAAAACCAGTTAAGAAGGTGACAGCCCTACTTTCTGCTCCCGTCATGCTTCAAAAAAAGGTATCATCAAGTTGTTTTCTTAGGCTATGTTTGAGACCAGTATAGTGACATGAGCTGAGTTTAAAACAAAAAGCAGGGGTTTATTTTCCCCACTGGGATTGTGTCTTTGATCCATTTTGAAAATGGTTTCATGTATGTCTGTGGCCAAAAGAGAGGAGGCCAAGGATAACAATTTATTAGACAGAGGTGCTAAAAGAGAACAAAGAGAATTGTGTTCTGAGAATCAGTATGGCAAATTGTTACCTTTTTATGTACAATAGCTTCTTGTATGTACTTGGATTGGTATCTGTATGTTACCTGTTAACAGCAGTTCACAGTGCAGTCAAGGTGGTTGACAAATTTCACCTACCTAAAGCTGTGGAAACAAACAGAAAACTGGGGCTGAAGACAATTGCCAGCTGTAACTGGTGGTACACTAGGAGATAAAAAGAGATTCCAGTTTGAATTTTCAGAAATACCTCTTTGTGGAAAGAATCTCATGTTTAATAATCTGAATTTATTTGATCAGTATACGTAAAGCCTCTCTGCTTTGTTATCAGGTGGTAATGCTTAGCAGAAGGAGCATTTTGGAGCTTCAGTGCAGATAATTCCACAATGTTCATGAAATTCCTTAATTTGGTTATATTATTGCATCTAAGGACACACCATGGACTTTGAGGAACCCATTTGGCCATTCTGAGCCAGATCAAGAGCCATTTTATAGTTTTTTTTGTGGGCATAGGTGCTATTTTTACAAAGGTATACAGGTTTCACGGGAAATGAGCATTTAGTTTAGTTAATCTGGGGGTGGGGGTGGAAAGTGCAGTAGCTATTCTACTTTAAAAGCTTTTTGTTTCTAATAGGCAGTTTGGAATTTGGCTAGAATGATGAGTTTAACTGCTCAGATACATAGTTTTTAAACAGATGTTCATTTATATGCTTTAAAAGTTCATAGAGAATTTAGTAACTTGCCATCTACCAATGATGGCAGTCTGGAACACATTTTAGTAAACCGGGTTGAACCACTTTGCACTTTTGAGATGATATAAACAAAATTTTAGCTTTCATTAGAAAACTGATATTCACATATCTGTTAATTTAAACAGAAATTGACACCAATATATAAAAATATAAGTATTGGCACAAACCAATACTGTCAACTAATACACTGAAATTGTAAAAGAACTATGGTGCAATTTGATTTTTTTTGTCATTTTGCTTCATTTGTTTTTAACGGGTTTGTCCTTTTGAAATATGTACATTTAATATTAATATATCTGTATGGCTATAGAGTATTAATTAAGAATATTTAAACTGATAGGTTTTTATCCCCAATTTTCCAGCTAAGACATTTAGGAAATGATGAAGTACACATTGTCTGGTCAGAGCACACTCGAGATTATAGAAGAGGAATAATTCCAACAGAATTTGGTGATGTTCTAATAGTTATCTATCCCATGAAAAACCATATGTTCAGTATCCAGATCATGAAAAAGCCTGAGGTAAGGGTTTGTTTTCTTTTGTGTTTCCTTCATATGTTTAACATGACCTGAATTTTGTTAGCAGTCTGAGGTTTTGGTGTAATAAATCGATCCAACAAGGTGAAGTCTTGAGCACTGACAGTTACAGTGGTGGTAGAAGGGAAAGGCAGAGCTCAGTGAGTACAATGCATAGTGAAATCAGTAACTTGAAATTGCGAAGGCCTGATCCTGTAAAGTGTATCTGCTAACAACATAATCTGGTAACAAAGCTAGACTATTCTGCATAATAATTTAAATACTAAAATAAATTTGCCAAACCGTTTAATCAAATTTGATACATAACTGAGGTATGAATGATGGTCTGCTCCAACTTCCTCCGTCCATGTCATATTCCTCTTTCTTCCTCTCAAAGCTAGTTTGCACTTTCTTCTTGACTTCACACAAGAATTTGGAAATAATTCAGTAAAGCAAGACCATTCAATTCTTAAGCATATGAACACAGTCTGTCTAATGTCTGTTCCTCAAATGTCAGTGCTAGCCTTATTAAAACAGTGGTTTAGGGTAGTGAACGCTGACTGAGTAAAAGTAGCCATGAGTTTTTGTACTACCTGACGTCTATGTGTGATGTCACTTGCCATGAATTTCTATACTTTAAATATTACTAGAAGCACTAATATTAATAAATGAGGTGTATGACAGAAATAGGATTACCTCTTTATGATTACTGTTCTATGTGTTGCTAGGCATGAAATTATAACAAGTCTTGTTATTGCTGAATTACTTACATTTTTAATTAATAAGTATATTCTTTCTTTTACTACTTTAAGTATAAATAGATGTATTATTGGAAGCATACAGGTTAAGAAGGAAAAATGAAAACTGTTGAAAACAGAGATTGTTGTTAGTCCAAAAAGAGGCCCTTGTATGTGAAAAAAGAAGTGCCTTCCATCAGATTTTGGTTTTATCAAAACTGCATTAAATGACTAATGGGAAAAATAATAATAGTAAGCTAAATGTTTTCTGCAGCATTGGTTCATATTAGCAGAAGGAATATTTATTTGTATGCCCTGCTCCTGTTGCTGAGCTGATGCACAAATTTTTGTTGCTCTTGACTTGCTTTATGTCAGCAGCTTCAGAACTTTATTAAAATATACAGGAAATGAAGATAGTTAATACTGAGTGTTTATTTGTTAGGGTTTTTTTTAATTGCACAATGACGATTAATTAGAGGAATCATGCGAAATAGAGAATTATGCCATAACATAAGATCTATCTGTTCTGTATACCTTTTGGGTGCTACTTATACTAAATATTGAGATTTTCTACTGATGTCGCAAATAAGGTTTTACACTTAGGGTCCAAAGAGGCCAAACTTTCACCACAGATTTCTCCTGTAAAGGGCTTACAATCCATTTGTGTAGATACCATAGAAAGAAAGAACAGATAGAAGAAAAGAAAATAGAAGGTGAAGGTCAATGCACCAGTAATTGTGTGACAGTCACACATTGAGTTGGTCATTATGAACACGTTAATATCTAAAGCCATGATAAATACTATTTTAAAATTTGACCAACTGTTCCTTTTGCTTACTACCACCTACAATATTGTCAGCTTGCCTTTCAACCTCATAAACATCATATGCATGACTGTTCCTAGGATTTTGGCAGCAAATGTTGAAAATTAGCTTTGATGAGACATAGTATTCAAATAGTTGCTTAATTTTCTTCAAATGCTGTGTTATCTGTTGTCAAGGATATCAAGCGGTTATATGGCTGTATATTTCCACAAGAGAAAAGGTCTGACATGCAGCATAATGACTGGTTTGATGATCTAGCAATGAGGAGGGAAAAAGATATATTTGACTGCTCTATTGTTAATGTTGATTGCTAATTGTTAGAGCTAAGCTCTTGTTCTATGTTGAACTCTGAAATTTTTTATTCAGGTTCCATTTTTTGGTCCACTCTTTGATGGTGCTATTGTGAATGGAAAAATTCTGCCTATTATGGTTCGTGCAACAGCTATAAATGCAAGCCGTGCATTGAAATCATTAATCCCATTATACCAAAACTTGTATCCTTTCACTCAAGTGGTTTCCAAGGCATATACATTCCCTTGCAGTTCTACAGATATGACCTTCATGTTTTCTGTCATGTCGTTTTTTTGTTAGATTAATATAGGGAAAATATTTTATTTTTTTTTAGTGGTGGTGGTACCTTTAGGGAACTTAAACCCATAGAAGAGTATTCAGATGAAGACCGTCTTCTTTTAATTAAGTAAAGCATAGATTCAGTACTGAAAAATTGCCTGTTTCTAATGTTTTATAACATGTACCTGTCACTTTTTGTTACAAAAATTATTTTAATGACCATTTTATGAGTAGTGTTTCTAAAATAGCAATGTTGTGATGTTAGTAATCTTTCTTTCCTCAAAGGGTGTTAAGTATTTATCCAGTATTAGAGAGACTTAGTTTTATTTTCTAGTTCCAAGAATGCTGCTTACCTTCAAGATGAATTTGTTAAATTTTTGTCATACAGATTTTGTTACTGAGCTCAGAATTCCAAGCTGTTGTCAAAATGATGTTAGTGTCTTTGTAAATGTGTCAGAAAAGGCTGTCTCTTTTTTTCTTGTTGGAATTGAAATTGTAGTTTTCTGAAAGAGCTGCTCTTGGAAGAAATCAACCAGGAATGAAAAAATATAAGGTAAGTCAGTCACTTACACTTCTTCCCTTCTTAAGATTGAGTTCTGTTGTGTATCTGTTAGTTAAATCAACAAGAATATACTGGTTTTTAATTTCATAAATTGAAAGATAGGTTTAAATTTTGAACCAAAATAAATTCTGGGCTTAATTTCCAACCAAGCTGTAAACACTAGTATTTGTCATGTGATAGATTGTTGCTAACATACTCTGCTTTTTCTGTGGCTGACTGTTAGTACTTGCAGAGTTTTGGATTAGATATGATGAAGTGGATTTACAGATGAATGATGGATGTGTTTTAAGTGATCACATTAAGTGACGTTTGTGCATTTCTGTAGATGACATATGTTGATTCATTGTATTTTTATGTTTGGAAAGGTCCGATCTTTTTGTCATTACTCAAGTGGCTTAGTCAAAGAATTTAAAATGTATTATCATCAGCATTATAACATGAAAAATGATGGTTTATGGCATTATATTGATGTATAGTGATGAGCAATTGGAGAAAAATTTGCTTTGAAATAACAAACTTTCGGTACTAAAAAACCCCCACTTCAAACTTGTATGTTTAAACCACTTTACAGAATATGAAAGCTGTAATAAATTCCTTGGATACAGCTTGCCAACTCAGTGTCTAGGAATTGGCCAGTTCCATAGAGCTGTGCATTGCATTTTTAATTCAGTTCTCCAAATTGTACCTTTTGATACGCATCAAAGCACAGCATGTCAATTTATGACATAATGTGCTCTCCATTAAAATGTTGATATCTCTCCTAATATGGTTAACATGGTAACTGGAAAGCATTATGTGTATTTGATGTCAGATAGCATTGGTTGGTGGGTTTCATATCATCACTGGGTAAGCTTACGAAGTACCAGTTGATTGGGCACTGATGTTAAAGGGTGGCTTTGTTAAGTTATCAATGGAATTCTTTTTCCATCTGGTTTGGAGTATCTTACATTCAGTGTTTAGTAGGATAATCTAAAAATTAAAATGGGGTTGTGGGAAGTTCTTTAAAAGCTGTTTGTTTGGTGAGAAATTAGAAGAATCTCTACAAACTTGCCTGGCTTGAATTAGGCTATGGTGGAGTCAGTTGTGTCAGTGAAGAACAGCAAGAACTGTTAAACTTCAAAGTCTGGCCTAGCTCTTAATGGTTTAAAAATGTCATGGACATGCTCTTAGTATTCAGCCCATAGGCAGACTTGAGGTGAAGAGAGAATTTCCCTTATACAAGAATGGCAAAGACTGGTGGATGTGTCCTGTAAGATGGACCAGGTCTGTTATCTAGGAACATTTGCAAGTTGAATCTAATTATGTTATTGCAATAGCAGGAAATTGTTGATTGGAAGATATTGAGGACTGTCTTTGTTGACTCCTGCTTTTTTCCTCTGGGATATTTTAGCTTCACCAGTTTACTACTGGCTTTTAAGTTTGCAGTGGACTGAGGGGTGTGGGGAGCAGGCATATTTTATGGTCTGTAGTTAAAAAGCTTTTCTGGAGACCCCACCAGATTTCATGTCTCTTGCAGAAGACAGACAAAATTCATTGATCAGGGTGGTCTTTCCTTGTGTTGGAGTGTTGCTGGAGCAAAGAAAAAGAGGGCTCAGAGTGATGAAAACAACACATTTGAGGAGGGAGGAAAAAGGGAACAAAAAAGCTATTTTTCAGAAGGTACACCAAAAGCAGAGTCCCAGCTGGAAAAGTGAAGCTGGTAATCAAGGATTTCCATAAGTCCACAATGGTTTCAGTGAAAGAATCCTGAAGTGATCATCTTGAAATTAATTTTTATTTACCTACTTATGAGTATTTGATATACTGGGGCAGTGTTAGTTTATTAGGAACTCTGATGGTGTTTCATAGAAATTCAGTAGAATGTGGATCTCGAGGACACAGGAGTACTTGAGGCTTGTCAAACAAAACACATTTCAAGCACTACATTTATGTATTAGTTCTTCTTTTTACAGTAGTAGACCAGCAGAAATAGCTAATTTCAAAGCCAGCATCAGTGTATGGATGTCTCCCTGCCTACCGGTGTGTTATTTCATGGTGCTGTGTAATACTTGGTAGGCACCTTTTGACTTAGTAGGGAGTTAAAAGACATATGTAGGTCTGTGCTTACCTGGTTTTGAAGAAAATTTGTATTACCACGTTGTAGATCCTTGTGGTGATGGATCATGGTAAACTCTTAATTAAACTAGGATCTACTTGGGATGGGAAGAAATCGGCACTGAGTTTGGCCCTCCTGCTTCCAAAGAGAGCTCATCCATCCTCTGAGACAGAGCATTTTCTAAGTGCAGACCTGACTGAAAAAATCAGCTGTCATTTGTAATCAGCAGGGATATTCAGTCCTCCTCATGTAACCTGATTGCAACTTTTTCCTTAATGTGCTGGTCTTTTAATCACAATGTGGCAATGGGTAGTATGTGTGAATGGTATAATAATGGTTGCATGGATACAGGAAATTTTGCTCACCTCCCTCTTATAGTCTTCCCCAACTTTGAGTATGTGTTGTATTGTCTGAAGTAGCTTTCTGAGACTGACATATTCTGTCAATCACCTTCCTCTTTCTGACATTATTTTGACATTTTTGATAGCAAACTTAGCAAAACACTTTAAAGATTTGGTTTTATTAATTATTTTTAAAGGTTTTATCTGCTCTGTGTTTTTATTCTTGCTCATAATACTACCGTATTGTAGTATTTTAAGATTAAATATTTACTAAATTTATCAGCAGGCATTAGTCATGCATGGCAGGTGTTCTGCTTTATTCAATGCTTGATATACTCATTGCTGCAGCTGTATGAAGAGCATATTGCCACTTAGGGTGGAGTTTTTACATTGGTTTGTGAAATTTGCTTTAGTTTCTCCTTCAAGGATTACCTAGTCCCTCACTATCTTTTGCTGGCCTGGCTTTCTCAAACCAGTACCCCCTCACCAACAGGTGGCATATATGTACACAGTAGCAGGTGACAAACACAAAATACTTACATTGTCTTGCTAGTGAAGCAGCAGTACCCCCTTCTCTCTCTCATAGCTGATGTGTTTCTTCCTCTCATTGCATTTGTAGTTGTCTTAAGAACTGCATGCTTATCTCCTGAGTACACTCTGGCTGCACATATGCTATGAAAACTTGTAAGGTTCATAAATTCAGATGTAGTAATAGGACAGAATGTTGAGAACAGTTGGTTTCACTGTGATGTAGAATAAGGAAGCCAATATTTAGGGGATTGTTAAATACTCTTTATGTACTAAATTGCATTGAAATTCCTGATATGAATAGTTTTATTTATGGCTCGCATCTCAGAGCAAGCTCTTTGTCACTTTCTGAATTCAGAATCAACCATGTGTGGGAAATGGATCAATGCTAAATATTTTAAGCACTCGAGTGGCTTCATATAAAATTTTACTTGAACTTCCTGAATAAACAGCAGATGTTAGCCAGATGCCAAGAGGTACACCTTGGCATAGTAGGCACCTCCAGTGATTCAACTTGTGACAATTATTGCAACAAAGCAGGAAAAATACTAGAAAACTTGCGATAGTGAAATTTCAGTTGTGAAACAACTAGTGCCACTATTTGCACATTGTACACAAACTTTAGAGTGTTAATAATTATTCCAAACTATCTGCACTTCAGACAGTGCAATTCAAACACTGTGCTTTGTGTCTTATTTAGTATTCCCCTACTGAAGGATGCTGCCTAATATTTAGCTAGACACACGGGAAGAAATTCTTTTTAGCATCTTTTAAATCTGAAATTTATTAACATTTTAGACACCTAGAACATGAATTACTGTTTTATCCTTAATCATCATAGCTTAATTTTCACTTCTTTCTAAAAATCTACAAAGTCTTCAATGCCAAAAATTGACATTTCTTTTTGGGGAGGTTTTTTGTCACATGAAACCCATTAATGTAAATAGCAGAAACATAATGCTGCTTTAATTATTCCATCTAAAAGTGTTATAGAATAAATCTTAATCTAAATTACTGGATTAATTAATCTTTGTTATCAAAATGGGAAAATTGACATCCTTCTATTTTTTTTATATCCTATGACTAAGCAGTTGGTACTTGATTATTGGAGCTAATCTTTTGACAGTTGTCTTCCAGAAAAAGGGAAGATATTAACCCAATATGATGTCTGACAAGACAGTAACTTATTTATGAATAAAATAATGTCCAAGAGTGGCTTGTTTAAAGTTTGTTCTATATTAAAAAACTGATCACTGAGCAAAAGCTTTTTTTCTTGAGGTGGTACTCAATTTCTCCAAGAAAGGATTTTATTGAAACTGGTAGTGTTGCTGTTTGTTGTGCTTACTTGACAATCTCCTGCCTCCAGATAGAATTTCAGGCACTGGAAAAGTGAAGAAAGTGTTCTTTATTAATGACATACAGTGAACAAAGAATATTCTTCACATTCTATGGCCACATTTGTTTCACTTAATTAAGAGTATTTGCTTTATTTGCATTTTCAAACTGGAACTTGTGAAGATTTTTAAGATTTCCACTAGTACAGAAACTTAGAAGTTAAAGCTGGATAGCACTGATTTTGGCAATGCCAGTTTCCCTTCCTCCAAGTCCAATAAGTTTTCTATCTTACAGATGCATGAGCATCTGTAAGGAAGAAAGTGGATAGATACTGCATCCATGCCAATTGTGTATCAAATGGGAGAGGCATAAGGGTTGGTCTCTCTTAGTTTTGATACAGTGAAAGGAATAATGTAGGACATTAAAATTGCTCTTCTAGTATTTTCTGGTTTAGAATTTGTTTCATCTGCCATATGCCAAGACTCTCTGCAAACTTTACTACATTTCAGGCAATATAATTTCGATACAGGACTTTTAATAAGGTTTTAACATACCTGTTACTATTCTGCTATCACAGATGAGAAGATGCCAACATTAAAAATAATGCTTGATACCCTTTTTTTAAACTACTTTATATGCTTTGCACAAATAATTGAAAATTTCAGGAGTTCAGTGAGTGTTCCATCCCTGAGTCTTACCGTTGTAGCCTTATTTGGTATGAGTTCAAGTAAGAACCAAGCCATGGGTGATTTCACCATATGACCGCTGCTGGTTTTTCCAAAAGAAAATAAAGTTATTTCTAAAATCTATTTTACTGTTTAGCAAGAGAAACTGTTTTCCAAGTTCAAGTAAGAATCATAAGGTACAGAATATGATGTTCAGTCTTTCCTGTACTTTGAATTGCTCAGTTTTGTTGTTCTCCCAAATCATAGTTCTGCTGACAACAAAGCAAAATGCACAGTACATAAATAACCTCTGTATTTAAACACGTTCATGTTCAAAATTACTATTTTAGTATGTTATTCAGAAAATTTGTACAGTTTGAAATAGCTCATGTAAAGGAATTGTATACTCATTGACAGTGTGGCATAATAGAATAATCTAAAGTAACTTTTGTATGGATAACATCACATTGAAGTTTGTCCAATCAAAAAAAGGCCAAATGAAAAAAGAGATAAGATTCCAAAGCATAAATTGTGCTATTTATGTTCGTTAAGTATGGTTTGAAATCCTGTCTTAGGGACATCTTGCCTAACTATATATCTCATGCTGCTCAGTAAATGAGAAGAGTATTGATTGGCATATGCTGCTTAAATCGATCACCTTGACAGCCAGAATTACAGTAATCTGTCAGTATTAATGACTGTCTTTCAAGCTTTGATACCTCTTCTTCGCTTCTCTCATCTTGCTTCACTTCTGTTTGAAGTGCATTTTCTTGCAACCTCTGGTTTTGTCAAGGTAGGTACTTTTGTAGGGGCTTTTTGTCCCCTGAGTCCAATTTATTGGCTTGATCATGCAATTAGAGATAAAATGCAATGCCAGGGAGCAAAAGTAGGAGTGTTCTGAGTAACAATTGGATCTCAGAGGTAGTGCAAGCCTGTTCTCAGACATGATTTATTAGTTACTTGTTGAAAGAATAGGATTGTTTTGCAATTAATAATTCCAAAGCATTGCTTTAAATGCCTTTGATTTTAGCCACTATAGACAACTGATTGAGCCAATATTTGTGATAGGCTTTTAAACTCATTCCTTGGTCTTTTTCATATAGACACTTCAAATAACTGCTGAAGAAATACTTGCAGATATGTATACCAAGCTGCTGTGTTTACTACATTTTCATGTAGTGAACATATTTTCACATAACTTCAATTGGTTTTCGTGCATTTTTAATATGAACAGTAAATTGAAGTATGAAGCCTGAAAGCTGTTTAGTAATGTAGTATATTTTCTTGTTTATAGTTTGTGACTTTTTTTGCAAAACATATATATACTTTTCTTTAGACATAGTTCTGGATTTGCACATGTTCAAGTGAACAGACTTTGGTAACTGCCCAGTTTCTAATCTCACAAGAACCTATCTTCTCTACTAATGGGCTGTCTGCAGATATGAGTTATAGAATCATAGAATTGTTTGGGTTGGAAAGGACCTTAAAGATCATCCAGTTCCAACCCCCTCTGCCATGGGCACAGACACCTTTCACTAGACAAGGTTGCTAAAAGTCCCATCCAACCTGTCGTTTTATCGCTGACAGGGATGGGATATCCACAGCTTCTGTGTGCAATCTGTTTGAGTGTCTCACCACCCTGACAGTAAAGGATTTCTTCTTTATATGTAATCTAAATTTAAAATTTCAGTTTAAAGCCATTACCTCTTGTGCTATCACTACATGCCGCTGTAAAAAGTCCCCCTCCAACTTTCTTGTAGGCTCCCTTTGGTTACTGGAAGGCTATTACAAGATCTCCCTGGAGTCTTCTGTTCTCCAGGCTGAACTCTCAGCCTGTCTTCAAAGGAGAGGTGCTCCAGCCCTCTGATCATCTTTGTGGCCTCCCTCTGGACTGGCTCCAACAGGTCTTTCTTATGATGTGGACCCCAGAATTAGATGCAGTACTCCAGATGGGATCCCATGGGAGCAGAGTAGAAGGCAGGAATAACCTCCCTCCACATGCTGGCCACACTCCTTTTGGTGCAGCCCAGGCTACATTTGGCTTTCTGGGCTGCCAGTGCACATTGCTGGGCTGTGATGAGCTTCTCATCAGCCAGCACCCCCATGTCCTTCTCCTTGGGGCTGCTCTTAATCCATTCTCCACGCAGCCTGTTCTTGTGCTTGGGATTGCCCTGACCCAGTTGCAGCACCTTGCAGTTGGCCTTATTGCATTTCCTAAGGTTTGCACAGGCCCACCTCTCAAGCCTATCAAGGTCCCTCTGGATGGAATTCCTTCCCTTCAGTGTGTGGGCTGCATCATACAGCTTGGTGATGTTGGCAAACTTGCTGAGGGTGCGCTCAATCCTGCTGTCCATGCCACCAATAAAGATGCCAAAGAGTGCCAATGCTAATACCAACCCCTGAGGAACACCTCTCGTCACTGCTCTCTACTTGGATATTATGTCATTGATCACAATTCTTTGAGTGTAATCATCCACACAATTCCTCTTTATCCACTGAGAGGTCCATCCATCAGATCCATGTCTCTCAAATTTAGAGACAAGGATGTCATGTGGGACAGTGTCAAATGCTTTGCTCAAGTCCAGGTAGGTTATGTCAGTTACTCTTGCCTCATCTGCCACTGCTCTAACACTGTTGTACAAGTCCCCCAAATTTGTCGGCCATGATTTGTCCTTAGGAAAGCCATGTTGGCTGTCACAAATCAGCTCCTTATTTTCTATGTGTCTTAGTACAGTTTCCAGAAAATTCTGCTCTGTGATCTTGTCAGGCACTGAGGTGAAACTGACTGGCCTGAACTAGGATGCTGGAAGCACATGTCAAAGAGATACGGTGTCAGTGCATGGATTTAAAGGCAATAATACTGTTGTTATCACAAGGTATCTATAACATTTTAATCAGTAGTACAGTTTTATTTATTAGTCACTCTTGCCTAGTGAAATGCATGAGACTCACTTGAAAGTTGTAAAAACGCAAAATATCAAATGAGACAAAAATAATTGACTCTAGTAATGTAATTTTCTACTAATAATTGCACTTACAAAGACCTGAGTGCCCTGTTAATGTTGTAGGCAGTTATGGGGCAGACTCAAATACTTTTGTACTGTTTAGAGAAATACATTCTAGGTTCTTCTATATTCTTTCTTAAATTGAGTTTACCCATCTGAAGGAGGAATACTAAATTACTGTACAAAATATAGATAAGCGTATGCTGGTAGCATTCTGTTTTAGAATAGAAGGATGGCAGTGGGCTATCCTGAAAAACAGTGACATGTTTTATCAGCCTCCTAGAACTTCTGAGTCTGGATATGTCATTATAGACCTCTTTGAGGGCGGGAAATTTTTCTTTCTTACAGCATATTTTTCTAGTAGGAAAGTTTTCTGTGTTGTAAACTGGACATCAGTAGTGGAATCACTCATTTTAAAATGTGTTTTAAGCATCTATAAATCCCTCTTTTAAACAAAAATTTGCAGGGAGAAGGCTATGAATCCTTGAACTGGAATGAAAAAGATAAACTAATTCAATATTATGTCAGGTTGATTGCCTTGTATGTAACACAAAGTGACAGGTTTTTTGTTAATACCTACTTAACCTTATTAATTAATTAAACATTTTGGATAACAAAAGCCCTTTGTTAAAATGTTAAGACTCTTACCCCCTTAAGGTGTTAAAATTCGTAGAGATTTCTTTCATAGCTCTCAGAAATCTGTGAATAAAAGTGGGAAACATTAAACAATTTTTCTTGATGTTTCTAAGATGTAAAGAAAGAAATGTTTTTAAACTATTTAAGCCCTATTTTTATGTTGCAAAAGACAACATTATGTATTGATTTAATCCTTTTCTTGTCATAAATTCACCCTAATAACAGATAAGGGATGTGCAAACAGCTTGCAAGATTTTTATGTTAAAACACTGAAAGCTCTGTGTGTATAAAAATAAATATGGGACACTGTGTATGGTGGATTCTGATATTTTAATTGGTGGAAAATGTGAGAGTTTATTTGTAGCAATCAAAACTGACAAAACAGTAAGTCTGTGAGATAGAGTGATGTTTTTGGATGAGTTGAATAAGATATTGACAAACTGTTTCTGTGTCATTCTGCATATGGTAATCAAAACAGTTGGGGCATACTGTCCAGTGCCAACAGAGGGATCAGAAGATCAAAAAAAAAAAAAAATTAATAGAAACTAGCACATTGGTTGTCTTTGTTCTCCTACAGGTCTATATTTCAGTTACTGAAAAAAGGGGTTAAATGTAATACTTGGCAGTATGTGGAAATATCTTGCTAGAGATGGGATGTACTTCATGTAAAAATATTCACCAATTTAAACAGGTCAAAGTTATTAAAAAAAAGGTTAGAATTTATTCTGGATATGCCACATACTTAGTAGAAAAATGGAATAAACTAACATAAAGCAAGGATTAAAAGTTAGTATTACAGTAATTGGAATTACCATATGGCAGTCCGAAGGACATGAGTCCTAATCATAGCCTAGCCGATCAAATTAATCTCAATATACTTTCTAGACATTGAGAAAATAGTTTAATTGCTGATTAACTTCACCTGAATAGATTGTGGGTCACAAATACATCTTTCTGCTTCTGAATGCTTCTCCTCCCAAACACAGAAGAATGCAGGCTATTAGAAAATCTTTTAATTTCTGCTTGCCAAACCATAGTTACCATCCATCTGTTCTTGCCAATTGGGAAAAAAAAGGTCAGTTTTCAGCAAAGCCATGCATTTCACAGAAGGTATGTGAAGTGAAATTTCACAGGGGACATGATGGATCCTGATTCTTAGTGATAAACCTTAGAGGCCAGCAGGGTTGGCATATGGTTCAGCATGATATGAAGGCTTGGGTTCCCTGGCTTCACTTTGGCGTGGAACTGATAAAACCTGGCTCTTAAGTATTGTTTCACTGGACACCAATCATGGGCAGCAGGAACTGCCCACTTAACTCTCTGTGGGAAGGAAGCCCAGGCTGTGTTCACAATAGTACCATTGTCGTGCTGCAGACTGCTCTCAACAGCTTGACAGCACCAGGGAGGAGGGAAAAGGGGCTGCTTTGCTAATTGCCGTTGAGAATAAAGAGAGAAATAACTGAAGATTAATATTTGTTTTCTTCATTTATATAGAAGCCTGACTTTGAGGTTTAGAAATGGTTTTTGAAATCAACTTTACTGCCCTCCGAAGAGGCTTATAAGTAGATTATGTTGTACTGGTACTGCAGCAACCCAGGGTAAAGAGAAAACATTCTCTTCAAGTATAAAGGAAAAAAAGGTAGTTGCAAAGTTTATTAAAGTACACAGATTAAAATTAATGACAACTTCTCACAAGAGACATTTTCTTTGTTACTAGTGGTCTGGGGTCATAAATTAATACATTTCTGTATATGCAGTCTTTTTACTGGACAATACTTAATATAATTTTTATTTGTGTAATTTTACAGTTTGTAGTGGTTTCTTCATGAAAGGCATTTACTGATTTTCTCATCAATGAGTATGTCTGTATATGCAGAGAAAGTATTTAAGGTAGAAATTTAAATATTTGAATATATAAAAACAGTGGGCTTAAGCATTCATGCTAATACTGGAGAGCAGAGAGCCAGTTTTGCTTCTGTATTCTTTACACCCATCAACCTTAATTATTTGAGTTAAAACCGATGTAATGCCAAGTGTCAGAGAGGGGATAAATCCGTCTCCTAACATCAAGAGTTAGTTTGTGGGGTTGCAGTTCCCCTCTGGCCTCTGCTATTTCACATTTATTGCAGTCATCACTCCAGCACACACTTTAACATCTCACATTTGGTACAACAGCTTTATAAACTTCAGTCCCTTGGCCAGTTGGCCCTGCACCTCCCCTGCTGCCTTCTGCAAACCCACTGCTGCCGGCAAGCTCTTCTGTCTGATGACAGGAGCATCACTCCAGAGAGAGCCTGAAGCAGTGGCAGCTGTAATGGGTTTCAAAACAATTAGCACAACATACCTTATAGATTCATCGATTCCCATCTTGGATACATTAGCAAGATAAATCCTCCCTGGAAGTTGGCAGTAGGAATTCTGCCTGCACACAGGCTTCAGCACCATTTCCTTAACTGTTTTGTTTTCACCTTCATAGCCTGTTACTAAAACGTGGGCAAGTGGCGTATTTGTAAATACTGTCATCAGTCTCCTAGCCACCCAGCCAAAGTTAATGGGTAATCTGTTATAGTGTTGAGGTATTCATCTTTCCAGTACTGCTAGTCATTTGATCTGACTTTTTAATTTCATGCTAAAATGCAGTTCAGAGATTGTAGATCCTACACTACACAATAAATGGTACTGAAACTGATACTTTCTACTATATGTTTGCATTAATATGCTCCTGCTATATTTCAAACAGATAATTCATTGAATGCCCATTCTTCCTCTTACTGCAGAGTAGATTATATTTAAGTCAAGATTAATGGATAGATTCTGATGTTAAAACCCAGTCTCTGAGCCTGTTGTTCCCTAGAGGCATATAGTGCATTAGTTTAAGCCAATATGCTGCTTATCATAGATACTCTGACACTGTCTTAAATGACAGTTTACTGTACTTTGTAGCTGCTTACTCTGCTAATAAAATCACTATATTGTGTTCTTGATAATTACAATATTAAATAGAAACTTAATTGGATTACTGCATGTTTAGATACAGATAGTTCTTAAGTAATTGTTCACTGTAAAATTTCTGATACTCATTTTTGCCTCTTATGCAGTGTGTTCTATCAGAGTCCAAGCTTAATATTTAGTTCAGTCACCTTAGATGAAAAAGTGCTGAAAAGAGATCTGCAGTGGAGTTTTTCAGTGCAAAGGAGTATCTTTTATCATACAGGTTTTCACTTGAACCTAGTTGTTTTTAAATCCTTCTGTAAGATGCTCTCGTTTGCCACAGTCCTTAAAATAAAATAGCTTCTGGGTTCTACGGAGTGAAGACTTCGTTAAGTAGTGTTAATTCAGACTTCTTTTATGTAACTTTGAAATTGCTAGAACTCTGAGCCTTACTTTTGTTTTATTGCTGCCTAAAATGAACAGAAGTAGAATTAATTCAATTCAGTATTGATTTTTATATTATTATCATCTAAAAAAAAGCTTTTTTATGTAACTGGTTTTTATGTAGATTATATTCTGAAAAATATTTATAATGAAATTAAAATATATGTTTAGTTCATTACACTTGCACTTTAATTCTACATATCCTTTTAAGTGCCTTTTGTAAAGGAGCTTGATGCAGAGTGGTTACATTTTTCATTTCATAATTGAGTGTTTTAAGTGGTTAAGCATAGTCCAAATTTTATCCAATTCCAGCTTGTGTTAATGGCGCTCCACTCACACTGCCTTAGCACCTGTTATGGATTTTGAGTCATCTGGCAGCCCGTGGGACTTAGATAAAGAAGTACCAGGTGTCCTGCCAGTCTCTTAATTGAGACGCAATGTAAACAATATAGACTTGGCAATATGGTTATAGGAATGGATTAAAGCCCAGCTTTGTCTGCACTGATGAATCACAGCTTTTTCTTCGTAGAAGATGTTATAAACCACTGACGAATTTAGCTAGCTGTAAGATCTGATGGAACAACATAAAAATAAACAATCCATCAAGAATTTTCCTGGAAGGACAGTGTTCCAAAATGTCAAATGTATTGAATTTTCTAATGCAAATGTAAGCATCAATTAAAATTTCTTGCAGTAATTTAGCAAGTTCGAAAGCACACATACTGTGAAAATGAAGATTCTTACATAAACTGAGATAGTCAGTGCCTTTCAGTATGTAATGTGTTAGTAAACCAGGCAGAAAACAATAGCACTGACTTGGAAACACTCAGTGGCTGCAACTTTATCTAGCCTAAACTCACCTTAAAGGACTTGTAACCATTTAACTATAGAGTAATGTAAGTAATCTCCTTTAACTGTATGATTAGTAATCTTAAATAAAAGCCCCTCTAAATGGCAAAAGTATGTGTTGTTAAAATTTGCCTGATAACAATTTGTCATAGATTTATTGAACTTTTTAATAGTTTGACAAGTTAAAAGTAACTTTCATTATATTCATTTAAAGAATGATGCAACTGTGTATTGGAAACAAATTGCAAGATGTGGAATAATGAGATTATGGATTTATCTAGTATATATTCCCTTTTTTCTTCATGAAGAAATATGCCTCAGAAATTGCCTCAGAAAGCCCTTTTGCAGCTACAGCTTGAGTTGAAAAAGAATTTCATTAATTATGTTAGATACTACATTTTAGGCTTTCTTAAATTCTACAGTCTTGGTCTGTAACTTGTTTTTCATGTGCATTCTCATTTTTTTAGCGAGACAGCTACATTAGTAGATTGTCATATGGACATTACTTATTTAAATTAATGTTTTGGAGAATTAATAGAGCCCCTTGTAGTTTTAAAATGTTTTCATCAAATGCAACATAAAAGTTTACTTTTGAAATATAACTGTGGTTTCTCTGAGGTTTATATTCTGTTTTTATGAATAGGAAAATATATTGTTACTTTTTATTGCAAAAGAGCTGTATTGGTTCAGTATTGGCTCAGTAGGAAAAAAGTCACCTTAGAATACTATAATTTTTTTAATTCTTTCATCTGTTTAGTAGTGTCAAGTATAGTAATGTTTTTTCTTCTCTTTCAAATAACTAACTTGCATCGGGTATGAGGAGAATGAACTGAATTCTGTTTTATGAATCATCGGTGTGTGGCTAGGGTCCAGTTGTATATGCAGAAGCTGATTTCACTTACAGCATAACTGTGTAAACAGATGTGCCTAGCTAAATATTTATTTGTCATGTTCAATACTGGCAGTATTTAAGAAACACTGAAGAACCCATACTGACTTTTAGATATCAAGGTGGCTTGAGTAAACAGAAGATACAGCTGGAAGAAAAAAACCCTTTTTATTTGTATACTGTGCAAACTAGATGTGGAAATTACTGACATGCAATAAATAGGGAACACCATGATGCCACTTCTACAGAGTCACTTTTCAGAATATAAGAGAACTTTAACTATTCCTCTCAGTGTGGCCAGTTGATACTGATCACCCACCTACATACAAAACACAGCTAGTTGCAGGGCTTCCAGCACTGGATCAATAGCAGCCCAACTTACATCCTTAACTCTAAGAGCCAACAAAGACTACAAATTGCTGCAACTCAGTATGAGTTCAGCTGGTTTGACAACCAGTGCACAATCTCTTCTTTCAGAGTGAGATTTCCAAGAAAAAGCGTCCATTTCTGTGATGTGTGGGTTTTGTCCAGTCTTCCTGTAGAAGTCAAATTCAGCTGTGGCTAACTTTTTCTTTCAGCTTCTTAAAACCTTGATGCTAGCCTGTACTTGTTATCTTTATAGGGGAGGCAATGCTCCTTTCATGCTTTGATGTCAGGACTTGAAATTTACTTGGAAAAATGTGCCCAATAGAATCAATGCTTTCATCATTTTAAGTACCTCAAAATGTAGCAACTAATTCTGTGGGGTTTGCACACCTTTCCAGGCCAGAGAGCAAAAACCTTAAAATCTCCTACCAAAATATGCCATTCACTGTGCTTCACTGTTTCTTTGTTCCGTCTGGTTCCTAATACCTTAGGATTTCAACTATACTGCAGATTTGGGGGTGTTTTCTAAAAAGATGATGTGTGCTTCTAAACTTGCCCAGGGAGCAAATGTAGTAAACAGGAGAGTTCCATCTTAGCTTTTCTCAAAATATTTTTAATTGCTTTCATATAAATTGTGTATACGTGCAATTAAAAAACCTCTCACAGGTGTCCATTGATCCTACAAGAAAGTGTCTCTGGGTGTAGCATTTTCATTTTCCAGTTAAGGATGGAGCAGTGCTTCTGTTTCTGCTTGTCTTAAGTTATTTCCCAAATGCCTGGCTGACAAAGTCATACTCTTCACAATAATATCAATATATATTGACTTTTTAGATGATTTTACTAGCAGTTGGAACTGCCAGGGATGCAGCTGTACATGTATTTCTGAGAGTAGTTTGTAATTTAACCTGAAAAAGTTCATCTTACTATTTAGAAATGCATGTTCTGGCTTTTTTCTAAGAGGCATTTCAGGCAATCATTAAAACCTTTTTTTCTTAGCACCGAAACCAAAGCATCTCAGGTACTACATACCAATACCCAGTCAGATAATGATATACTACGCATTTATGCACATATATACAAATACAAAAGTATCAGGAGGGAAAATCTGTGAATAAAGCTTCGTAAGAAAATGTTTAATTTTGAATTTTTTTCAGATTTTCTGAATGAGAGACACAGTGAGGGGAAAAAAATGAGTGAAGAGCCCACATTTGTACTCCCTTTGACAAAGGAAGTCCTGTTACAATTATGATATTTTTAATTTTTCTAAAAACAAGGGAGAAAAAGTCATGTTATCAGTTTACTGCACTCAACCAGCCCATCAGCAGGAGTGTAGGAATGCCTGCAGCATTGTTGAGCTTACAAGTTGGATTGTCATAGTTTCAGGGTACTTGCTGAACTCTAGTGATCTGGATGCATTTTAAATCCTTCAGGCATCATCTTGAAGTCATCTAAAAAGCTGTGCCCACTTCAGCACACACTAGAGCTGCCTAAGTCCTTGATATACCCCCCTTCATGCCTTTCTCTGGCCAATGAGTAGTAGGTAGGTGTTTCTTTGATCCTGTGACCTGCAATGCAGCAGTGCTGGGTTCTGCAGGTATACTCACTTGATTAGAGCCCACACAAACACAACAGGAGGTAACAGCCTTGTTACATCAGTCAGCCAGGAAATGAGAGAGCTGCTTCCAATTTTGAGACCGTATCTCCCACCTCTTACAAAACTGTTCTAACCACTAAGACTAAGGTCATTTTGTAATCAGGCACACTGAGTTCACTGCTATAAATGGTCTTCGTTTCATAAAGATCTCTGAATCACAGGGAAAGTACATGCTCATCTGTATAGCCTAATAGTTATGGTACGTTCCTGGGAGAAGAGTCCCTGGATTCCAGTCCCTTCTTAGGAAGTATTTGTTATCAAATGGCCTTTGGAGCTGGCCTGTTTGTGAATCTACCACTTAGGTGTTCTGGTAATAGATAGATGACAAGTTGTGAAATCCTATATCCTAAAATAAAGTCCTGGAAATTTTCCTCCTTATTTAAACTTTTTCTTCACTTTTTTTCAGCCACAGATTAGTGTCATTTTAGAGTTGGTGTTACCTGGGTGACTGTAACAGTAATCATGCATCCACTCCTTTACTGCAAAATACTAGATAGATTTATTGTGATGCATTTTATTCAGTTCTAAAACCAAGAGGTGTGAAGAAGAATGGAAAGATGACTATGAGGAGATGAGTGAAATGACTATGAGGAGATGAGTTCAACAGAAGGTCTTGAAATACTTAGACAGAAGAAGAGCTGACCAGTGGGAAGTATGGGATTTTGTAGAGATTGCATGGTTAAAATTGCAGGAAATTAAAAATACCGACTAAATAAATAGAGATTTGGGGAAGTGTAGCAAACAGATTTTCTTACCAAACTGAAAGATGATAAAGCCATGGAATAAAAAAAAAAAAAAAAAAAATAAAATAAAAAAAAAAAATTGGCAATGTGAGGTGATTGTTCTGTATATAAAGGAAAGGGATTAAAAATGGTGGATGAAGATGCAAGGAGAGCTATTCTGCTTGTATTATTGTGGCACATAAATATTCTTAGCATAGACCCCAGTCTTAATATAGTGAGATGGAGTACAGCACAAGACAGATGTTTGTCCCTCAGAATTAAAAAAGGCAAGTATAAAACTGAAGACAACTAACAAAGGCAGATACAAAATTCAGGGAAATGTGAAACAATAGTAGACAGCATGAATAGTTGTGTAACCTACACAGAACGGACTTTCAGTCTTCCAAGGTGTTTTCCTTATTTCTTTTTCGATAAACAACATAGCTAAGGGGAGAATTTGAGGCAGGGATTGTTTTGTGGACACCTATGGATACCAGGTACTAGGCATAAGAAGCCACATAGAAGAAAGTACAGAAGTGCCTGTCCTGAACTGTCAAGATGAGTGAGAGTGACTGCATTAACTGACTAGAGACGAGTGGTTTTGGTACAACTGCTGAAATAGGTATGGACTATAAAGTTCAAATAAGTAGCCTACATTTGTGCTAGGGACTGGTGGTGATATCTGAAGAGAATGCACCATCTAAGCAGTATGTTCAGAAAGTGGACTCTGCAATGCTCCAAGTAGGTATAAGAAGGATTAAAAATGCATTTCTTGAAGCCAGAGAAAAGGATATGGCAGTAACTGAGATGTGAGGTAAGAGCCTAGGCAGTTTGTTCAGGTAGATGGCTAGAAAGTTTTAGCTTAGATTATGCATAAAGAGTCTGCAAGATGTAGGTGTATTCTGCCATAGGAATCTAAAGCCTGGAAGTGATATAATCAACAGATATGGAGAGCTATTAGGTGAAGACATGAGATAATGTTTTTCAGACAGATTAAGCTTAGGTAGGTGATCTGACACCCAGACTTTCAGTGCTCATTCCCAAGTGCAAATTAACAGGTCTAATAATGGAAAGTGCAGTATTTTCAGATAATAGATCTTTTCAGATAACTTTTTAAAGAAACAATTGCAGATTTAGAGAATAAGTAAAATGGATTGTAATGCAAATGAAATTTTAGCTGTAGTGCTACAACCGGAGTGACCTATGGAGATACGATTCCTGATTTTTTTTCTGGTACTGATTCTATTTTTCAGAACAGTTTCTTCTGAAAAAATATAATTAAGTAATTTGAATTTTTTGTTATGTTTTTACAGATTATGCATCTGCAAGATTTTAGCAGACAGATTTGGGCAAGTGCCTGTATAATTGATGTATATCTTACTTTCTTATCCATTCTCTTTTGTTCCAGTTAGCACCTTCTTCAGAAGCAAAAAACTTACTGTACTGTTGTTTAAGTGTTTTGTCACTCTCTGTGCCAGTCTTTCTCCATTGGTTTGTCTGTGCATCGTTCCATTCCATCTTAATTGCTGATGCCAGTGGCAACATGCACTTGAAGTAAGAATACAGCTTGCATTGTCCTATTATTACTAGCCATTGAGTTTTTGTGTGCCACTCAGTCTTTAAGTGCTAATAAGTCTTTTCTAGAGAGCAGTATTTTAAAGAAATAAATGTCTAGCCTATTAGAAGTAATGTAGACATTAGCTACCATGGGTTTATGGTCACTTTTGCAGACAGTTGCATTCAAATACAGTGCAGAACTACATTATTTTAGCTACAAAAGCATATAAAATTGTAGCTTTAGAATAATAGAATGTTCTCAAAATACAAGTGACTAGAAGATAAAAGTATCCCAATCCTATCTTACAGTCTCTAACACAGAAAAGGAGTCTTCTCTGTGTAATTTCTTAGTGCTGAATAGAGCGAGCTTTGGACTTGGCTTTTGCCGCAGATTTTTGTTTTGTTTTTAAGCAGGGTTATGTTTATAACAAGCTGCAGATGGTTTTGTGGATTGTTAGGACAAGCAGCAACCCAGATAGCTGGATTACTTTTCTCTGGGTGTACTAAGTGTGCATTTGAATTAGACTTCTAGAACTGATATAAGCATATCCTCTTCACTTTGTAACAAAAACATCATTATCCTCAGTCAGCATCTATGCTGAGATTTCTTTATTTGGTTAGAAGATAGGTACCAAGATTGGAGAATGGGAATGTCCTTGTCATGTTCAAAGCAGTAACTTTCCTTCATTTGCCTTATTTGTGTATAAGCTTTGGGTATAATAGGATAAACTAAAAGGTTTCCTTTAGAGACCTCTGAAAGTAGAGCATTTTAAAAGCAGGTAGGTGTCTCTACCCTACTTTTCCATGAAACATTTTACCCATTCAAGCAGACTTTTAAAAACAGCTTGTTTTGATAGCAGCCTGTTCTCCTGTGGGCCTTCAGCCTTTGCTTCCTGGCAGCACCTTTGGTGCGAAAAGAGAGTGATCAATTGGGAGACTATCAGTGCCAGCATGCATAGAGTGATAAGTTAACACACCACTGGGAATTTCTAGGGCCCACCAAGATACTTCACTTCTAATGTGCTAACAAGCTCATTTTTCTACCTCTTGCCTCTTCAGTTATTTTTTTTTCTCAGAAGAGCTTAGAAGTTGAGTGCATCAGGCATAATGAAAAGCTCTGTAGGAGGGAGAAGCAATAACCCCATTTTTCCCTTTTCAGCCAAATAGAAAATTAGTTTCTGGTAATACACAAAGGCCAGTATTTTTTGTGCAAGGGGCACTGCTGTGAATCAAAGGACTCTATTAACTGCAGAAAATTCAGCAGCTGTGAATCTCCCCCAATGAAAAAAGGTGCTTTTCAACAAGTTGTGAGATATGTAGTATTATTTAGACTTCAACCATCAGTTTCATCCTCTACCACTTATACATAGCCTCTTAAAAACTGTGCTATATTACTCTCCTCTGTTAAGGCTCAATACTGTGTTTATCCCCCAACCTAAGAACCATTACAATGGGAAATTTTTATATTTTCTCTTGTCCCAGCGCTTCTATTATAGCTTCTCCAAACTGAGACTTCTGCTGTGGTTCAACTGTCTCTGGATTTACAGAGAATTTGGAACATGGATCTTGGAGGGAAAACTGTTTTCCTGTTTCACTATGTAACCAAGTTATGGTCTAAGGAAATACAATAGAAGTCATTTTATTTCTTGATTCCAGATAATATATTCTCTATATATTTTTTCATATTTAGATAGATTGTAAAATCTACATTAATTACTCTTCAGAAAAACTGCCAAAAGATTGAATAGAAAAGGTTCAGTAATTGTTAAAGTGTAGTTTTGTAAGCTAATATGAAGATTGTTTCCAATTTCAACCTGGTGTTGGGAATCTTATTGCTTATCCTAACTGAAAATAGTATTGTTATTTATTTTAAATGTTAGCACTTGTAATTAAAAATGCTTATCACATATAGTGCAGTTTTTATGTTTGAATTGCTAAAAAATGTGTGCAAGATGAATATTATCTCCATTTCACAGGTGGTGAAATTGAGTCAGAATGGTAGTTTCCTCACTGTCCCTGATTCCCTCCAAAAGAACAGCAGACTCGAAATCAGAACCCAGAACTTTCAAGAAATGTATTCTGAGTGCATTCCTCCACAGCATGCTGATTTGTTTGGTGGTTTTTTTTAGGAAAACAGAACTATGTAGGGAGAAAATTATCTCACTATCTACAAATAAAATATGGGAGGGAAAAGTGGGCACAAGTGTTAATGTCAGGGAAAACTTCTGATCATTCTCTGTAAGATGACTGAAGAGGGTCTCCCTCATTCAACATCCTGAGTCCAGCTGGAGGACTTTGAAAGTTGTGTGAGAAAAGGTTAACTGATTTCTCAGTTCAGCAACTATAGAACATGAAGTCAGCATGGTAGTTTTTCTTGATAATTGTATGTTGCTGCCTGCTGCTCTGCATTTTGACAGCCATTTCCATAGTTGCTTTCATGAACAGCAGAAATATTCTCTCTTTTCCTCGCTCTCTCTGTGCTAACATCGAATCGGGCCTGCTGGAACAAGAAGCCTGGAGAGGGTTCTTCAAAAACAACAACACTTCAAGATACCAGTCTCTTGTCAATAGTATTAGAGGGAGCTAGCACAGGAAAAAGGAAGAAGTACAGTATTTTGCTGTCAGTGCCCTGCCAACATCCTGTTAACCAGTAAAGAATCCTGTGGATTCTTTACAAATATTTTTGCTTGTTTTAATGGCTTAATTGACAAGATGTTTCTCCCTGAAATTTCACTATGTGATTATCTTGTGTGAGTGTTTAGGGCTTATGGAAGCAGTTCATTTTGGGAAAGTGCAGAATCCTTTATTTCTTAATGCTATGATTGTGTTTCATGCTACACCTCTTAAAAATGGAAAAATTTTTATATTGGGACCAGAATATAGGCAAATGGGTTACTTAAAAGGGAGTATTTAAGTTGCTATTGTTTGAAAACAATTTCAGGAAGTTTTGCATCGGACATGAAAAAAATACAGTTGAACCATATGGTTTACATTATCATGTTTATCTTACATGTAATATTATGTCTGCATCAGATAATATCGCAGCTACGTAAAGAATTAAAAGTAAGTGTGTACAGTTACTGAAATACATAATACATGTTTAACAAAAACAAGAATTCTGAATTACTAGGCACTGATATTTGGCAGTTACAGTACATGATATAAAATCGTCCTTAATTCTTGGCTAAACCAGTTATGAGGAGAGAGCACGATACCTGCAAACAATTGTTCAACATCATCTAGAGCCTACAACTTTTGAAGATTTTGCTGCTCAGGTTTTCTGTCCAGCACCTTATCACCATTTGCCCTCAGAGACGGGTAAGAAGTTAAGAACAGTTTTTATATAGTCTTGCTTGAAATGCAGTATCCTTACTTATAAAGACTGAAAACTCAGACCTTTGCACATCATTAAGAGTTACCATTAAGTGTGGAGATCATACATACTTGAGAACCTGGGCAAAGTTGCCTTTAAATCTTTATTCTGTTTTTTGGCATCATAAGCCAATGCCTGGCATTAGGATTTGGCAAGCTGCTTTAATATAGCAACCAGACTGTATTTTTACAGCAAATTTTATCACATTTCCCTGTGTAAACTCTGTATGGAAGCACTGGTGCTTTTTTTCTTTTTCTAGGCAAGTTCAGGCAGAAATATTCTTTAATACCTTCATCATAAAGAAGTTTGAAGACTCTCTGCATGTTTAAAATGTAAAGTTTTAAACTGGAAATCAGAGCCTTGCAATCATTAATTTTCTTCCCAGGTTATTAGTTGCAAAGTTGGTTTTAAGGTAATTTTTACTTTCCAGTAAAATACCTGTTTTATAAGAGGATACTGCATTTTCAGTTACTAATGAGAAAATCGGTAAAAGAAAATGAATAACTCAAGGCCTTCCTGTTCTGACATTTCTTGAACTCCTTTTGATTATTTCATTATTTTATTTCCCCTCTTTTTAGATCATTAAATATCAGTTCTGTTTATCTGAAGGTAAGACAAAGTGTCCAAAAAACCCCTTTGTTCCTCTTACTTTTACTAGAACACTAAGCTTGTAACCAAATTGTATGCAAACTTTCCTTGTTGCCCTTGTTCACACTAAAAAAAACCAATTCACACTGATTGAGAAATGACCACTACATCTTCTAAAAGTTTTAGTCTTTTACTAACCTCAGGTCTGCATGAAGCACTAACACTGGTTCTGGGATTAAGGTAACTAATGATAGAGACAGTTGTTGAATGAGTAACACTTTATTGTGTTGACCTTTGTTTCTCAGCATGCACAAGTAGTGCTGGTGGATGTCAGTGGTGTGTTTGTACCCTGTACTGTCTTTCATTGATGTTGTAAGACATTCTGCAGTGATAACCTAGGAGAGGAGAAGAAGAATGTGTAACACCTGAAATCCTTGTTCAGAAAAACCTTATTTAATGATAATCAAAATGCTTCTTTGAAAAAGCTGTAAATCTAAATTAAATAAATTTTGTAAGAGTAAATTGGCAAGTTGTTATCTGCTAATTTGTTTCTCAATTGTTAAAATATATAGAGAAATTAATTCTAAATTATACTAAATTGTGATAGGACTACAGAAAGAATGACTGAGAGATATTGAAATACTCCTTTATATAAACAAGTATAGTATAAACAAGATAATAACTAGAAATGAGGTGCAGTTTCAAAGTAGAGTAAGTGATATAGTTGTGCTAGTGGAAATAGTTGAGATCAAAAAGAAACAAAAGTAATTTAAAACTAATTAAACCAGTTTAAAAATAGTAGCGTAATTTAATGCATGAAAACATTTGAATAGGAAAAATCTGTAACTAGAAACATTGAAAACATTAACCAGGGATACCAGTCCTTGCCACATTTCCTGCCTAATGGACCTAGTGAGTATTCAACACCAGACACTTTTGTATGGCTAGTATATATTCTGTATTCTAGTGCACTTGTAGCAGTTTCATTTTCAGAAATCTCATTTCATGCCAAGTCGTTCTGCCTTATTCCTCTAGTTCATTCTTTCAGGGTGAAGGAAAGCTGCTTTTCTCTGCTAGTTTGGTGCATCAGAGTACACTGCTCTATAGTGACAATTCCTGTATTCATTTAAAAATTGTCCTAGTCATACTTGGTATTCTCTAACATGATCTGAAATGAGGTTATGATTTTTCAGAAACTTGATTTTTAACTTAACCTTTCTATCAAATTTAATAATTTTCTGTGCAAATCTCATTAATAGAAGCTTGTGTATTTCACATCTGCACATGTGTGTGTGTCTACATACCATGAAACACCTATCCTGAGGGCCACATTCTTCTGGACTTGCATTGTGCGGTGGAACTGACCAAGACATCAGTGTCAGGAGCAGCCAGCAGCTTCCTAGGATTCACAAGCAGCACAGTGTGACTCAGAGTCAAACAACATGTTCCCAGGTCTTCCTGACTCTCAGATTTTTCAGCCCAGGGAAGCTGGGGATGCTCTGGCAGTCCCACTTGCAACCTGATCCCTGTTCTGTGTGGGGCTTCCTGGAACTCTGATACTCAGCTCCAGGACAGAGTGCCTGGAGTAGCACCACACTATCTGCCTCCAAGCTGAGTCTGGAGTGCACAGATTCTAAAAACTGAGGCAGATGTAAATTAGCACTGCAGTCGTCTTCCAGAAAGGTTACCCCGGGCCTTGGGGTTAGCCTGGAAACCAGTGGTTTCCAGCTCTAGCAAAGGCAGACCTGTGACTAGGGTTGCTACAGATGACACAACTTTCTGATGGACTGTGGTCCCATGAGTCCACTAGGTGTGCTTTTAAAAAAACAAATACTTCTGAGTTTCCAGAGCCACCACCCTGGTGGATTTCTTGAAAGAGGTACAGAGCACTGAGCTGTGCCAGGATTGAACACAGGAGTGGTGCTCGAGTCTTGTCTGGGAACCCCATGCATTCATCATCCCAAAGATGGCTCAGACAAAACCTTGCAAGCTCTTTGCCCAACGTGTCCATGTTATCTGAAAATTTCTGACCAACTTCTAAATCACATTTTTTAAATACAAAATATTTCATTTGTGTCTGGGGTTCTTGTAATGAAGAGTAATTGACCAGGAGAGACTAGGAAAACAATCCACATTTTAGATATTGTAGACTTGATTCTGTAACTGGACCATGATCTCAAAGATTACAACTGCTGAATATGTTTAATTTTATAAAATACTCTATACATTTTTTTCATCTAAGAAAGATCTGTAGTAACCATGAGGCTTCTACAGCCCATCAACAGGTGTTGTCATTTTGTTGTTGTGATCCCATTGACCAGTTTCAGCATGCCAGTTTTTTTCATTTGAGCTATGATAATCAGAGCAAATAAAGAGCATGCCATTCAGTAACAAACTGTATTTCCTTAGGTGGACATATTTTATCAAAGGCTCAACCTGCAGCAAAAGCTGTTTCCATTTTTATCATGTCTGCTCTTCAATACAGTGTGATTGTGGCAGCTTCTGTTTTATCTAGAAGTTTAGTTTGCCCTCTCAAACTATCTGACAAGTCCACCTTCCCATGTTTAGGGACCTGACTAGTGTAGTGAATGTGTGCATTTAAAAAAATTGAGATTTACCTGTACTTAATTGCAGAATGTAATTCAGCTGCCTCTCCGTTTTTTACATTATGTTGTCTCTCTTAAGTAGTGTAGCTGCAAATACTCGGCTAAACAGACTAACTTGTCCTATGCAGCTATTGAGTGAACCAGATCTCTGTGACACCAGAATAGGTTGAGGGAACTGTCAATGGTAAACTCAATTATATCGAAGGGCACATTGACCTCACAATGCTGATTCTGAGCTTTAAAATGTACTCAGATCGTGGGTTTATTTTTTCTCTGTCTTCTTTTGTTCCCTTTCTTCCTACTTAGAGTAGTACCTCATTACAGTATACTTTATAAAGGTGGGGCCTCTCTACATTAGTCATAGTATTTTCCTTGTGACAAAAGCATTGGGCATTTTGGCTCCAACCATTATTCCTGTGTTCTCAAGCCTGCGCTCAGGACAATTCTGCTGTCCCACTCCCAAAGTAAGTGGGGATGCCCACTTGTACAGGCAGGGAAGCAGCTTATGATGCTTCAGCCTTACACAGGAAAAAGTCAAAATCAACAGCTCGCATCTAAATTTCTTTTGCTGCTTCCTTGCTGTGGAAGTTGGAACGCATAATCTTTTTGGCCCCATACCATCCCTTCATAGGGGAATGATGGTGTTTTTATCAGTGTAGAAGGGCTTGAGTAACACTTGATGATGGTGGTTCAAGTTTGTGATTGGAAGTAAAGCTGAAATACAGAAATGAGGGCTCTGTCCGTCAGGGCTGGAAAAATTTCTCATTATCCTTTCTCCAGTACAAACTTAGGATGACTTTTTTTCATTCCAAATCAGAACAAAGCCTCAAAACTTACCAACATTTTCCAAAAATTTCGTATTGAAACTGCTAGAACTGAAGCCTTATGCATTTCTGAACTATTGTCCTTAAGTCAATCACTTAGTGAAGGTACACTGAGGATCCTCAGCACTTTGAGGCAACAAATGCAGTGTGGACTGCTAGAAACCCAAACAGATCAGCTTTCTACATTTAATGAAATGGGTCCACTGAAAAAAAGAGTATGATGGTCCAATTAAAAAGCATCACGCAAGGGGACAAAATTAAATTTTAATCCTGACATTTCCTAGTTTCTGATGTTTTTACTTTATTTTTGGTGACATTTGCTATTTGTAATTCATTCTATTTTTGTTTTAAAGCATAGGGCAAAATAGAAATTCTGTAGCACTGATTAACAGCCACATGATTTATAAACAAAATCACAACCTCTAGAGCCATGCCCACCTCCTGCAGACTGAGATAGGACAACAATTGGTAGTAACGGTAAGCTCTCTTAGCTCTGCCTGAATCTCCACTAGTGGAAAGAAAGGGAATTTTGCCAGTGGGTTTCACAGATGCTAGCTGACAGAGAGGAGTAGGCTTACCTAACACACATGGTTCCAGCCAGGTTCTGAAGAGCATTCACTGGATCTGGATTTGGCTATTGTTTTGCCACAAAATTCATCTTTTTTTGCTGTTTTCTTTCTCATGTCTGCCTCTTAGTTCTTTCTCTTCTACCCAGTTCTGGTGTCCCAAGTCTTTTTTCCTCACCTTTATGCTGTGCTTGGCAGCTGCTTTTGCAGTCTTTCTCTCTCTGCATCTCTTCTCACTTCATTTCCTCATTTCACAAAATTAGAGATTTAATTGACTTGACTCTAGCAAGGCTCTGCTGAGCATGATGGACAACTTGGCCAGATTTGGACTAGAATTTTTAAGAGTGCCAAAGGGCACAAGCTGTACAAAAATGATTGCTCTCTTCCCTGAAGGTCAGATGGGATGTGCTGAAGTATCTTAAAAGACCATCAGAATTTACCAACATGCACAAATTATATTTTCCTCTGTGGTCATTCTGAGAGGGCACTCAGGACAAAGTTGATCCAGACAATGAGGTATGATAAAACTGAGAGTAGTCTTACCCTGTCTTAACATCAGCGTCCTGTCAGGCTTCTGCTCATTGAATTTTTCACCTTTGAAAGTCAGAACTGATGGGCAAGATGAGTTGTGGCAGTGCATATGTTATGATATCTCCAGATTCCTCCAGCTCACCTCACTTCTAACTCAGTCTGTGTGTAACTAATATTCCATTTTAGATTTAAATAGTTAATTTCTGAGTCAAACCCCAACATGCTATTATTAGAAGATCCTCAAATTTTTCAAATTGAGTGTGAAAATGTCGCATTTCAACTTTGTTGACCCACCTCCTTGTTCAGAAGCAATTGAAGCAGCTTTACATTATGGCCCCAAAATATCATAGCTCATCAAGCTATGATATTTGTCACTTGTCAAGTCTAAGAGGAGAAAAATATGGATCACTTCTTGACATTTTTCAACCTCTCAAAAATCCAAACATGTCTATTTTGTTTATTTTATAAAGGTCTGGCTCCACATCAATTGCCAATAAAGCCTTCATATTTTTATATTTTGGATAACTAAATATTTCATTGTTGTCATGGTTTAGGAGTGGTATTGTCTAACTTAGTGTTCCCACTGAACCCACTCCAAACCACACGCTGCACCATCATTCCTCCTCCCCTTTCCCCTCCCTTATGGCAGGGCTGGAGAGGAGAATTGGAGACATAAAAGGTAAAGATCACAGGTTGAGATAAGAACAATTTACTGGAAACAGCAATGAGATAAGAAAACAAACAGTAACAGCAACAATACTAATGACAGAGGGTACAAGAAAAAGGCGAACAGTTCACATGGAACCCTCTCCCAACAGTACCTTACTGCTCCCTCTACTGCTTTACACTGACCCAGTAGCAAGCTCTTCCTCCATCCCCAGAAAATGACATGAGGTGGTATAGAATAATCTTTGGGTCCTAGCCATGCCCCCTCTGGGATACTCGAAAAATTAACCCTGTCCTGGCCAAAACCAGGACATTATCCACCCCTTATTCTATACCATCTGCATCATGCCCAGATCCTACACCAACCAACTATATACATATATATATATATACATGCATACCTGAGCACAAGCATAATTTCCACAGACAATGGCCATCCCTTCAAGATGTCTGTTGAGTTCACTTAGTCCGTGGCTGTGGGTTCTATCTGTTCTAGATGTCTTCCAGGGCTAGATTGCTGGTGTAATGTTGACTAATTGCAAGCTGCATCAGAAGCTTACAACTGGTGTATCTGGAGCAGTGAGTCCCCATTGGCCATGGTAGTTACAGCATACAGTGGCAGTGTGATTCACCAACCAACATGATACAGTTCAACATTACAAACTCTTCTCACCCAAAAATCAAATCCCCCTGAGGTACACATCATGTTTCCATGTCACTCTTCATTACCCACCAAGTGCACCCAGGTGCATGAGCTAAAACAATCCCATGGGTGCACTTGCCTTTGCTTGAGGCATGACTAATCCAAACTGTCTTTCCTAACACATTTCTCACGTACACTACAGGGACTTTATCCCCTTTTACAGTATGTGGAGGTTTCGATTGTGCAGAGCCAGCTTGATTGGTGGCACCTCTAGTGCTAACTAACCAGGTGGCCTTCACTAAATGTAGGTCCCAGTGTTTGAAGGTCCCACCACCCATTGCTTTCAATATGTTTTTTAACAATCCATTGTACTGTTCAATTTCTCCAGAGGCTAGTTCAGGATAGAGAATGTGATATACCCACTCAGTACCATGCTCCCTGGTCCAGGTGTCTGTGAGGCTATTTTTGATATGAATCCCATTGTCCCACTCAGTTCTTTCTGGGATGCCATGTCACCACAGGACTTGCTTTTCAAGACCCAAGATGGAGTTCCAGGCAGTAGCATGAGGCACAGGATACATCCCCAGCCAACCAGTGGTTGTTTCCACCATTGTCAGCACATAGTGCTTGCCTTGGCAAGTTTGCAGGAGTGTGATGTGATCAGTCTGCCAAGTCTCGCTGTGTTTATATTTCAGCCATCATCCTGCATACCACAGAGGCTTTACCCCCTTGGCCTGCTTGATTGCAGCACATGTTTCACAGTTACGGATAACCTGGGAGATAGTGTCCATGGTTAAGTCCACTCCTCGTCATGAGCCTGTCTATATGTTGCATCTCTTCCCTGATGACCTGAGGCATCATGGGCCAGTGAGCCAGAACTAATTCACCCTTATGTTGCCAGTTCAGATCCACCTGACACATTTCAGTCTTGGCAGCTCGATCCACCTATCGTGGTGTTCAGCAGCCTGACTCTTGGGTACGTGTGCATCTACGTGATGTACTTTGACAGCCAACTTCTCTACCTGGGCAGTGATGTCTGGTCACAATTTAGCACCCCAGAAGGATTTACCTGTGTGCTGCCAATTGGTCTTTTTTCATAGGTCCAGCTACCCCCACAGAGCACTTGCCACCATCCACGAGTCAGTGTAGAGGTAGAGCACTTGCCTTTTCTCTTGTTCAGCGATATCTAAAGCCAGCTGGATGACTTTCAGCTCTGCAACCTGACTTGATCCACCTTCTCCCTTGGTAGCTTCTGCAACTTGATACATAGAACTTCATATGGCAACTTTCCATTTTCGATGTATCCCTGCAATATAGCAGGAACCATCAGTAAAGAGATCATATCACTTCTCAATTTTAGGTAGCTGATTATATGGTGGAGCCTCCTCAGCACGTCACCTTCTCTGATGATGATAGTCTGAATTTTTGCCTTCAGGCCAGTTCATGACAATTTCCAAGATCCCTGGACAATTGGGGTTTCTTATTCGAGCTCACTATGTGATCAGCACAACGTGGCATGACGTGTGGAAGGAACTTTCCATTTGAACGTCCAGCCAACTGCTGGCAGTCAGGGTGCTGGGAGGAGCTGCGCTTCACTGCCAATGACTTCTGAAGTGGCTCAGACCCCTTCATAACCTGCCAGTATCTCTTTTTCAGTTGGGGTGTAACAGGTCTCAGATCCTTTGTATCCCCAACTCTAGAACTCCAAGGATCGTCCTTGAGTCTCCCTGGGCACTTTTTGCCAGAGATTCCAGGAAGGACCATTCTCTGCAGCTGCACTGTGGAGGACATTTTTCACATCTTGTTCTGCCCTGACTGGCCCAAGGGCTACTGCATGAACAATCTGTTTTAATTTGTTCAAAACCTTTTTGTTGTTCAGGACCCCTCTTAAAATCGTTCTTCCTCCATGTCATATGATAGAGAGGGCTTACAATCTGACTGTGATCTGGAATATGCATCCTCCAAAAACCCACACCACCTTGAAAAGCCCGTGTTTTCTCCTTGCATATTGGTGAGGACATAGCTGCCATTATGTTGACAACATCCATTGCAATCTGGTTATGTCTATCTTGCCATGTTACTCCTAAAGACTGGATTTCCTGGGCAGAACCCTTGAACTTTGCTTTATGGCAAAAGCAGCCTTCAGGAAGATTTGAATTATCTTCTCTGCTTTCTCAAAAACTTCATCTGCTGTGTTGCCCCACAAGGTGATGTCATCAATGTATTGCAAGTGTTCTGGAACCACACCCTTATCTAGTGCGGTCTGGATCCGTCCATGGCAAATAGTGGGACTGTCATTCCACCTCTGGGGCAGTTGGTTCCAGCTGTACTGGATGCCCCTCCAGAAAAAGTAAATTGTGGCCTTCACTCTGCTGCTACAGGAATGGAGAAGGATGCATTAGCAATGTCAGTGGTGGCACCACTTTGCTGCCTTGGTCTCCAGTTCATACTGAAGTTCTGGCATGTCCAACACAGTGGCACTCAGCGGTGGTGTGACTTCATTCAGGCCACAGTAGTCTACATACAGTCTACACTATCCATTGGACTTACACACTGGCCATATAGGACTAGTAAAGGGTGAGCAAGTCTTACTGACCTCTCCCTGGCTCTCCAATTCATGAGTCATGACACGGATGGGGGCACTGAGTCCTGGCTGGGTGGTGTCGATGATGCACTGTTGGGGTAGCAATTGGTACCCGTTGTTCTTCAACCCTCAGGAGTTCCACAACATAAGGGGTCCTCTGAGAGATCAGGCAAAGTATTCATCTGTCTAATTTCCTCTGTCTCCACAGCAGCTCCCCAAAAGCCCAACGATGCCCTTTTGGGACCTTGCAATACTATCTCCTGAGGCAATCTATGCCAAGGACGCTCAGGGCCTCTGGGCCAGTCACAATGGGGTGTGTTTGCCATTTGTTCTGATCGGACTGACTTCAACTTCCAGTACAGTCAGCTGTTGGGATATCCCTGTCATCCCAGGAGTAGAGATGGCTTCTCCCCCTATCTATCTTGATGGCATCAGGAAGCACTGTGTGCCATTGTCAACTAAAGCCTAACACTCTTTGTGAGTCTGATGTGTCAGGCTGTCAGGTCCACAGAGTCCAGTAGATCCAGCTGTCCCTCCACATAGCTGGAGGCAGCACCCCTTTAGTCCTGGTCATAGTACTCGTTGCTCCCTTCCTGTAAATATGACCTGGATGTCCCTTCAGGAGGATAGGAAGTAACATCAGCCCTCCTATTCTGTGTGAGGACTTGCTCTCTGGAAACTGGAGCAGTATGTATCCGTGAAGAATTTCCTGTGGTGATTGTTCTTCCTCTCAACTCACGTACCTGTGCTGCTAGGGCAGAGGTGGATATTCCATTCCACTTCCTCATATCCTCTCTGTTGTCATGCAGGTAAAACCACAGGTTACCTTGTGGTGTGTCTCCTCTCTCTCAAGCAGGGGGGCACTTGCTCCCAATAGTGGTGGGGCATGGGACCTTTGGTCTCTAATTTGCTCAAGTCTTTTGAATCTGCAGTCTTGGGCAATCTTTCCACAGCCAAGGCCCAGGTCAGTAAGGAGAAAAAAAGATGCTCTTTATATTGCCAGAGTTGGGTAGTCATATGAAGCACTGTTCTCCTTTCATTGACCTCAATGCCAGTGAGTTGGTATATGATGATAATGTTCTCCATATAAACTTCTGCCATATGGATTGTGTCCACTGGACCTCATCTGGATTTACAGGGGACTGCCCATTATTTGAATCCCTATCAATTACCTCCAGCACAGCCAATTCTCTCAGGTACTGTATACCTTTCTCCATGGCATTCCACCTGATTGAGTGCCCTGTTGGATCATCCTTGAGAGAATACCTTTCCCTCACACTTGACAGGAGTCACCTCCAGAGGAAGAGAGTTTCTGTCCCCTTCCCAATCTCCTTGTCAGTGCCCACATCCTGGGCAGTTGCTTGGCTTTACTACCCTCTAATTTCATATATTGGGCTGTGATATCCCTGCATTGGAGCAGTCAGGTCACCAGGGGCTCTCCCAAATGGCAGATGAAATATTTTTGTATATCTCACAGCTCACCTGAGGACAGGGGATCAGGTGATTATCTCTGGCCCTGCCTGTCCCTCTTGTTCTGAGGGCCTTGCTCCCTCTTCATCCCTCACTAAGAGAACTAATTTGGTCTTGGATTGTTTCTTCTGTATAGGGGCGATTGCTACTGGCGCAGGTTGTTCCTCTGGTTCAGCTTCAGTTTGAGGGGCCACAGTGCCCGTTGGTCTGCTTTCCCCCTCATCTCCTTGAGGGTGCTGTCCAGTATTGAACTGTGTCCAGTAAAGCGCAGCTAGGGCCCAACATACAGCAGTAAGTTGGCCCTCTCTGGAGTTGCAACAACACTGTCCTTGCAAATATTCTGTCACTCTAACAACACTCTGTAGTTGTTCAGGGGTGAACTTCCAAATCATTGAAACAGAGAATATTCCCAAAAGCAGGCCCGTTTTCTCCCACCTTCCATGACACTCATGACTGTCCTGACTCTAGACATGGTTTTAACCATACTAACTCTAGACATGATCTGGACTGTACTGAGGAGACACAGCAGATATAGCAACAAGAGCATACTTTGCTCAACATCCACAGGGAATTCAAAATTCTCAAAAGCTGTTGTAACAAGCCTGAAGGAGAAAAAGGGTGTAAAAAGCTGGGGAAAATCATTCTTGTTCTTCCCACAGAATGAGTACAATTATTAATGGACTCTTAGAGGTAGCGCCCAAGGTAGGAGTAGGAGAGCAACACTAAATACACATCCCAAATGACCATCATTGCCCTTGATGTTATCATAACATAAACTGATGTCACAGAGTACATCCACAAAGCAATCCTGATCCCTTTCCCTGCTCTGAAAAAGAACATCAAGTTGGGCACATAGTGCATATATGGAAACACATACAGGGTTAGATATCACGCCCACATGAACAGACCAAGCAACATTGTGACCAGTGGCTCTGAACCTAATAGAACAAATGATTAGATCAAATTTGTCCCCAACCTGCTCTGGTCAGGTCCGTTGTTGTCTCATTATCTTCACTGGGCACCAAATAAGGCTGTAATCATTCAGGTATGGTATTCTCCAATTTAGTGTTCCCACTGAACCCACTCCAAACCACACGCTGCACCTTCCCCTTCCCTCCCCTGTGGCAGGGCTGGAGAGTAGAATTGAAAGCAAAAAAAAAGGTAAAGATCACAGGTTGAGATAAGAACAATTTACTGGAAACAGCAATGAGATAAGAAAACAAACAGTAACAGCAGCAATACTAATGACAGAGGGTACAAGAAAAAGGCGAACAGTTCACATGGAAACCCAACAATATCCCACAGCTCCCTCTGCCACACTGTGCCAACCCAGAAGCAGCTATTCCCCCATCTATGACATGAGGTGGTATAGAATAATCTCTTGAGTTCTAACCATGCCCCCTCTGGGCTACTCGAAAAATTAACCCTGTCCTGGCCAAAACCAGGGCAGCTGTGGAGAGAGATAAAGATAATAACATTTTATACTGAAAATTTTAAAACTCTGAAGGGAAAGCAAAACATGCAAAATTCGTATATACCACATTTGATATCTACGTGTGTCTGTGCGTATGTATGTATATATAGATACATGTGCTTATCTAAAATCAAAGAAATTTAGTTACTAATTAATCTGTTGATTGCTGTCAAGCTTTAAATATATTTTAAGTGCTGTTACTCTTCACTCTTCTGGTGTGATACGTTTAGATGTAAAAATCACTGTACATGACTTCTGTTCTTCAGTAGCTCTAAGTTTCTTTAAAAATGTGATTAAATGTGAATTTGTGCTTGTGTCTGCAGGAAGTAGAAAAAAAAATGTTAAGATGTGACTGGAATAATACCTTAATTGAAATAATGGGGCAGGTTAATGTTTTCTTTATCCAACCCGTGATAAAATTTCACGTTAGGGTTTAACCTTTTGATGCAGACAACTTAGCTTAAAACTAGCTGTTTTTTCTTCATTGCATGATTTCAGGAGTCTCATATTGAGACTGGCTATAATTTTAACATATTCAATACTGTGAAACAGCTGGGGAGCAGAAGCCATATATCGAGTTGCCATTCATTTTTCCTTCTCAATTGTGTGCATCTGTGTGAGTATTTAACTGTTTTCACAAATGTTAAGCAAGCATTTCAGACAGTGTTTAGGATGTAGCTCAGTTGCTATTAATAAGGTTGCTGGATCTGGATAATGTTATAGAATTCTTTTCTTTCTCTCTCCCTTCTTTTTTTTTTCTTGTAATGCTTAGTTGGTAAGTATGATGCCGGATTTCAGAGCTGTTGCTTCATTGCACATAACTAACTCATCACTCTCTTTAACCTGTAGCATGAGCAGCAATTGCATAATGAAATTCGAAATTCCGTTTTCTGTGCTCATCTGTTAATACCCTTCAATCTCTGCGGTTCGTGTCTCATGTCTCACACCTGTTATCTTTTATCTTTTCTCCTCCCCCTTCCTCACTTCTTTCCACTCCTCCTTCCTCATCACTTCTTCATTCTCAACAAAGAAAGAAATGCTGTGATATTTCTTCTCCTTCCAAAACCTCCACTAGAAAGCATTGGCCACATCAAGGTAAAGGGCAAAGGCTTGAAACGGAAGGTCTTTCACGCTAGCTGTGAATGGTATGCTGTGCAAAACAACAATGGTTATTTTCTATCCTCTAATTTCCACCATTTAAAATGCTTTAATTCCTTGTAAAATCAGAACAAGATAGAATTTCAGAAAATGCGAATGCATGTTTTCCTGCCTGCCTTTTTCTATAAGGCACAGTGAGTCAGACATTATCATGCTTTTCCAGATAGTTTGGCAATGAAGTACCTAGTTCATGAACAGAATTACTGTCACCAGCTGGGGAACAAATGACAGCCTTTTCTTTCCCCGGTCACTCTGATGGGTTGTGTCAGTTTGAAGATAGAAAGTACCATGCTGTCCCTTTGGAGCAGGCAGGTGAGGGACTAGGCAAGGAGGACAGGCCACTAAATACCAGAGGTTTATGACAATATTTTAAATGTACTCCTTGACTTCTTACCTGATGACCTCATTTGATTTTAGAGGAATCTTTCTAAATAAATCATGACCAGTTTTGAATCATTTTTGCACCCCTTATATGTCAAATATATACTGAAGGAGAGAGATCTTCAGCTCTGATTATTGCACTATTATTTTAAAGAATTACCAGTAATAGCATGATGTGGAAGAAATAGCAGGTGATTTCAGGCTTACTGAAGTCAGCAGGGGTTTCCCCATTCACACCTGCAGGACTTTCTGTCTGTAATTTATACAGGTCAGAAGCCTTCAGTGGCAACTGAATCACACTGTTAGTCTCTGTGAATGGCTAATTAAAATGCAGTTTAAATTTACAGATGGGTGTTCATAGAATGAATTTTCTGTGACATGGGAAGGAGAATGTAATTTTGATTTCATATTTTCTCCTTTTCCTTTTGTGTCTCTGTGGAAGATTTGGGGACAGGCTGTTTGTAAGAAAAAGCCTAGTCCCCTTGCAGTGAGGACTCAGGGCCCACTGAAGCGTAGCTCTGGGCACTGGGCTAATGAATTACATACCGTTGTCTCAAATTCATCTTGTTCCTTTTACAAAGAAACATTAACGTATAGTGCCTCCAGTTAGTACGATCTGTTCAAGCTTCTGCCTTATGGGCCCTGTAGGAATTTGCCTTTTGAAGCACCAACTAAAGTTGGGATGGGAGAAGGTGTTTTGCTCTCCCAGCTGGCCCCAAATTCACTCCACCTCTTCAGCTGCATTCCTAGAGCTCCGTTCATGCACAATGAGCTGTTAACCTTCATGTTCTCATTAAAGACTGGATTCTTCTGGGTCGTTGTTTGAATAATGACTCCCCTTCCCTGCAAGGGAACTGGAGGTGTTTGTTCTCCCGGTTAGCGGGAGAATGTTGCCCACTTCAGTGCTGCCTCAATTGCTGAGAACAAGGGGGTTCTGCAGTCCCATAGCTCAGTGATTTCTGGCATCATCTTTTGTCTAGGGGTGGATTTGTGACAGTTGCTAATTCCATGAGCAATACCATCACCCACAGCTCATAAAGGGCTAGGAGATGCTGTGGCAGTGACAGCAGCACTGAAATTCCTCCCTGCCCCTTGCTAAGAGATCCTGCACTGTGAGTGCAGAAGGTGGCACTGACCCGTCTGGTTCTTGCTGTCCTCTTCAGGCTTCTGCCCAGAGACTCAGCTGGGAGAAACTCCAGCAACAGCAACAGCACAGGTGGATGGAACAGACTTAGCCTCTCCAATGTCTCCTCGGACTAGCAAGAGCCGCATGTCCATGAAACTGCGCCGCTCCTCTGGCTCAGCCAACAAGTCCTAAGTGGCAAGATGCCTGCAGCTTTCTAGTGAACAGCAATTGGCCACCCTTCCCGCAGCAACTCAACGCTTTTTTTATTTTCACCACTCATACCTTTCACTCAAGGATAATGTCTCTCATGTGTGTGTGCCCATGCCATGTTTTTTATCAAACTCCAGTCTGCCCTTTTTTTCTTTTTTTTTTTAGTATTGCAGTACAGTTTGTCCTCTGCACCTTTTACCTTCCTGGATGATTATGATATCTTGACAGTAGTCATTTTGAACTCTGGTTGATCTTGAGTCACGTATGGAATTGGAGACTGCAGTTGGATTACACTATATTTATTGTGCCCCATTGCAATTTTCTCTGTAACAAAGAAAGAAATATGTACAATTTGAAAATGAATGTACAGTTTTAAATTGACATTGCATATGTAAACTCTGTCAGATGTCACAATGTTAATGCACAAGATGTGTACAGATTATTTATGTTGAGAATAAAATAGTTCAATGGCCTTTCAAGCATTACAGAGTCCAAACAAAATAATTTGCTCATAGCACCAACTCTTTCTTCACAAAGCAGTGTATCATTTCGTAACTCTGCAAATAATCTATGCCAGAAAAAAAAAAAAATCACTGTGCTGAAATTCTACTTATGCTTGGCTTCCAAATATTTTTATAATGTTTGCTTTTCCAAGTGGTATTAATAGTAATTGTTGTCAAGTTTCATGGGTTCTAGCCTTTATCATTGGGCTGCTCCATCTCTATGTATATTTTTTCTTACATTAAAAAATTTAAAAACAAACAAACACTTTCCTGATAGAAATTCATTGCTGTGATGATGGGTACTAGGACAGAAAAGGGAACATGCTCCGGGAGCCTGGCCTGCAGTGCTGATGATTTCAACCATGTGAGCGCAGATTAGTACACGAGTTCCACCCACCCAGAGGTATTTTCCTACAGAAGATGAAATGCTCACATTTTGAGTCTAGTAAACAACAAAATGCTGTTAACAAAATGTAGCATGGCATCGGTACTAACTGCATGTGTAAATATATCGTATGGGCAACAATAAACAGAAATTATGTATTGTCATTCATGTAGTATTACAAATTTGTAATGGTTGAAGAGAATACATGCTATTTAATAATACAATAAAATTATTCTTACCACCTTTTGTGTATTAGTCATTCACCTCACTGATTAGATTCCTACTCCAATTTATAGAAGAATGGTGTATTACATACACATGGAAGTGTTAAGTGCAATACACAGGTTAGTTTTCATTTGTATTAAAAAGCAAACAGGTTCTTAGGAGCTCTTTCCCAATGCATCACAAGAATGCCAGGCTGAAAACTTTTCCCCAGATTTAATAAATACATTACACATAATATAAAGCACAGGACATTCTCTCCTGCAGGTTCGTTGTTCCAGTGCAAATTGTAGCAACATTTAATAATCATCACATCTGTGTGGTCTGGAGCCCGTCATCTTTGACTACACAAGTGGGACAAGGAGAATGATTATTTTAAAAAAACCATAGTGACTTTCTCTAGGGTTCTCCAGCATTAAATGCATAAATGGTCATTTTTACCTAAGTATCTGTTGCCAACAAATGACAGAAAAATGCACAACTTAAAATAATGTTTTATTTTTGGCATGTGAGTAGAGTGATCTGTGAGTTTAGCCTCCCTTGTCAGAGAGCAAATCTTGGCTACATTAGGTTGTATTGTACTAATTCATTTGTCCAGGTCCTGGAACTAAAATGACAGAGTCCATGAAGCACATTTAAAATAAAGCACTTATCACTTGTTTGCAGCCTTTTAGCATGATGCATCTGAATCTTTTGTTGTGTGTAACAAAATGTAAAACTACAGAAATAATTGCTTTAGAGGATGCTAATCAAGAGATTGAGATATTTTGCATGCTTATTTCAGAGCGAGTGTTAGAACAAAGACTACTACTGGGATCAATTTGGTTCTTCAGAAATCACCAGCTGACCCACTTTGGCCTGTTAAATCGAAGAAAGGTGTGAGGTTTGTTTTAAATCTTTTATTGAATTTTCATGCCCTTATTTTTAGCCTCGTCTGCTAAAACATTTACAAACAAGCACTCAGGTGGAAAAATTAAATAAGTAAGTAAGTAAATAAATAAATAAATAAATACGGCTGAAATGTCAGTAGCTGGTAAATTCAACAACATTTCAAAGCATTTGACCAGAGCACTGTCAAAGCCAGGGAATACACACCACAGGATGCTTTGCTAAATGTAGGTGGTGTTGGGAAGAAGGAAGGTAGCCTGTCATCTGCTCTTTAACATGTCTGAAGACTGTTTCATGTCCTAATTTCAGCTGTTCACAAGACTTGGAGGAGCTCACAGCAAAAGCGCAGCTCACGGGGTAGAGGGGTTGGAGGCTGCCTGAAAAGGCCAACAGCAGACAGGTTATTTCTGCCTGCCTTCAATGCAGGGGCTGGCAGGGCCACACGCTGCCCAGCCGGGTGAGACTGAACTGCGCTCCCGGCTACTATTCTATGCTGCACTGACAAGCCACTAACGGAGCAGGTTTTGGAATGGGCAGCTGCGAGAGACGTGTGTTTTGCCTACCACACGGTCGCTAGAATACAGAGACACACAGTAAGCGGGAGATGCATAGGTAGCTATAGAAGATCAACACATCGTATTCCAATTAAGCAGACAGCACGATTAATTTCCCATACGTTTTCCTAGCTATTATATGACTTGACATTGACTTAATATGAACATTTACCTTCCCGGCTACCTTAGTACAGAGTACAGCAAACAAAACACCTCACGATAACTTAAGCGTTGAAGCTCGGGGGCTAAGGCTATTCCAACAATGTCACTAGATCAGGCTCCTTTTCTCACGAAAAATAATTCCTCTCTTTAAATACCGTATGTACAGCTGTACTTCTATCCGAGAGTCGCTACGGAAGATGGACCGGCGATGGGCCGGCACCCGACGCCGCGCCATTGCCCGCGTCCCGGCAGATGCTGGCAGGGCTCCTGGGCTGCCGCCGCCAGTGCCCACAGCATCCCCCCGTCCTCCAGCCGCCCCGGCAGCCGGGGGAGCCTCCCGTGCGGGGCTCGGCGGGAGCCCGCGCCGCCCGTGGGCTGAACGCCCTGCCCACCGGCCGGGGTCCGCGGGCGGCTTCTTCGCCTTGAGAGCCGCGACTTTCCATAGGAATTACAGCGTGGCCAGGACTCGCTCGGCTAGCCCGGTCTCTCGGGCAGTCCCGCCGGGGCGGCCGCGGGCCTAGCAGCCCGGCCGGACGGGCACCTGGAGCAGCAGGACCTGCCTGCTCTCGGGCGGGTGGCACTTGCTGGCGTGCCGCGCCAGCCCGGGCGCGCTGAAGAAGGTGGCGGGGCAGTGCTTGCAGGGGAAGCCCTGCCGCTCGCCGCCCCCCGCGCCGCCCTCGGGGACGCCGGCGGGCGGCGGCGGCAGCAGCAGCTCCTCCCGCACGGCGTGCCACAGCCGGTGCTTGTCCCTGATGTCCGCCGAGGGGAACCGGGCGCCGCAGAGGTGGCAGGCGAAGGCGAGGGGCCCGCGCTCCGGCGGGCCGAAGGCGGCCGGCCGCGCTGCCCCGTGGGTGCCCAGGTGCTTGCGGAGGTAAGCCTGCCGCCGGAACCGCTTCTGGCAGCAGGGGCAGGCGAACACCTCCCCGCCGGGGCCGGGAGCGGGGCCGGGGCCGGGGGCGGCCGGGGCGCTGCCGGCGCTGTCCGCACCGCCGCGGTGCTGACGGGGCGGCGGCGGGGGCTGTGCCGGGGCCGCGCCGGGGCCGCGGAANNNGGCCGCGCCGGGGCCGCGGAATCGCCGCTCGGGGCTGTTCTCCTTGCCCGGGGGGGCGGCGGAGGCGCCGTCGGCGCTGGGACCAGGACGCGGCTTGTGCCAGCGGCGGTGAGAGGCCAGGTTGGCAGGGCAGCTGAAGATCTTGTGGCACTCGGGGCAGCGATACTCGACGCGCACGATGCGAGAGCAGCGGTGCTGGGCGAGGGCCAGCGGGTCGGCGTACTGCTCCTTGCACAGCTGGCAGATGAACTCGCCCAGCGGCGTGCGCCCCGCCGGCGGCCCCGGCCGGCCCTCGGGCCCCTCCTCCTTGATGCGCAGCCCCAGCACGGGCGAGGTGGTCACCTCGTCGGCGAAGCTCAGCTTCCGCGTGGCTTTGCCCTTCTTGGACGGCGCCTTGGCCCGCGACGGCCGCTTCAGCGCGGGCAGCGGCGGCGGCGGGGCGGGCAGCGGCGTGCGCGGCTGCAGCAGCAGCTTCTCGGCGGGCGGGAAGGAGGCGGCCAGGGGGAAGGACTCGGCGGA
>JAWWMO010000174.1:38044759-38075667 GCA_035047845.1 Dendrocincla fuliginosa | reverse complement strand
CCGCGGCCAATGGGGCGGCGGGGCCGGGCCGGGCCGGGGCTCCCGCTGTCGGGGCGGTGTCCCGGGGGGCGCGGAGCCCGGCGTGACCTGGGGGGGTGTGGGGCCTGCAGTGGGTCCGAGACGCGAGAGAGCCGGGCCCGGGTCACGGCCCCTGCCCCTCGGCCGAGCGGCCGGGCAGGGCTCAGCCGGAGCGCCGGCAGCGGGTGTCTGTGCCGGTGCCTTCGTGCGACCGCCCCGCTGAAAGGAGCCAGAGCTGGGAACAGGCTCCGTCCTTCTGCACCGCCACATCGGGAGTTTTCCCACAATTAGGCAGAAAGCTCCGGTGTTGCGGTGAGCTCCCAGTGCAAGAGCAGGGCTGCCACCGCCGCGTAAAATGCTCACTCACGGCCCTGCGCGGGGGCCGTGGCTGTGGTCCCCTGGCTGCCTCCCCCGCGGGCAGCCTCCCGAGCCCAAGGGAGGCAAGAGTGAGGTGTGGTGCAGCAAACTGCAAGAGCGCCCGGACCACTCCCCACCCCGCCCCGATGGATCTGCCGTGGGTGCCGTGAACCTGGTGACAGCTGGTGCGCCTCTGGAACAAGGCAGAAGTTGTGTTTGCTAAACCACTAATCGCCTTTCCAGAAACGCTGCTGTTCCAGGGCCGAATGAAGCGCACTGGCAGCAGGTTCTCGGCAGCCCCTCCGGCCCCACCGCGCGGTACCAGCATCTCGTGTTTGAGCGCTCATGAACCCGAGCCCGGGTTTGGAGGTAGGACGGTGCTGTCCCTCCCGTAGACCTGGTGCCCGCAGCATACACGAGATGGCGTGCCATTGGAAATAACGCGCTAAAGCCTCGCTCCATCCCTGCCCCTTGACGTCCGTTGCCAGGGTAGGACGGCCGGACTCACCGAGCTGGGAGCATCCCCGGGCCGGAGGAAGTAGAGGGCACCTGGAGAAAGAAAGAAACAGCACTTCTGGATCGAGGGGCTTTCCAGAAGTCACAAGAAAGGTTTGAAGCCATCATGCAAGGCCAGAGCTCGCCCCACGTGCTCAAAACACTCATCCACTTGTCTGTGTAAGTGCTCTGATTGTATGCATTCAGCCAAGTCTTAATCATGTTTTACATTACTCTCCGATTTTCCTCCATTTTCATGGTTGCACTGAATCTTAGTTCAGATTATGGACTAGAGATCACCCTTTGTTATTACAAACTGCTGTAATTGGGACCAATGAGCCCCGCTTTTGTGCCCTTGGGTCACTCAACTGACTGGCTGCATCATCTTACCTAACAATTTTTACCTTTGTAATTGGACTTCCCAGCTCCATTCCTCACTCAATTACTGGACCCACTACTTCATACTGTTCCTCCAAGCAACATGTAAACAATTTTTTCAGTTTCCCCTTGTAAACAATATTCTTATTAAAGTTCCATTTGCTTTTGTCACGTAGCAAAATTAGTTGGTGGTAGGAACGTCCAGTTCTGAAATGTTCAGTTCTCCTTCCAGTTCCAAGGGGTGAGGAACCCAAGGATTCCTGTCCTGCACAGTAGTAGCAGGAGACAGAGTGCCAGCTGGAAAGCAGGTGTATTAAGTGTTTACTGGAACTCCAAACATTTTTCCAGTAAATGCTGTAGGCTGGAGTTTCACTGAGGAGTTTATTTAGGCCTCATGTCATGATCTGACGTGGCCCAGACATCACAGCAAGGCTTGAGGGTAGCTGGGAGTCTCCCCTCCTGAAGTCACACACGTGGAATCGCTGCTCTACCTGTCACCTGCTTCCCTTCCTGCTGTGCTTCTCAGCTCTTCCCTGTGATTTGGTGCCTGTCTATGCATCCTTCTTGTTCCACAGTGCTCTCCAGCACAGCCTTCTTTCAGCCTTCTCAGTTTGCCTCCAGTTTATGATCAGTTTCTGAGGGGGGACCCAAAACTGCAGAACCCATCATCCAATCCTTGGTCTTGTTGCAGCATGTGCCAGTGCCTGCAGATCTCTGCCAAAAACACCAACAAAATTGCATTGGGATTCAAATCGTCACAGCCACCTTGAGACTCATTTCTCTCAATAAACGTACTGGTTTTCCCAGGCTGTCACTGCCCAGTACAGACTCCCAGTGCTCTGGCTACCCCTTGAAGGGTCATTATTCTGAGATTACAGATTATTTCCCCTCCCTCCCACATTTACAAGAGAGTGTAACCCTGATGACTGGCCTTAACACCCAACTCTCACAGCTTCTAAATTTTCCAAATTATTACATGGTTTATCTTCTTGCTTTACCCTTTATTTCTTCAGAAAATTTTATAATTATAAAATTCTGATAATTTATAAATATAATTAATATTTTTGTGCACACAGACAAACAAATCCCGTGAAAATTTGCTGGATTTTTTTTCCACTGAGTTATTTCATTCCATTGGTCCCATCACACAGCTGAGTGTGCAGCACCTCACTGTCCTGATCATTATACAACAGGGGGACTTTATTTAAGGCTGAAGCTTTCCTAAGCAAGGAACTGAACGATGTTATTGCTTCTGACCTTACACTGCATTCTCTACAGTCTGATATAATCAGGTGGGCCTTGATTAAACATATTAGCCGCTTACACATGAGAGTCATCCCTTGGATGACCTTAGATTAACCAAGGGGTTAATCCCACAGTAAATAGGAAATCAAACTTCTAGTGGAACAATGCAGTAGCTGGTGGGGAACTGGCAGAGTGAAAACAAGAATCATCAGTTCCTCCTCTGCTTCCTCACTCCAATCCCTCCTTTCTGGCTGGGGCTGAATGCTGGTATGTTAGGGAATGGAAACAAGAGCAATATAGCACTGCTCTGTCTCCCTTTTCACAGAAGCTTCTCATTTTGTGTGAAGGGACTTTTACCCTTGTTCATAACTTTGCTCCTAAAATAAGCCTGTGGGACCCTTTCAAGCCTTGTCCAGATTCACTGGTGGCTGGGACAACCTCTTGGGGACCTTCCAAAGTGAGAACAATCTTCAGGTTCCTCTAGATACCTTTCCCTGTTGGTACCTTCTTTTAGGGACATGGTTTAGTGGTAGACTTGGCAGTCCTGCATTTATGGTTGAATTTGATGCTCTTAAAGGTCTTTTTCAACCTAAATGGTTCTATGATATTGTGATTCTGGAGAATGCTCCATCGGATTGCCCAGGCAGCTCCAGAGTACAGTACCAGCAGCCCATCACTCAGGTCCTTCTACATCCCAGCCATCCACGGGCTGTCTTTTCTGGCTGCAAGGTAGGAATTCCATTGCTTTCAGCCCCAACCATGTCTCCAGCAGCTCTAGGACACCTGGAAGCCTGTGCAGACACTGGAAAGGAGGTGTAACATGGTTCACAAATAAAGCATTGTCAGGCAAAATGGCAGTTGCATTTAGGTTTTTGAACAGTCTTGCGGCACAAATAGCAAGAGGAATGACAGAAATACCATCTGGGATGGAGAAGGTCTTGGGTGAGGACTGGTTCTCAGAAAAAACCTTCTCAGGGCTGAGGGGGCAAAAAGAAAAAGAGAAATGCCTTTTGTCACTCAGTAAAAGAAAAAAGAACCACAACTTCAAAAAATAAGAGTTAAAAATAGAATATAAGCAAAGGATTAAAGAATATTTTTCTCCTTCATGTTTCCCCTCCCCACCACAAAAAAAAATTGTTGTGGTTGAGTTTTTCATACTGCAGGATTTCAAATAAAGTTGACTTTTAAATCTTCCCCCAACATCTGGTTTGTAATTAATGGAGCAGTAAATGGGAGGGAGACAGAAGCCGCCTCAGAAGCCTGTCCTTGATACATGATTCTCCAGCCATGTAGCCAGATGAGCGATACCACCCCCGGGCTCCAGCACTCACACAAACAAAATCCAGGCTGGTTCTGGTGGCAACACCAGACATTTCATCTTACCCCCAGAATGAGGCTGCCAATTATCTTGCTGCAGTTGGAGATTTGATGCTGGTGACAGACATTGAAGAAAATACCTGCATTATGAGGATATGGATTGCCTAATATAACTGACCTCACTAGTACCTTAATTGTGTTTTGTTTTACCTGATGACAATCTGCTTCAAGGGGAAAATGATGTTAACAGCCGCTGTGTTTTATTCATTGCTCAAATATTAACAAAAAGCTTTCTGTAAGGGAAGGTAGAAAACACTGTTCTGTGAAGGTACTTGGGCTAGAGGGATTTGAAGACACTATGAAAACATTCAACCTTCCTCTCTGTTCATAAATAAAGTGATGCTGTGAGTTTGCCATGCTATTGTCACTAAGGTGATATTGGGAGGACAGTGATGCTGTGGCTCCCATCCCTACTTGGTAAGTGAGCAGCTGCGTAAGGGCCAAATGAGCACTCTCCTGTTTTGGTTCTTCCCCACCTCCGTCTGCATTAGCCCATCACAGGGCTCTCCAGGAAGCAGCCTGACATTCCCAAAACTATACAAGTTACTGGAGAGTGTCAATGGGACCGTTATGATTTTTTTACTTCCATTACAGATTTCAGCTGGATTTCAGTTCATACCCCACAGGCTGAAGCCATTTGCCATGACAAATTTTCCTGCCATGGAGTTATTTATTGATCTCACCATGTCATAAATAGGAAGATTTGGCTTCCTTTGGCATGAGGTACTCGGCAGTCTGATCCCTACAAGCATGTGTTGCAACTCACTGAAAAAAAGATCTCCTTGTACATTAGAAATATCATCATCTCTCGTGATTGTGAGTTACATGGATGGCAATGGTGGCTTTCAGGGAGGCTGAGTCCCAGCTGCTATCAGTGCAGATGTGTGTGCAGACAGGTGGACGGCTCTGTGTGTGACGAGAGCGGCAGCTGAAGAGACTAGAAGACAAGACAGCAGAAGGGTGGGAGAAACGAAGCTCCTGAGTGGTGCCTATGATGCTTGCTTGGCTGGGAAGCTCCATGCCTGCCTCCAGTAAAGTTCAGGCAGGACAGAAAAACATGAAGTTTGCCTGCTTTCCCAAAAGGGATCAATCTAGGAGGCTTTTGGAGAGATCAGGGCCGGGTGAGTCACAGCCACAAATACTTTAATTTGTTATGGTCACACTTCATCCTGCTCTTGTGCTAGCGCTGGAGCACATTCAATTCGGCAGGGACATGGTGCAGGAAGCTGAGCCCTCAGGAAAATATTTACCTTTTCTTCTTTCCCCACTCCACAATAATTTTTTCATGCCCCTGTGCCAAAGCCACCTTATTCAATAAAACTCCTCTGACTTGGACATGCAACAGCCAATTCCCCTGGGCTGTTGCTCAAGACCTTTCTCCCATCCCTACTCCATGATACCCTGTCTATTTCCCCCTCCATTTTTTCCAGGCCCCATCAAATTCTCAGGCCTCTTTCCTGCCAGAGCTGCAGGTGCTTCCTGCCAGAAGTATGCTATTGCATCTTTGCTTGCCTATGCAAAGGAATGGCAGGATTTATTGTGGAGTAAGGTGCAGGTATGCCCTGGTCACTGCGAAGCTGATGGCAGCACAGGAGCCAACATTGCCAGCAACAGTTGCAAAGGGGCAGGTGGAACATGTGAGATGGTGCTAAGGAAAACCAGTGGCAGGCAGTGGGAGAAGACAAGCAAACCAACACAGAAAGCTGTCTAGAAACAACCAGGCAGAGCAACACCCTAAAGAAACAAGTAGGAAAACTGTATTACAAGGAAATAAACATCTGAACTGGGTGCCTGCACCTCAGAAAAGCAAGAAGGAGGGTGATAGCTCCCAAAAAGAAATGGTGATTCATCTTTTTGCAGGGAATGTGGCAGAAAAGTGCAAAAGAAAGGCAGCACTAAGCCAGAGACGTGCTGCTCTTTTCCAGCAGTGCACCTCCAGCTTCTGAGCCCAGTCACCCTGTTCACCCCTAAATGAGACCTGGCAAATGTCCATCGTGCACAAAGCTTTAGAGAGGTGAGGCTGCAGCACTGGCTCTTGGCAGGTGTGCCAGGCTGAAGACTCTGCCTGGTTTTGGTGGGCAAACATCCATGGACAACCCTGGGGGGGCAATGACAAAATGCCCTGCTGGCTGATGAGGTAGGAAAAGCAAAATGCAGCAGTTTTTCACGATGATCCACAGCTAGAGCTCCTCCTCAGCTGCACTGCCCTCTGGGAGCCAGCAGCTGCAAGAGGGCAAGGGCAGTGGCAGCTCAAGGGTTGTCTCCAGCAGAACCTGAGGGGAAAAGCAGCACCAAGTCAAAATCGTCAAGCATATATATCATTGTTTTGAAAATATTTTTTCCACTTAGGACTTAGCTCTGTTTACTCCCATGTCAGGCAGGGGACTTAAAACCAGCATCAGGCTCTAAGTACTGCAAACATAAGCAATCCCTAGCAGTTACCATACAGGGTTCTCCACGTACATCTGTTTTGCTTCTTTCGTGACATTTGATTAAAGTTTTGCTAACCTAAATATTAATTAAAGTGCTTGGAGGCAAGGCCTAAATTTCACTTCACCTCCCAAATTCATCGGCCCCATCCTCCTCCTCCTTCTCCTCCTCCAAATATGTTTTGCTATAAATTACTGGCACTGTTTCTGTTGATAGTCAACATAATCAAACATTTGTAAGCATGCTGTCTCTTCAATCTGTTCAGCTGATGCACTTTACCTGATCTTTCATTAAAGTAATCAAAACACTTGCTGTGCCACGTCTAATGAATGTTGCATGTATGATTAAGTACTTTCATTCATATTGCAAGTTTGATTTAATGTAATCTGCCTTTCAGACAGCCATTAGCCGAGCTCCTGCGTGAATTCGATTAATTGGCTGAATTCTTCCAGATGTCCATTAAGTATTACAGGAATTTCTATGTAAAAACAGCAGGGACCATCTAGCGGAGGAGCAAACAATGATATGTTATATTGCTGCCATGACTTACAAAAAGCTGGATTCATTTTCATTAATAAAACATCTGTACTGCTGCACAGTTATGCATCAAGATGCATTTATTTTATATGTTTATTTTTCTTATGACTATAAATAGACAGTTAAACAGAAGCACAGTATGTTCAGTTGGAAGACACAAACAGAACTGTATCAGAAATGAAAATCGCACTAAAGAATATCAGAGTTAGAACTTAGAAAAATATCTGGTGTTGTAACAGTGACTCCTATGGCTGCATGGCATTTCTAAACACAAAGACATTTTTCTTGATGAATACAAAAAATGGTTGTCTCCTTGGTTGAAATGTCTTGTGTCTGGTTTATATTTATATGTACGTTTAAGTGGGAGTTAAAATGCACTTTGGCATTTCTAACTGGTATGGGGTAAAGAGAAAAATTGTCATTAAAATAAACAGTTTTTCTTCCTTCTCAAAATGAGAACTATTTTTTTTTCTCCCCCTAAAATTGCACTTCAGAAAGGAATCACTTTTTCCTAAAAAGCAAAGCCTCCAGATGCCAGTTTGTGTGTCAGTGCCTACTGTACCCAGCCCATGCAGGGAGTGGTGCTGTTTCTGCCTCCACAAGCAGAAATCGTTCCCTTCACTTCCTGCTGACCTTGCTAGATCCAAGAGCACCTTTCAAAGGATCATGTGAGACCTCAGGACCTCTTTGCCCTTTTGTCCTCTCTCCACCTACTTACCCTTCTCATCCATGGGAATGAGCCTATGGGGCAAACTGGAGAAGCCTGACAGGACCTGCAGCCTTGAGTTCAGCATAGTTTCATTTTCCTGAATGTGTGGCATCTCTTCTCCAAGTCAGGGAGCTGTAGGGCTCTACCTGTCACCACTCGAAGTCACTGGGCTCTGCCAAGTCAGGAACTGAGGAAGGGAGAGGAGCTGCAGTCCTGCACCAGATATGCTCGGGAAAGTGGCTCCATCTCACTCAGGGAACAGCCAGATCACACTCTTCCCTCTCTTCCCTGTCTTGGTCTTTCCCAACTGCTGCACGGCCTTATAAAAACTCTTGGTCCTTGATGCGCCACTCTTGTCCTGGGGAAATTATTGCTGCTTTTCAACAGTGACTCCCCTGCCCAAATTAGAAGCAGCTGGTGCAAGCCAGTTCATTTTCAAAGGCTGTTTAATAAATGATGGATTTACAGGAGACATCTGAAATAATATCATTCAGCAAAACTCAAACTGTACAACAGAAGGGATTGATATTTACTAAACTGTAACTCCTTTTTTCCCCCAAAAGAGTCACTACACTGGTCAGCAGCTTGCTTCTGTATGTACACACCCTCCTCTGCTTTCACTTCTTTCTGTTTCTTGCTTTTGTTGCTGTGTTCTCTATTATCATCCTATAGCAAATGTGCCCGTAAAAATCTTGCACTATTAGTATATTATATTATCAATATCATCTGTATTCTGCTATGAAAAACACCTTCAGAAAAAATTTCTCCCATAGTTGTGCTGTGAGACTTGGCTCCAGTACCCATGTAATCTCATAAAAGCATGGCCCTGCTGTACCAAAATCATTAAACTAACTCATTGCAAGTGTCTCCTGCCAATGACAGGGGAAAGCAAAACACAGAGAACTGATTGGCTACCTCGATCTCTCTTACAGGGGAATTTTCTGAGCAGAGGGAGCAGTGGGTTGGCTGGAGAAGGGGAGCAAGTGGCAAGCAGGAGGTGAGGCAGGCTTTCCTCAGCAAGCTGCAGCAGCATCACTTCATCCCTTTGAAACATAAGAAATCTGGCTCTCAGTGCAACAAAAACAGTTCCTTGCAGTGAAGAAAATTGTGTAAATATCATCTATAGGTGACCTGTTTAAAAATGAAATCTAGCAATGCAAAGCAAGCCTCTGCTAGTTTCCAGTGCTGTGTGTTTTTCAAGACAAATGTAGAAAAGTCACATCTTCTTTTGAAGCCCAGGAGATTGAAAAATTAAATCAGGGGGATTTGTTATTGATGTTTTTCTAATACAAATGTTTTGAAATCCCTGCCTTTCATGTATCTCTTACAAATAAGCAGAAATGTGTGATGAGTCATCTTCGCTTTTAATTCCTTTAATAAATTCTTACCTCACCCACTAACGTCTAAACAATTCTAGTTTCTGTAACAATCCTTTCCTCAGTGGTAAATATTGCTCTCAGACAACATCTTTTTTGGAGGTTCATTATATTCATTCTGTGGCTGACACTCATTATACTCAGTTATTTATTTAAAAGAACAAAATTACAGCAAATGTCTGCATTTATCTTGTCTCCTCTTACATGATATATATTACATTAAATATATTTAATATATTTAATATATTATATTAAACATATTTCAGTGAGAAGGCTCTGTTCTCTCACAGTTTTGAAAAAAACAGCTGGCCTTCATTTCTAGCCATCACTCCTCGAGAAAGGAATACTGAAAGGCAATGGTAGCCTAACCTCGGTTGCTAAATGAGACTCCTCTGACACTAATGGGAGACTTGGCAAAGATAAGAAAATAACTTATGAACTATTTGAATATTTTCAATTACAAAATAAAATAAAAACAAAAAAAAAAACCAAAACCCAACAACTTTGATTATGAAGAAAGAAGTAAATGAAAATACCACTATAAGGCATGGTGAAATGGCATACGTGGAACTAGTCCAAGAAATAATTTGGATACCTAAGGACAGGTCTGAGTCTTCCTGAAGTATCAAAGTATCACCCTTTCTCACTGAAGAGCTTGCCAAAAAGAGTTCACAACATTTTTACAGGAAAAAGTCCTCAACCCTTTAAACTAATATTTCAATAATCCAGCATTCATGGAATGGCTTCTCTTCATGCTATTCCTGTTTCCTAAACCAAATCCCCCCAAAGTCCTACAGAGGCACCCAGTTCTGTTCACACCCAACTACATACGACCCTCAAAAGAGAGGTGCTAACTGGCCCAGAGTCATAGCAAAAGGTTTTAGAGATACCTATATAGATTATAATCAGCACAATTATAAAAATGGAGAGCAGTTTGGCCTCAGGGAGCTGTAAAATACATTTTTAACTAGGCCATTGATATAATAGAGACAAGATGAAAAACAAGTGAGGAGTGCAAAGGTTCGGCCATTCTGGGAACCAACTGAAAAACAAGAACAAAGCTATTCAGAGCAGGTCATTAAAGAAAAAAGAATCTTAAACAAATCTAAAAGATAGGAAATAGAAATATGACATGGTCACTTATAAAGCAGAGGTCAAAAAGACATCAGTAATTAATGATGAAAAGATAAAGAACCGAGCACTTAATTTCAAAGAAATTGTGAGGGAAGGCATAATGGTACTGTGAGCAGGAAAAAAGACTTTGCAGAAGTAAATGGAAATGAATAAGATCTCAATGGGGGAAAAAATGGATAATTGAAACAGTAGAAGAACTGCAAATTGCTGTAGAAATTCACCTGGAACATAAATCAGTTATTTAGGACCAAGGGTGAAATACAGTGAATGGGCCCATGTTTTTCAAAGGGACGTCCAGGCACACACTGCCAATTTTCCTCTGGTATTTTTCCATTGCAGGTTTTGTGCATGAAAAATACAGGTGAAAATGTCCACCATGCTTGGAAGTTTAAAGACTACTTTCTGAAATGCAGACCAATGGACTTTACTTCTGTTTCATCAAAAGATGCCTACTGGAACAAAAGGGGTGGGAAGCAGAAGCCAAGGAAAACAGAGAACAGTAGATGTTTTGAAACAGCAGACCCAACCCTGTTAGCATCTTCCCTTGTTTTCCCTTTTGTTTTCTGAGCTTCAGCTCAGATAAGTAAAACTAGATAATCATAAAATCATAGAATGGCTTGGGTTTGAGTTGGAATGGACCTTAAAGATCATCCAGCTCCAACCCACCTGCCGTGGGCAGGGACACCTTCCACTAGACCAGGTGGCTCAGAACTTCATTTAACCTGGCCTTAAACACTTTCAGGGATGGGAGCTCCACAGCTCTTCTGGGCAACCTCTTCCAGTGCTTCACCATCCTCACAGTAAAGAATTTCTTCCTAATATCTAATTTAACCTGCCCTCTTTCAGTTTGGATCCATTTCTCCTTGTCCTGTCCCTATATGCTCTTATAAAAAGTCCCTCTCCAGCTTTCTTGTAGGCTCTCTTCAGGTACTTAGAGGATGCAATTAGGTCATCCCAAAGCCTTCTCTCTCCAGGCTGAGCAACCCTGAATCTCTCAACCTTTCCTTATAGCATCCTTCCAACCACCTCAGTGGCCCTGCTCTGGACTTGATCTAACAGGTTGACGTCCTTCCTGTGCTGGAGACTCCAGAGCTGGACACAGCACTCCAGCTGGGGTCTCACCAGAGCAGAGTAGAGCAGCAGAAACCCCTCTCTCAACCTTCTGTCCACACTGCTTTGGATGCAGCCCAGAACACGTTTGGCTTTCTGGGCTGCAAGTGCACATGGCCGGGTCATGTCCAGCCTCTCATCCACCAGCACCCCCAGGTCCTTCTTGGCAGGGCTGCTCTTGACCTGTTCATCCCCCAGCCTGTGCTGATACCAGGAGTTGTCTTGGCAAAGGTGCAGCACCTTCTGAAGATGCTGCCACACCAGAGGTTTGATGCATTACATAGTAATGCACAAGCCCACCCACCAGACAGTGGCTGCTCCAGCCCCATCAGAAGGATTGATAATGATATCACCCCTCTACTGCAAAGCCAGCCACTGTAATTCCCAGGGGCTGCAAAACAACACTGAACTTTTACATCAAGGAGTAAACCGAAATGCCATGGATTGTAAAATACACTAAGGCTGTTCTGGGAGAGAATTGGTGACAGATCTACCTGGTACAGCTGTGAGTCTCAGGCAGTAAAGGAGGACATACATGGTAGCTGCTCTGTGTAAAGGTGACCAAATTTAGCAGAAAATACATGGTGCCATCTCTCAAATACACTTTTTCAGTAGCACATTGGTTTGCAGATCCAGGGAAAGAGAGTCCATGATGATCTGCATTTTAATGGGACCTGGCTAAACTGTATATGTCCTGACACTTCCAGAAACCAAGCAAAAGAAATCCTATCAGCTGTAGTTGCTCAGTGAATGCATAAAGCCCTTAAACACCATAAGTCACTTTAGGTGCATCCCTCTCTGGATGCTGAGCCAAAATCCCTGAGTGCCCAGCATTTGGAGAGGCTTAGTCCCATTCAACAACAGGATGAGCTTGAGACTGTATGCTTTCAAGATTTACATAACACCCCAGCACACATGTCTTTTCGGAGGATAAATGCTCCTTAGTATGTCCTGCATTCCCATTTTTACAGCTGTTTGGTTTACATCCATGCCTCTCTCCCCAGTGGGAAAACCCAAGTTAATGATGTTGCCCTCAACCCGCTAGCATGCTGGTTATGACTTTTGCAGCTGGCTCAGCTGGGCAGAAAGCACTTCTGTATCCAATGTCCTGGGTGCAGCCCTTGCCCTGTCACACCACTCATCTTGTTGTGGCCACCTCCCTGCGACCCCACAAAATGCACGCAGATTTTGTGTCCTCTAAAGACACCACAGCAGAAATGTGTAAGATGATGCCTGAGTTGGAGGCAGTTGTGTGGGGAAAGGCAATGGCTAATTGGTATCTCTTGTGAAAAGTGAGACACAGACACAATGTTATTGAACTTTGCCTCATCCTTTATTGGCCTTTCTATGTGCAGTTCTTCTGCTGTACCCTTACATTAAGGGTGATCTCCACCACAGAGCTCCACAGTTGTGCTCCACTGCTACAGTGCTGCAGTAAGCTGTATTTCAGCGGGGTCAGTATGGATTCTGCACCCACTGGAATGGAGTTTGCTTTCAAACAAAACTGTTTTCTGGTGAAGTTGTTAGTTCCTTTGAAAAGGAGAAGCAAGCCTGACATCAGCCTTCCTCACTTTAATTACTGTGTTTTCTTTGTGCCAGAAATCTCCCATGGATGCAACAATCAATTCTCAGGAAAAGGATAGGTGAACAACTAACACATCTGAACTGAAAAGAGAAAAGAGGTATGAAATAGAGGGAAAAAAGCCCTCCAATGAAAATTACCCAAGATTTTCGTTATCAGCGGACATCCTTGCATCTTCCTTTTCCCACCACCTGTGTTTCCTTGCTCTCCTTTTGTAAGCCCTGTAGCAGCTTCATCTGAGAACTGGCAGATACACAGAGCTCCCTTGGCTCCTCTTCAGCAGTATAAGGCACTTGTCTCTGTCTGCAAAGACTTTCTTTTACTTTGCCAGGAACACGTTCCATCATTAATAATTGTGGCATTTTCAACATAAGTTTTAGCCTCCTGACACTTTTACAAATCTAGAGCCAGAACACTGTAAAGTCAACACACATGCAGATCATACCTTAACCTCCTACTTGGGAGAATGGAGACCTAACTGGAAACTAAGGAAGAAACTAGGAAATGTAAAAACACACAAATGAGAATGGACATTATTAAAGTCGTTCTCAAAAATGTAATTCTTTTTCCTTTTTACAATGTGCATATAATACAAGTCCTTTGGTTCACTTAAAATTGAGGGAAAATTCACCACAAGTATTTTTGTAAGGGAAACTGAGGCAGAGCATTAGTTTTCTCAAGATAACTGGAGTGAGATCCAGAGCCCAACCAGAGGTTTATTCAGCATCAGACCTGCACAGCACCCTTGGTGCCACAAGCTCCGGCCTGTGCACAGTATCCAAGGGGGCATTGCCAGCATCTACCCCAGCCCCCTGGCTCTTCAGAACAATGAGCCACCCATGAAGCAGAGATGCAGATAAAAAGGGAAAATTTGGATGAAAATTCATATCTTAGCTTTGGGAGTTGGGGGTGTACTCATATCCTTCAAGAATACTGTAGCTAAAACACTCTTACAGTAGACGCACTCTAGAGCAGAGCCAGAGGATACACATGGAATTATACACAGCTCAGTACAGAAACACATCCAGGAAATGAAAACCAAGATACACATACAGTGGGTTTGTTTATAATTTTAAAATGCTGTCATAGAAAAAGGAAACAAGAAGAAGACAGATATTATTTGACCCCACCATTCTCATTTCCACGATCACCACCTTTCCACCCCCAAAAAAAAAAAAATAGTTGGAGGTAAGCATCAAATCTTACAGATTTAGATTTTTTTTTTAAATTTATTTTTTTTTTTTGGAGGGGGGGAGGCAGGTAAGCAAACCGAAACACAAACAAATACAAATTTGCATTTGTTTGTCACTCTAGTTTTACATTCCCTAATACTTTCCATTAATCTTAAAGTAAAATAAAAATTGCCAATAAAATGAGAGTTGCTGGGATTGCTGGGAATAATGTTGTGACAGGTGACTTCCTGCTAATAACCCCTTACACAGTGCTGTGGAAGAGAAAGAGGTGAAAAAAACACTGCTATAAGCACTATGCCCATTTAATCCTTAACATGGGAATGTATTTCTGCTTTTTTTCCCTCTCTAGATTCATTTTATGTTCCCATCAGAAGGTTAATTGTGTTAACAGGAGTTACAGCCACAGGGGAAAGATGTGATTGAATGCTGAGTGCAGTTTTAGCTGATAACCTCTGAGTGAGTGAAAGGGCACAAAAAGGGGTTGATCTCCTCTAAAGGGGTTGTCAGTCATTCAGGAAAAAGTGCAGCTGTGGGAGAAACAGCCTTATCTCCCAGGACACGAAGAAGAGAAGCTATCAAAATAATCACAAAGCTACACTCATCCCAGGCTCCATGTCTGTGCCTGCGGCTCTGACAATGGAGTTAAATGTGAATAACTGGCTCTTTTGTGTGTATGAACAAGTAGACCCTGACTTGATGCACATTCTTGAAGACCAATTAGAGTGCATGAAAATGTGCAATTAACAACAACAGATACCAAAGTAATTATAGCTCTAAAAAGTTGGCATGAAATCTTGACATCTTTTAGCTTAACAGCACAAATCCTGCTTGCTGGACTGGGGATAGGATTGCATGCCAAGGTTTTAGGTAAGACTAGCAGTGAAATCTTTCACACACGTTTAAACCTAATCAAAAAGGTCTATAAGAGGGTTTGCATGAAAAACAAGGACTTCTCACTGCTTGGTCATTTCAGTCCATGTCTGAACTCAACCTGCAAAATTACATAGGATTTACAGTAAGTAGCTTGGAGAAGAAGGATTGGGGTTTTTTTAAATTAAATATTTCCATAAGCTGCAGTTGATGAGAGTAGGCATTTGTGGAAATGCTTGCACCCACGGAGACAGGACAAAGGACCAAGGTATATTTCAGTGCTAGAATACAAGCGCTCAAGTTTGTGTCTGATTTTTCAAAGATGCCCTGTGGATTCAAGAAACAGAAAGCCTTCTCCTCCCTTGCACTCTAGAACTACCTTAGAAACATCTTGTGAGCACTCCAAAAGAGGTTTTAGGTGCTGTTACCAGCTGAATTTCACTTGTCCTTCTTTACTTTGTCAATTAAAAGGATGCTAAACCTTCAGAAACTGGGAGACTCTTCCTATTCAGACTGTTCAGCCTTTACAATGAAGATCCTTTTCTCACATGCAGAGCTAAAAATATAAATGTTTGTCCAGTTAAAGCCATAATATTAAAATGCAGTCTTGCAAGAAAGAAATAAGTAGATGAAAAAAACAAATGCTTAGATTTTTGCCTTTAAATGTCTAAATATAAACCTGGCAATTCTTCCCCCAAAGCTTCTAAGTGCAACAAAGTTCTCAGATACTAACATGCACAGTGCAACCTGAACAAAACAACTAAAATGCTTATTGACTTGATAGCAGGGAAAGCCAGTTTGAAATATTTGATCCTAACACCAGCTAAGCAAGTATGTGTAAAGTGTAAAGCCTGCACTTGTTGATTTCTGAGATAAAAATCAATAAAACTGTCCATAACCTATAACTCTTTGGTTTACCTCTCCATAGAGATCAAAAGACAGTAATTAGATTTCTGCCTGACTAGCAGGGGTAGAAAACTGTTTCATTTTGGATCAAAACCTTCCCAGTGGATCACACCTTCTAGCCACTGCCTATCAACACTTAACAATTGCTTCTGTATTTGACTTTGACAGAACTACTAGAATGTTACTATCTAATTTTCAGTGTAGTTGATACAGGGCTTTGATGCTTTATTCTAGTGACAGATTTTAAAATTAATTCTTCCCACTTTGTACTTTACATTTTTACTCTGCCTGATGTTTTGTAACAGCCAGCCTTGCTAATGTGATAAATAATTAAAAAATAAAACTGCAGTACCCATCCGACCTCTAATTTACAACAGGCAAAAAAACCCCTTAATCTATTATTGATGATCCAGCCTTTGGATTCAGATATCACTCTAAACAAACAGTTGTCTGCCTTGGATTGTCTTTGCATTTCATATTCAAATGAGGTGGACCCTGTTGCATATATTTTCATCTGATGACATTTTAATATCACCAGATGCTATTGCCTGCCTAGAAGATAACTGCTTCAAATACAGCCTCCTTCCCCCTCTAAGCACAGCGATATTGAGATCAACACAGAGCTGGTCTTGTTTTAGAATGACTGTTTTGTAACACTCATTACTATCACGGTATTCTCACATTTTAACAGTCCCAGAGTCTTTCTATAATAATGCTTTTTTTAAGAGAAATGTCATGCTGCATTTTGATCTTTCTTAATTAAGCAGCTTTTTGAGCAGGTTGGGATCAGGAAATATCAAATAACAAATAGGACTCACAGCAACTTCACGTGCTAGACGGAGATTAGTATGTTAGAAAATATGCAACAGTTTAAGTTCACGTTATATGTAATGGGCTGTGGTGAAGGGCAGTCAGAATAAATTCATGTTTTTGATGCAGAGGGCTTTGTTAGATGAAGTCCAGATCACAGACAGCCACCTGCAGCCTCCCAGCACGTCCTGGTCTACTCAGAGCAAGCATCTGGGGGCATTTTGCTTACTTGCTTACAAGATTAACAAACATTCTCACAGCTCTGACCTGTCTAAAAATAAAAATCGATCTCATTTTTTAAATAGAACTGAAACTTGCAGTATTTGAACCTGACCACAGCAAATATTTGTACAAAATTAATATATAAGATTTGACTTTACCCTAAGTGTATGTGTTTAGACTGAAAATCCCATAGGCTGGAACATTTGCCATTCTATCTTGGGTAGGATAATGTATCCTAACCTCTAAAAAGGAAAGTAGGACTAATGGTTATTTTTTTGACTACCTGTAGTTTCTCTGTCCCTGCACTATGTCAACACAAAAACAGTTGCGTGCAGTCTTGGAGGGCTTTTTTGTGGCACTATATATCAACTCCAAGAAAACCTTCAAATGGTGTCAGACGGCTGGAGTTAAGAGGTGTGTGTTCTGCCCCTCTTCTCCCAGTGACCTCTATAGGGAAATCTATGGAAACAGGCTGCTTAAGTACAGTCCACCCAGGCTGCAGGACCCTCTCTCCTCTGCTAAGGGAATTGAGGAGTCCAGGATATGCCTTGGCATGCCCAAAGACCTTCCAGTTTCGGATGATAAAATCCTCTCTTGCTTGATCACAGCAGTCAAAAAGAGCAAGTGTCCCATCAGGGTCCATTCAGACCAGAGCACAGGACAGAGAGCCCCAAGCTTCAGACCATAAATCTACATTGTGTGACACGCTGGCATTGTGCTCATGTTCAGAAGCAAGATGGACATTTTCCTTTCCCTGAAGGACATACAACTGAGAGCACAGGGCCATGCTGACGTGGCTGTACTACTGCACTTCAACTCATTCACATGACCCCGGCTAAGGCAGGGATTTTGGCACTGTACTCCCCAGTACTACTGAGATAAACAAATCCAGGGCAGCCTCAGTATCTCTACTGAGGAAGCGCTTTCCGCTGGGAAAGTCTGGGGTGTTTCCACAGGGACAGTTTGGATGCATACTCTCTGCCATGCTAGAAATGGGGACAAATGTCAGTGCTCACCCCCAAAGGCAGGAAAAGGGCTGTGCTCTGTGCTTGGTGATAAATGTGCTCAGCATGCCAATTAACATCACCAAGCAGCAGCAAAATGCTCTGTTTTTGCAAATTCATATGCAAGATGGTACAATTCACCCCACTTGCTTTGTCCTTGCCCAGACTCACATCTACTTCCAAATCCCAAGTGTTCTCACCACAGAGAGCAGCCAACACAATGGCTGCAGTACATGCCGAAGTGCTGGCTCATACAACGAGCAATGGATTCTGGTGGCTTTGAACAGGTTTTTGTGATTGTGAAGTGTGGTGGTAAATATTGTTAACTTAAATACACAGTTTTGAGAGCCTTTATTTTTAAACCTCAGTGTTGTCAACTCCTTTCCCTACACTCCTCTCCATCTCAAATCAGATTCAGTTCCATCTGTGGTTTCGTTTTTCCTTAAATGCAACATTTCTTTATCCAGTCTTTACCTTTCAAAATTTCCCATTAAGTCCTGCTGACATGCAAGAAAAGTCAGGAAAAAAAGGTCCGTAGAGATTTTCTATGTTATATCCATTGAAGAGTTACACAGGTAGAAACAAGTGTATGTGCAGGTCCACAGCACAGTTTCCAAGTGCTAAAGCTGATTTAAGGCAGTCCCACCTCTCTTGATGCAATTCACTATTTCCACTCACTGGGGTGACAAAACTACTAAATACAAAACCACAATAAATTGCACCTGTAAAAAATGAACACAGGACCTAAAAAAATAATATTTATGGAGAGTTACTGCATTGCCTTAAATGTTGTATTGTCAGAATGGCTCAGGTGGTTAAACTGAATGAAGAACACTTCAGCTATGTTCATCAATTAAGAAATCATTACACAAGACAAACCTGCATTTTGCTGTGATGTACGTGTGCCAGCGGGATGCAGTCCTCAACTGCACTAAATAAAAAAAAAATCTTGATTCTGACCTTTTGAAGGGCCTAAAATAGATACTTGGGGATAGGGGAAAGAGAACACACTTGCCCTCATGCCTAGTTTTAAGCAGTATCTTCCATGTTTTGCTGAATTGGGACTAGTGACTTAATTGTGAAATTATTCGTATTTTATGTCAATCATTTCATTAGGTAACCTTAGCACCTAAGGAGGACAGTTAAGTTACAAGTGGCACTATATCAGCACAAAGCCATTAGCACACCTGACATCTCTGGAAAGGTGTTTGGGCACTTCACGTTCCCTCCATTGATTCCAATTTCGCTGGTGAGAGGACTATTCTGGTCTCCACCACCACCCCCCATTTCTCCCCTGCCTCATTCTGCTTTCTGCTCAGGGAAGGAGAAAGCTTCCTGTCTTTAATAAAGTCACACCAGTCAAGAAGTACTCCCTTGACATGAAACAGGCTGAAACATAACGGACTTGAAAGAATTAGCAGTTGCACCTTGTTCTACAGTGCACCTTGCTCTCCACTCTGCCTTTGGACAGCGGGCTGTTTGTGTGATAGATACACGCTGTTCCTTTTCCACGGGTACCCAGGTTGCATGGCTGTCTGTCTGCCTCAGCCTCGCAGGCATAGGAATTGCACACAAGCTATTTCCAGGCAGGCAGTGTTCTTAGACCTTTCTCTATAGATGCCAATTAGAAGATTAGCGTCTTTTCTCTCCCCCTCTTTGCTATTAAATAGTCACACAAAAGCTGAGCTGACAAATTGCTCTCTCTATGGTGTGGGACAAAGACAGACAATAGATCAACATCATCTACTATACTCAAATCCTATTAATCACAGATTAATGAGAACATGTCTAGGGGGGAGAAATTACCAGAATGTGGGCATATTGTCTTGTTACTCATGTAACATCTGCTGTGGCTTTACCTTTAGTGTCATGTCATCTTTTATCACATTGAAATAATGTTTGTTCCAGAAACATAATTATGATAATGGGTCCTTCCTTTAACAATTACTAAGGTACAGTAGGACCGTATTTCCTAGCCACTTGGTTTTAAAAGAAACAAACTCTTAACTATTTTCTGAATGTGTCTATTAGTCATTATCTGATTAAGGAAGATGTATTTATAGGCATTAATAGAAACTTGTTATTCTCTTTATTAATTATAATTTTCTTGACTACTTCTCTGACAAATTGTATGTGCAGAAGTAATGCTAGAGTTTATCTTTCAGTTTTCAACTTAGGGAATTATTTCTTTTGGGGGTTTTCTCTTAAATTATTGTTAATTTTTCATTAATTCACATTACAACAGTATTGGACCACAATGTTTGCTTTGAAAAATGTGCACTTTTCTAACTATCTCCTAAAAAAAAAAATACTATACCTGAATTGCTTATCAATTTGTTCTCCCATTTTTTTTTCTGCTGTTGCCACTGGTAAGGAACATTGTTCAGGTCAGTAGCCTAGCACATATAATTGTCTCAGAGAATCGCACTAGTCATCCTGGATGGAATCTCCTCTTTTAAGCAATTCTTCCATTTGCCTTTAAGACCTGAAATTCAAAGTTTGGCGTTTAACTAATTAGAATTCTTTGTGGGGACTCCTAATGTCACTCTCCTCAATATGGAACAAGCTGCTTCAAGGACAAATAGCAAAGCAAAAGTTACAATCAGCCGGCAAATAAAGACGCACTGCAGTCTACTCGTGGGACCGTGTGTTTTAAAAAATGATTTGGCCCTGGCTCATCACGCCCCGAGCTCTCCCTGGTCCCGGCCGGGGCGCTGTCTGAGCGCGGCGTTTCAGCACCGCGGGGAGGGACAGCTCCGCAGGGCCGGCCCGGGCACCGCCACCGGCACCGGCATCGCCATCGGTATCGGCACCGCCATCGGCACCGGCACCGGCACCGGCATCGCCATCGGTATCGGTATCTGCACCGGCACCGGCACCGGTATCGGCATCGCCATCGGTATCGGCACCGCCATCGGCACCGGCACCGGTATCGGCATCGCCATCGGTATCGGCACCGGCACCGGCACCGGCACCGGCATCGCCATCAGTATCGGCACCGCCATCGGCACCGGCACCGGTATCGGCATCGCCATTCGCACCGGTATCGCCATCGCCATCGGCATCGCCATCAGCACCGGCATCGGCACCGGCATCGCCATCCCCATCGGCACCGGCACTGGTATCAGCACCGGCATCGGCACTGAGCCCGGCCCATCCCGTCCCGCCGCGCTTCCCCGAGTTCCTCTCGCCGCTCCAAGCCCGGCGGCGCGGGTCCCACCGCCCTGGTTATCTCCCCTTCCAGCTGACAGAGGGCTCCGGCACGGCCCCGCCATCCCACTGGATATGTGTGGTCCCTGCCTGAATGGCGTTTAGATCTGCGTGTCGAGCAACCTCGGCGCCCCCGGGCACTGCTCTTGCCACGCCGTGCCGGCGGTGCGCTGCAGCACCCAGCCCACAGGCGCCAGGCTCCACGGGGCACAGCAGCATTTCCCGGAGAGAACAGGATCATCCGCAGCTGGGTTCACAGCTGCTGTCACAGGGAGCAGGGAAACACTTCAGGTGGCCAAGTTGCATTGTAAAGGCTGCTACATCGTAACCTCCAACCCTCAGTAGGTCTTGGGCATTCTGGTGCAGCATTGCACACAAGTGCCACTGCTCCCTTGAGATCACAGACCTAAACCCTCTTCTTCTTCAGGTACTCTTCTTAGTCATCTGCTTGGGAAACCAAAAAATGGATTATGAGGGTTTTTTACACCCTTATACAACATGTACCCAAAACACAGAAAAAACAGACTCAGTGCTTTCATCTGTCCAAGGAGAGTCCACTCCTCCTCTTTCTAAGAATGTCCCTCACGATCTGATGACAGAGTTAGCTGCATTGTGGTGCTCTCCACTCTTTCCATAGGAACAAGGTCAGTGTTCTTGAATTATTTAAATACTCATGGAGAAGGGGGGAGAGATCAACTTTGTTGCTTGCTGTATAAGACAGCCAGAGGAAAACCTAACCATGCGTTCCAGTCCCTGCTCCAAGAATGGTTCATACTTCATCTATATATATATAGAGAGAGAGAGAGAGGATCCTAGCAGGGCTGCCTAAACAATATCTTACCCAGACCACAAGGAATCTAGCACAAACCCCCATATTTCTTACCCATCTCTGAGGAAACAAATTCAGCAGAGTTCCACCGAAGTGGATGGCATGCAGAGACAGAGGTGGTACACTGCATCTTCACTAGGCCTCAGTGAAATTAGTGGGTTTCAGTAAATTGGAAAGTCCTACTTTCCAGCTCTCGGCTTGGCCAGTTAACTGAAAGCATGCACAGACAGATCTGGATCCTCCCAAATAGTGTGCTGCTCTCTCACCTACATCCTGCTTGACTGATCTATTCATTCGACTACAAAAAAAAGACCAGTGATTAGACTGCCAGAGCTTTTTGCATCTGGGAAAGGGGAAGGCAAAAAAGAAAGTGACTTCACTACTGTTGAATGTGATATCTGTCTTGAGGATTTGAGCAGACTCCAAGTATGTGGCAGTAGATTCACCTTCCAGTGGAGAGAGTCCTGCTGAGGCAACTTTCCTCTGAGAGAGGAAAGTTTTGACAGGCAGCTGCTATGACCTGACAAGATCAGGGTCCTTCAAGGTATGGTCAGAAAGAAATCTTCAGGTATGTGGGACTTTAATATCCATAACAGAGACACCTTCAAAGCAGGGAGACTTTGGATAGCAGCTGCTCAAAATGGTCTTGAGGATTATGTTTGGATTTAGACTCATTTCTACCCAAATTCTGCCTCCTTTTGTGGCTTTGGTATGTAAAATGGAGGTACATAGCTTTTCCAAGTGCCTGTGAGGATAAAAGTATTCATGGTTTTGAGGTAATGGTGCTAAAATTCTGGTAATGGGGAACCTGATACAGCTGAGGGCTGCTTACTCACACTGTGCTTCCTTTCTCAGTAACTAATAGCATGTCTAGGCTTTGATGTTGATAGGTAGGCAGAAGAGAGGTCTTGATTAAAAGCATTAATTTACCTCTTGCAGACAACAGATTCATATACACAGGTCTAAATCAGGAGTAGCTGCATCAAAATAAACAGCCCTTGGGTAAAACAGGAGTGAAACAGAAGAGAATCAGGCCCTGCATCTAGCAGGTATATGACAAGGTAAATGGGAAAACACAAGGAAAGTGAATTATTGTTATTATATGTGCATGTTACATTCCGTTCCATTAAAATCCAATGCTACAAAGAAAATAACTTTGAAGCTTGCAAAGTATATGCAATAGGGGCTGTCAAAAACTCATCAAAACATGTGAATGTTTCCTTTGTATATGTTACGTTCATTTCAGCATTGATATAAAACAGGAGTAGCTTCACTGGCAGAAAACTGGCAGAATAAAAAAAATCAGGTCCTTTAGCTTTAAGGAAATTAACTGAGATCCATTGACTCAAGAAAATTTTGAATTACATCTTAACTGAACATTTAATTTCATAATTTTTCACCTTAGATAATAATGTTAAGAGATCTATGTTGATAAAAACCATTGTGTTAATTACAGTAAAAGACATCAAATTAAATTCAATTTCTGGAATCAATAGCATTTTTCCAAGTACCATGTCTAATTATGGCCATACCTTTCATTTGGAGTCTTATTAATGCATATGTTATATCTGTCACCTTCTTCAGTTGCAAGCAAACTCACTGCATGTTAATTCACACCTGATAACAACAGTTTTTCTTGTACTTGCCTTCTAAACCTGATGATAGGATGTGTCAACACCCACAGGATTTTTTGTTTTCCTTGAGGACTCCATGCAAGTTATGTTTTTTTATTTTAAATTTGCTGCTAAATAACAGTTTCCAGCAATTTTTATCATAAAGATGGACAATAAAAATTGAGAATAAAAAACTCTACTCTCTTTGATGCAGTCTCCACTGTAACTCCTGGACATGTTGGGAAGTAAAATCCTAGCAGATCACATTTTAGAAGCTGTTATTTTGGCAATTTCTCTTCTCATTTCAAGGGAGAGTTCTCTCATGCTTCCACACAGATAAACAATGCCAGTAGTTATTTACTCACACTTGTCCCCTCCTAATAATCTGTTTGCACTAAGTTCAGACCAAATACTCTAGAAAATTCCCCATTGCACCTGCCTTTCTGTTTACCACATGTTTTCACGCTGTGTATCACAGTCAAAGCATCACCTCCTTCAATAGACACTCTCACAACAAACTGTCAGGACACAACAAAGATTGCTGTGAGTGCATAATACCTCATGCTAATTTCCAGCACATTTCATCTCTGCAGTTTTGCCTCCCTTTACCCACCACATCATCAATGAACTTTTCCAAAGCAACATAACCTTAATTACATTTTAACTTCAACACAGAGGGAAGTGATATCTTCAGTAACTGTTGGGAGGCAATTTTCAGGTCGAGTTGCAGGTGTATTTTTTCATGGACTGGTGTTTTCAGGCAAGGCACAACGTGTTAGAAAAATCCACTCTTTTATTTTGCTCTCAGTCATCCCTAAATAAATTACGAAATCAGTTAGGCTTTCGTTGTTTGGTGTTTTCTTATGAAAAAAGCACCTTTCATGTGACAATAACCAGACAAGGTTAAGATGTCCCTCTTCATGTCACCAAATGTTAGCTGCTTTAAAAATAGGTGTGTAATCTAAATTAGTTGGCCAAATTCCTTTCAGACTCAGTGGAGAGACAGACACTTTCAGGGGCAACTCATCATAGCCTACATCAGACCTTCTGGACAGCTTTTTTGGTCTTTATGTGCAGTTGCATGTAAAACATTAGATAGCATTCTGGTTATCAGTACTGTCATCATCAAAACATTTGCTCTCATGTTACTTTTATAGCAAAGTACCAAACTATAAATGTCTGTATGGACACTGCTATAAACAAAGATACATCCTTCAAAACATATACTTTTACATACTGTGAATTAATCCTGCTTCCTGTGAAAGAGAAATTTAGAATGGGGCTCTGACATAGAAATTTCACTAATAATAAGTGGAGCTGTCAGACTTGCACAGCTTTAACTGACCTGAGGTGAGATGGGGACAAATATTTCCACAACTAAGCACCACGTGCCCTCAGTCAGCACCATGAAACAAGCAGTCATCTAAGCCCTCTGTTGAAAAATGTGATTTCACTGAAGGCATCCAACATTGCACTGGCACACCCTCTGGGGCAGCATCTCATGGCCCTTGGTGACCATCCTTAGCTTTCACCAGCAGCTCCTCTCCCTGCTCACGAGCTTATGCAGGCAGGAGGAGGAGGCAGGACTCTGCAGGCTACCCTCTCCTTTACCCCGTGCTCCTCACTCAATGCTAATCACCCTCCACCCTGTGATAAGAGCAAGGGAGGGACCCTGTGTTAAAAGCAGAGTATTACTGTATAAAGCAAGTCTATCTCCTAGTACACACAGAAGGGTATTGGAATGGGAATTTTCAAAAAGTTACAATCCTAAGATTACAATACCCCTTACTTTGACATTTTCTTCCTTCTAAGTGCTTAACTTTGCAAACTTAATGTTATTCTCATTTTCATTACTTTATTACCTGGTTAATTTTAAGCTTCCTAATACAAGCAGAATCACTCATGGAGACTCATTCAAAAAAACGTAGGATTTTGTAAGATGTTACCAAGATGGCAGCACAGACAGACCTCTGTAGCATTATAAACTTTATGCATACACTTTATATTTCATATTTTGTATTTTGAAGACCTATTTTTATAAAAATATCATGTTTGATTGCAGAAAGCCCTTCTAATATCATATTTTTGTCTCCTACAGTGGCCAAAAGCAGGTGGAAAAGTATAGGAACAGGAAAGCATAAACTGCTACGGTATCTAAATATTCTCTCAACAGCCATCTTTAGCTCAGGCAATTCCTGGTTGGTGTCTTTTTATTTAATAGACTGGGTTTTCCATCCATTCACTTTTGGCCTCTTGCAAACATTCAGCATGTTTGGGAGATTGTGAAGGAATGGGAACTCTTGCCTGGGGCACAGGATGCCTGGGGCTTCGGGCCATGCTCCAGTGAGAGCTTGTCTTTCCCATGAAATAGCCACTGAGTAGCTGCGTGCAGGGACTGGAACTAACACCACGTCTTCTGCATATATCTTTTCCCAGTTACTCTTTTTTTCCACAACAACAGAAATTTTGAAGAGTCTACATGAAGCAGCACCTTGCCAAAGGTGCAGCGTGGGAGGCTCCCTGGCCTGGGTGCTCCCAAGACACATGGTGAGGATGGGATGCGACCCAGGTTCCTAGTGTGTTAACCACTGATATGTTGAAGAGATGCAACCCAGGTTCCTGTTGTGTTAACCACTGATATGTTGAAAAAAAGAGCAGAGGTCATTTCCAAAGAAATCATCAGCAGTCCCAAAATACTAAGCCCACTCCAGTCAGGCCCTGGAGGATAACTGGCTGAAGATCCCCAAGAACCCTGGGTCTGCTTGGGAGCTCAAACACTGGATTCTTGGAAGCTGAAGTCCTTTGCCACATGAAAGTGTGGCATTCACAGACTTCAGGCCAGGGTCAGACAGCCGCTGGAGGCAGTTCTCATCATCACAGCTTTGAACCAAAGTGTGTGAGTCCTGCCTGAGTCCTATGATTCCATCCCACATAGAGCTGGATGCACATCAACAGTCATTGCTCAGCCAGTGCTGATGATGCTTTGCCTTAACTAAAAGCTAAAGAAGAACCTTTAAAGCTGTTCCTACAAGACTTAATGTAATAACATTTAAAAGATATAACATTATTGAGCACGAATTAACTATTAACATTAGTACTTCAACACACTAATAACATTTTAAAGTACCCATAATAGCTTTTTCATTTTAAGAACAATAATCAGAAGAATCACCTGCTTCCTCTACCACATGTCAAAGAGCAAAATGATGTTTTCTTTTCTCATGACAAGAGTCACGTGTGATGAGAGGAGTGCATCCCTTCAATGGCTTCTAGCAGCTGCTGCTGAAACGACTGAGAGGGAAGGAGATGGCAGGTTAGCAGTAAAATACATGGAGGAAGTGAGGCCAGTGGCAATACAGGAGAATCTAAGTGACACTGCCAGCATGAGGTTCCCCAGATGGTCAAATGTGGGTCAGCAACAGGTGGCATTCTCTCAACAGTCTTGCTTGTCTCAGAAGAGAATGTGCAGTCAGACTCAGCAACGGGATAGAACTGCAGTGACATAATGGCACAAGGCAATGATGCAATACAAACAAACTTAGAGGCTTGGGTCAGCAGGTCCTGCACCTTGCTCCTCCCAAGTCTTTGGTTTGGTTAATGCTGTGCAGGACAGGTTACAGACATCTGCATCAGGCTTTCTGGTATTCACAGTCAATAGGCAGTGAGGAGCAGGCATGATGTTCGCTCTGATTAGCTTTCAAACTTCTCAGGAAGGTGGGGCATAGGGCACCCCCTCCTTGGGCAGGACACCTGCAGGCAGGGCTCCCCCACCCTTGGGCTCAAGCCAGCATACTCCATAGTGCTCTGGGCTCTTGCCATTCAGGATCTCTGCAATTCACTCATTGATGACATTTACATTACAACTAATAGGAGCTGGAGGATTTAGCTACCCACTTCCAACTGCCTTGAGATGTGGGATATTTTTCAAAGGGTGAGAAAATCCCTTATGCAGAACATCTTGAGAAAGATGGAAGGCCCTGCAAGTACCTGTGGAGAAGGAGATTAGTAGAAGTTTATGCAACAGGTAGAGAATATCTCTGGGGTTTTCTTGTGAAGAGTTTCTTGTCCATACAAGGATTTTTTACGTCAGTTATGATACCTATAATGCTTTGTTTTCTGGAGATTTAAAGTATGCCTATTTTCAACAATTCTACCGTTATTTTCACCACTTTCTGCCTGTTGCTTGTAATACTAGATAGCAACAAATCAGCAAGAGAGTCACACAGCCTGCCATGGACTTCCCCAAAGAGGTAGCAGGTGACTAGGAACCAGCCTGATGCTTCAGCATCCTAACTCGCTCAAATACAGATTCCTGGAAACAGGCTATACAGCTGTGCCATGAATACTGTGCCAAATGCTATTGGACTTGAACTATGTCAAACAATGCCATTATAGAACTAGAATATAACAAGAACATTGATTTCACATGGTCCAGGAGATAAGAAGCATCCCTCATAAAGACATACCTTAGGAGTTTAATGAAGGAAACATGTCTATATTGGTTTTGCTGTAAAGTCAGTGATGTTCAGCTGGAGACTGACTGTCAGCTGGAGGCACACTGCCGTCTCCGTGGATCTGCCACCGCAGGGAAGGTGAGCTTGTGGAGCTTTGAAACCAGCCGCTCCTTCCAAGCGGGGACACTGCATCCTTCTGCAGGGCTCAGGCACCACTAGAGGGAAACCCAGCACCGCCTCGGCCCTGCCCTGAGCTGCGGAAGGAAGGGGCGAGCGGCGAGAGCCGCGGCGGGGCCAGCAGCGGGGCCAGCAGCGCAGGCGAGGCGCTCTTCCCCTTTCCCTTTCCCTTCCCCTTCCCCTTCCCCTTTCCCTTCCCCTTCCCCTTTCCCTTCCCCTTCCCCTTTCTCCTTTCCCCTTTCCCCCTGCTCCGGCACCGCGGGGACGAACTGGCGTGCCGCGCCAAACCTGGGAGGGGAGTAAACGGGAAAGGATGAGAGGGAAGTAATGATAAACAAAACCAAACTGACACACTAACCTAAGCTAAACTAAAATAACATAATATTTGTTAATTAAATTTAAAATTAAATACAGCCCTGATAAACTGAAAAGCTGATGCTCCTCTCAGAGAAGTAGGCACAGCTCTTCATTTTAATTTAATTGTTAGCCAAAAATGGCTTCCTCCTGGTTCTCTTCATCTTGCCAGTCCAGAAATCTCCCCTGTTGGCAGGGAATCGTTGACCCATTTAGTTCCTAAAAAGACAGTACTCTTCCAAACAAATCTACCAAATTGTTTGTTAGCAACAAAAAACTATCAAAGGACAGAGCAGTAACTAAACAGTTTATGAGAATTATCATTATTGTAATTATTATTGTAACACACTACATTTAGCTTGTATAATAGGCATGTTTCATATAATCAGCTCTGGAAGCTGGATGCACAGTCCAGGAGTGGGATCATCATATCTGCTTGTATTTTTTCTTCCCTGGGTGTCTTCAGTTGGCCACTGTCAGAGATGGAATGCTGGACTATGTCACCTAGCATGGTGTAGCCAAGTGGGAAAGCTGGATCACAGCAAGGGTATGATTTTCTGAAGTTCATATGAAATGTAGTCTGGAGCTGAGAACTGACTTCACACCTACAAACCATCATATCAGGAATACAACAATAGATAACTGCAGGAGCAGTTTCCCTGCACAACCGTGTGCCAGAGTTTCACTTGCTGGTCTGGAAATGAACCAGGCAGTAAAAGAGATTAGCAGTGGAAAGACACTAGACAGCTGTAATTATCTAAATGCCTTCCTATTAACCATGTGAGAAAGTAAATCCTCACAGTCACATTCATTAGTAAATGCTAAGGACAAACTAACTATATGAAGTTTCATTTGATTAGGCAGAAGGCTTCTACTCCAATATGATTATGTTATACAGAATGACTTAAAAAAAAATAAACCAAGTCTGCTTCAGAGAGCAAATGAATGTTAATACTAACAGACAGAGAGAGAAGGGCTGCTCCTACCGACAACATAGCTAGGCTCCCTCAGCTGATGGCAAACGTTCCTAGCTCCCTGGGATGGCTCCTGCTCCCACTGCCAGACCTGCCACGGATGGTGAGTGCAAGAGGGACAGATCCAGACCTGCTGCAGCACATCATAGTGATTTGCCTGCATATTAGTTCCATTTAGAAAACCCTACCATGTTGTAGAGAGAACAGATAGCAGGCAGCAGGAGAAATTCACCTGATTGATGCCTGCACAGTTTTTCACCTGAGGCAAAAACTTGTTTCAGTGGATAGGGCATCAGCATGAGAGGCATGAGCACAGCCTGACAACTGCTTACCTTAGAGGTGCTGGTTTTCACTGTCCCTGGCATACCATGTTCAAAAGTGCATCACTGATCCCTATGACAGGCACACTCACTCCTTCCTGAATTTGCAGATCACAAGAAGAGCTAAACATAACAATTTCCACAGAGATGTGAAAATAGCCTGGCAGACATCAGTTTTTGGGGCAGGCTGCCTTCTTGGCACTTTTGCTGCTTCCTTTCTTGAAATACTGATAAAGTACAAACTTTTCTGAATTAATATCTCCCAGGAACCTACAGATATGGAATAAGAAGGGTGAGTGTGTTGGCAGTGGGAATGGAGGTGCTCACACCTTTAAGGGAAGGGTGAGGGCAATTCCAGCACCAAGATGAATCCCACTGATCTATAACATCCATAAATTCTAGATTTCCAAGTACTGACAAGCATCATGCCAATGTCCAGACACAACAAAACCACATCCATACATAAAAAAATGAACCATGATAACAGTCCATCCAAAGCATTACACACTTCAGGGAAGACCTGCGTGTCTCCAGAGACTAGGTACTAGTGACGAAGACAGGAGGAGGCAGTAAAAGCCTGAGCCAGAGGATCCATTTCCAACATGAATTACAGAGTGTGATTTGTTCTTGACTGAAACTGTAATTGTCAGTTTTAAGCATGAATCCCTTCCATATCACCTTATTTCCAGGCAGACAATGTGGATTTCTGATGTTTGTGACTTTGTGCAGTCATTCAGTTTAGGAGATTCAGAACTCTCTGAGAAATCTTCAGGCAAGAAGGAAAAAAGAAGAACATAGCCTCTCCTGAGAGGCTTCACCACAGGGAAGCCAGTCCATGTAATCTTTTTAGATTTCAGTAAAGCTTTCAATACTGTCTCTCACAGGATCCTTCTGAACAAAATGTCCAGTACAGCTGGATAAACACATCATGTGGTGGGTGAGCAGTTGGATCATGGGTTAAGCACACAGGGTAATAGTGAATGGGGCAACTTCAGACTGGTGACCTGTCACTGGTGGGGTTCCACAGGGCTCCATCTTGGGCCCTGTGCTCTTCAACGTCTTCATAAATGACTTGGATGCTGGAGTGGAAGGGATGCTAAGCAAGTTCAGAGATGACACAAAACTGGGAGGAGCTGTTGACTCCCTTGAAGGCAGGGAGGCCCTGCAGAGAGACCGTGACCAATTAGAGGACTGAGCAATCACCAACCACATGAAGTTCAACAA